>OX457038.1:6635248-6640248 GCA_949752735.1 Lumbricus terrestris | reverse complement strand
ACACAGAAATAATAATATCGATTAGTAAAGTAGATGTAAATTTCTTAATGATGCATTGCATATAGACCTAATACATGCCTGACATGGTATTGGCACACCAACTGACTTATGCAGAAATTGTCCAAAGGGCAACTGCCTGGATGCACATCTCACTATCACTTGAAATTCGTGGCAAGATTCTTGTACGAAATTCACCTGCGTCTTTTCGCTGCATGGAGACGTTTCTCTTTTCATGGGCCTGTCACGCTGAGAGCGCTTCTGAATAGCTCTGCTGTGAGAAGCGCTTTACAAAATAATGCTTTATTAGATTAGATTAGATTAGATCACAACTAAAAACTGCATAGACTATTGCATAAGTACCAAAATCAGAGGTGGATTGAGGCTTGTTCAACATGTTCGTCTGAAAAGGGTCAATTACACTTTAATGTTTACACACATGAAAAAGAAGCGAATTTCAATAAGGGCATACTTCAGCATTGTTCATAATTTGTTGTTTATGCGTGCGATTCGTAAAAATGATTTAAAAAAACGTTAGAACGAATTGTTCGAACCACTGATTTTATTTACAAGACTTTCAAACTTGTTTCATGTAGGCCTATTTGCACCTATTGTGGTTCCATCATCAGGCAGATTCATCTCCAGATCAGCCATAAATTTTATCAATGCCTGTTGTTGTCTTGCTCATTTGTTCTTATGCTTAGTTGTAATTATGCAGAGGTTTGGGAAAACTTTCGGTCCCCACAGTCCTCCTGAAAAAAACCCACCACATTTGCTTATACGGCACTGACTAATTTTAATGTTGTTTCCTAATTGCAAATGCATACATTGCATAGGCACTGGTAACAATACTAATTATACTTGTCCCAATTTCCTCAAAATGTAGAAATTGATATTCTTGCAAAGTACTTAAAACTTCAGACGAACAGACAACAGTACTGGGCGTCGGGCGTAGTCAGAAAAATTCTTTAGTTTCTATTTAAGATATTTGAATCCATTCGACCTTTCTAAAAACGCCCATATTTTAGTTTCTTATTCGACATCGTTTCCTGGTCGATTTTGCTATGACGCAGCCTACATGTACATGCACTCTAAAATTCGCCACGCTGTTTCCACACCGACCGGAACCTTTTCGCTTGGAATCGATTTTGCGCCACGCCGGACTACAATGGCGATGGAGACGACGGCTTCAGACGGCAATCGGTAGATGGCGCTGTGGGCGCGCGCGGTTTATCGAGCAGACGATTGATCGAACACGATTAGGACGGAGACGCTCCCTGGGGGAGGGGTGGGCGGGTGGGTGGACAGGGGAGGGGTGGAAAGAGCCCCAAGTGGGAAAGCTAATTTCGGCCGGAACTTGATGTTGATTTTGAGAAACTGCGATCTCTGTCTTTGCCCGCTTCTCTGCCCCTCTGTCTGTCCGTCTGCCTATCCGTCTGCGTTATTTGTCTGTCTGCCAGTTCTGCCGGATACAAGACAGAGACGGTTTCCCAAGTGTCAGCCGATTCTGCGCTGAAATCTCATCTTCTGCGAATCTCAACCCGGTTCACCCGTATGATCTAATCAATGCTAATATGATATAATATGGTATAATATGATATAATATGGTTTAATATGATATTACATGATGTAGTGTAATGTAGTGTAATGCAATGTATGTCGCATAGTATAATATTATAATATAATATATATATTGTAATGTAATTTAATATAAAATAGTATGATGTGAAAATTCTGATTCTGATATGATTTGATATGATATGATATGATATTATAAAATATGATATGATATATGATATGACATGACATGGCATGACTGACATAACATACCATAATCATAACATAACAAAACATAACATAGCATAACATAACATACATGTAATATAATATAATAATAATAATAATAATAATAATAATAATAATAATAATAATAATAATAATAATAATAATAATAATAATATTAATAATAATAATAACAATAACAATAGCAATAACAATAATAATAACTTTAATAATAATATCAACAACTTTCTCTTCAAACCCTGAAGACGAGGCCTGACAATTCCGGACTAGTTTTTAAACAATAGTTAGCAATGAAGTCCCTGAGGGATCCTAAATACCTCGGGGCAAATTTTAAAAAAAATTAATAATAATAATAACAACAACAATAATAATAATAATAATAATAATAATAATAATAATAATAATAATAATAATAATAATAATAATAATAATAATAATAATAATAATAATAATAATAATAATAATAATAATAATGATCCCTGAGGAATCATAAGTACCTCGGGGAAAAAAAAAAAATAATAATCATAATATCGGATGGGAAGAAACCAGACGGCCTAACACTGATTCCGTGGCGCTCAGGTCGGTTCTTGACCTGGGACGTCACAGTTGCAGACACCGTGGCTCCATCTTACTTAGCCACAACTCCATTCGGACGGGAGGTGCTGCGGAACTGGCTGAAGCCAGAAAAAATTCCAAGTATGCACAACTGATGCAATCTTATCATTTCGTCCCTTTGGCTTTCGAAACAATGGGACCAATCAACGCCAAGGGACAGGCATTTCTCGCCGACCTGGGACGTCTCTTGGCCGAAGTTTCTGGTGAACCAAGAGAAACCAGTTACTTGTCCCAGCGCCTGTCTATCATTATTCAGCGCTTCAATGCTGTTGCCTTTCACTGCACCTTTGTTCTCCCTGATCTTGACTCGGATGGCCACTCCAGAGTTAAAATTTCTCATTAATATCTGAAACCTGAGGGATTATAGATACCTCGGGTAATAAAAAATAAAAATATAAAAATATAACATAACATCATAAAATTATAATGCAATATGATTTAATAAAATATAATATTTTAAAATATAATAAATTATAATTCAATATAACATAATATAATATAATATAATATAATTAATATAATATAATATAATATAATATTGGCATAAGATATAAATTAATAAAAATATGATCCAATCAAATATAATGTAACTTTGTTGTTTCTATAGCGCTCCTGCAGTTTTTGTCCAAACCGTAGAGTAAATCGCAGTCACAATTTATTATATATTGGTAAAGACAGATCGAAAATAATCTCAGAGAGAAACGAGAAGCCATGCGGCGATGGGTTGCAAAGCTGACAGAGATGAGGCTCTTCAGTTCGGACCTCAATGACATCCGAAAATTACGTAACGAACTGAACTGGTTGTTATATATAGAGACTAGAAATGATCAGAACCGTTGGGTATACGGCTGAAGACAGAAACATTCCTGGACCCTATACAGAGCAATCACGGACCCCTAAACCATTTTAAGGCTTAATGAGAAACACTTTGTTTTAGACAAAATAATTGAAGTTATAAAAGTGCAAGTACAACCTATAAGTTTATGTTTAGACCTAAATTATGATCTTATTCAACTGCCAATTTGAAGACTGTTTATATGTAGTTGATTCTCTGCAGTAATACAATTTAAAAAGGCATAAATAATAGACTTTCTATAGGCCAATAAAACTATCTAACCCGGGCGACTAAAAGACGCCCAACCAGTGGGCATTTGTCCCTGCCCCTCTCGGTGGCCCTGCCTTTGGACCAGCGACCGGGTATACGTCCTAGATACCGATCTTGTAACTGGATGCGGTTCAAACCACGATTCACACCAGCAGCTGTCCGGGTACATCGCATGCCTGTGTTTGCGACTGTCATGGTAACTTTTGAAAATGACAGCACCGTCACAATATACATTATACAAAGTCACGAGTTACAGTGTCTGTCTGCACAGCATGAGGAGTCTGTCAATTATTATATTATAGTCAGCCGCTTCCCGTTTAATACGACCCACTGTAACAGTTGTGTCAACTAATTTGTCATCATTTCACTGCTCTCGTGTCTAATTATAATGTAATGTACTCGCTTCTATTCTTTTCTATTCTAATCTGTTCTAATCGATTCTAATCTACTCTATTCTAATCTATTCTTATCTGTTCTAATCGATTATGATCTACTCTAATCTAATCTATTTTTATCTGTTCTAATCGATTCTGATCTACTCTAATCTAATCTATTCTTATCTGTTCTAATCGATTCTAATCTACTCTAATCTAATCTATTTTTATCTGTTCTAATCGATTATGATCTACTCTAATCTAATCTATTCTTATCTGTTATAATCGATTCTGATCTACTCTAATCTAATCTATTCTTATCTGTTCTAATCGATTATGATCTACTCTAATCTAATCTATTTTTATCTGTTCTAATCGATTATGATCTACTCTAATCTAATCTATTCTTATCTGTTCTAATCGATTATGATCTACTCTAATCTAATCTATTTTTATCTGTTCTAATCGATTATGATCTACTCTAATCTAATCTATTCTTATCTGTTATAATCGATTCTGATCTACTCTAATCTAATCTATTCTTATCTGTTCTAATCGATTCTAATCTACTCTAATCTAATCTATTCTTATCTGTTATAATCGATTCTGATCTACTTTATTCTAATCTATTCTTATTTGTTCTAATCGATTCTAATCTACTCTAATCTAATCTATTCTTATCTGTTCTAATCGATTCTGATCTACTTTATTCTAATCTATTCTTATCTGTTCTAATCGATTCTAATCTACTTTATGCTAATCTATTCTATTCCAATCTAACTGATCTGCTCTAATTCATTTATGTCTATTCTAATCTGATCTGTCATAATCCAATCATATTCAATCCATGTAATCCAATCTATTCTAATCTGAGCTAATAAAATTATTATCTATTATAATCTAATCCGTTCTAATATAATTTATTCCAATCTATTCCAATCTATCAGGGCTATTCAAATTCGATCAAATCTATTCTATGGAATTTCATTCTGTTCCAACCATATCTAATCTATAAGAAACATTGTTTAAATAGGACCCCAGACAGAATTTACAATTGCATATGTACAGGATCTCGTTCGATGATCGCTTATGATAAATCGTACTCC
>OX457038.1:6595248-6630248 GCA_949752735.1 Lumbricus terrestris | reverse complement strand
GTCATTTAAGCAATTATACTATGACCTCTCTAGTCGTCGTATCTTACTTTTCTCCAGCTGCATTGATTTAATGTTTGTTGAAACAAAATGGGGGCCACGTCCTATGCACTTTTGAAATGGGGAGGCATAGCCGGATTGGCCCTCTGGATCCGTCCCTGCTTACCATCACATGCGTAAAACCGGATTGCGCAGTGTGCGTATATTTATGCTGGCATCAGAAGACAGTAATAATCGAGACAAGGATGCTGGCTGGGCCATATGGTGCCGGGTAATAATTAGCACAAGGATGCACTTTAACCCTTATCATAATGGTCATCTAGAGTTTCACGTGAAGTCGCCCCAGCCATGGAGTCCACGCCCCAGCCCACCCAAATGATGAATTACATGTATCACAGCTATCTCTGCCTTTAGTGATAATAAAAAGACGTCGACAAAAATAATCGGAACAATCTCGGCTGCCAGAGATTAACATTCGTCATAATATTCATCATCATCTGCAGCAGCAGTAGAATAATAGTGATAATGATAATGATGATAATAATAATTATCATTATTATTACTACTATTATGATTAATTTCTATTATTATTAATTATCACGATTATTATTATTGTTTTTATTACAATGATGATGATGATTATTATTAAGCATCTTATACATTTATTACTTTAATAATAATAATTTTTGCTGCTATTATTATTATTATTATTATTATTATTATTATTATTATTATTATTATTATCATTATTATTGATATTACCATTATTATTATTACTATTTCTGCCCTGATGGACTGCAACGTAAATAAAAAAAGAAGAAAAACATCTAGAACGGTACTTGTCATTACTGCATTATTATAATAGGCCTAATTATTATTATTACCATCATTATTATTATTATTATTTATTTTTTTACTGTATTTTTATTACCATTATTATTATTATTAATTATTATTGTCATTATTATGATTAGGCTATTATAATGATAATAGTACAATCAAGAGATTGCTCAAAATACGATTGAATTGCTTACAACACATTATTAGATCTCAACATAACATTAACGAACGACAGGACTCAGAATCTGACAGCATGTCTGAGAGCCAGACAGACACAAATGGACAGACAGGCAGACAGACAGACACACATAATCCCGCATAATCAATATATCGATCAGCCGATAATCTCACAATTTCTAAAGCGCCTCCTCGATAGCCAAGCGTGGGGCGCCAGCTTATTCACGAGCGCTGTTTAGTGCCTGCAGAAAGAGATTATCCATGCCACTCGTATAACTGTGGGTCAACTAGCATTTTAGTAGATGGATGAATAATATTGTTCGTATATTTTCAATAAAAAAATAACAATTGTGTTATGTTCAATGAAGCGATGCGTCGGGCAATCGTCATATAGACGATCGATTGAAAGAACATTGAACGGGTTTTCCGATGTGGCGCTATATACATATGAAAGTCCTTCTTATGAAACAAATAGGCTGAAGGCATGCAGGCAGAGAAGCAGACAGGCACACAGACAGGCAGGCAGACAGGGCCGTATTTACTTTGGTGGAGGCCCATGTGCACCGCTGTGGTGGAGGCCCAATGGACATAGGATAATTGTAAAAAATTTCAATTTTAATGGTGCCGTAGGCCTACGTACCACAGCAATGCCGTCACAACTCACAAGGGCGCCTCGCCTGCAAATTGCAGCAGAATAGGCCTTACAAAATATAAAGTTTAGGCTGATCTCCATGACATACGTGTAGGCTGCAGCCTATGCTGTAAACTGGTTGCTTAACACTAAATGGCCTAAGTGCTGGATCACTCCTGGTTCGGCCAAACCAGAAGTGGGGGGGAGCTATCTTGCTTTCAGCAGAACCTGAGTCAAACAACACAACAGCAAAGCGCCTATGGCAGCTAACAGAAACTTTAATAAATTAATGCCCTGTGTGAGACTCGAACCCGGGTCGCGTGGATGACACTCAGTTTAACGACAAGCGCTCTCTCAACTGAGCTACGGACCCCAGAATGTTGTTTACATATTAATCAAATCTTGTTGAGGTGTATCAGCTGATACAATGTCATGATAAACAAGTTCAGGGGTCATTTCCTAATGTGGAGATAGCACTCTGCATATGTATCTACATTGTATAATCTAGTGCTCATGGTCAGTAACTGTAGGCGCAACGTTCATTCTCCAAAATGAAACTGATTAAAAATAGACTTCGCACATCGATAGGCAATGATAGGTTGTCCCATCTGGCTCTGATGAGCATAGAATCAGACCTTCTGCGTGAAATTAACTTTAATGATCTGGTGACCGAATTTGCCAAGAAGAAAACACGCAAAGTTTCACTAATTTGATATGACTTCATAACCACGAGAAACTAATTTCTGACCTTTCAGGCTTTCACGTTTCTTTCAATTGTTTCTTTTCTTAAAATAATTATTTGCGTGAAATTGTATCTGTGGGCAGTGCACAGTGCTAAAAAAAAGTCTGTTAAAAATTCTTGCTTGTGTGGTGGAGGCCCCTATGTGGTGGAGGCCCGTGGGCATGTGCCCCTTGTGCCCACCCCTAAATCCGGGCCTGCAGGCAGACATGTAGACAGATGCCAAGCAACTTCAATGTGAGTCTGGTTCAGTGGGATCTGACATTCATCTATATCTTACTCAGGCGCCCACGAATGAATACCTTTCCTATTTTATGTATAAATAGGTGTAGGAGATGGGGTCAGAGGGACAAGTGCCCCCGTTTTGGGCGTTTCTGGGTTTTTGGGGGGGCTGATAGGCCCGGGAAAATAGTAAATAGACTGCTTGAAGTTCAACACTCAATAGCACACACATTATCTCCCACTTACTCAAATCGAGTTAGTAACCTATATACTGTACGGTAGTCTACTAACTCACGACCACCATGGATAGAGACAGTAGAGATTCGTTAAAAAAGTTATAAATTCACAGTAGCTTTTTTTAATACTAAAAATCAGAGCAAATTCGCGAACTGATATTTGCCCGAAAACGTGGCAATTCGTGGCATTTGTGGCCATTTGTAGCATAGGCGCAATCACGTCCTAAAAGTTGGGGGGGACCAAATGAATGACGTCCTGAAAGTTGGGGGGACCATAATGATAAAGTCAATGGGACCACTCAAAAGTTGGGGGGGACGCGTCCCGTGGGTCCCATAGGGTGGTTGCGCCTATGATTTGTAGCATTCAAGTCAACTGTCAAGATAACAGAATTCACGGTTTCCAAGACATCGAAAATTTCTACATCTATAGCCACGGAGCAAGATATATCAGTGGCGGATCCAGAACGTTTCGAAGGGGGGGCCAAAAAATTTTGGGGCTGGGGTTGGAAACTTTTTTGTTGATCTTTCGCTGGAAATCTGATTAACTATTTTAGTCATTTTTGGCGGAACCAGAGTTTAATTTAGCCCTCACCTCTAGGGGGATTGAGGTTTCCGGAGGGTTACATAATTCACCGTCTGAAGACAATCATGAGGCGCGCAGCGCCGAGAGTGGTAGGGGAGGGGTGTGGGGAGGGGATATGCCCCTCCCCACCAGAAACGTTTTGAATTTTCACATTGCAATGGTAGCATTTTAAGCTGTTCTCTTAACAAAATAGCTGTACTTTTCAGTGATTATAAGAGTGCCATAAGATCTCAATAAATATTGACTTTACTTAAAAACTTCTTTCCCGAAAAATTGATTTTTTTAAGTAATCCGCCGGAAATCTTCAAAAAGGGTGTTCAATTTTCCTTCCCAAAAAACCGATGACATTTTTTGATCATCCGTGCGAAATCTTAAAAGAGGTGTTTAATTTTTCGTCTAAAAGGAGTGATGACTTTTTAGTCTTCCGTGCGAAATTTTCAAAAAAGGTGTTTAATTTCGCATCCCAAAAACTAATGACTTTTTGTAGTCATCCGTGCTAAATCTTTAAAAAAGGTGTTTAATTTTTCGTCTAAAAAGAGTGATGACTTTTTATTCTTTCGTGCGAAATTTTCAAAAAAGGTGTTTAATTTAGCATCCCAGAAAACTGATGACTTTTTGTAGTCATGCGTGCGAAATCTTAAAAAAGGTGTTTAATTTTTCGTCTAAAAAGAGTGATGACTTTTTAGTCTTCCGTGCGAAATTTTCAAAAAAAGGTGTTTAATTTCGCATCCCAAAAAGCGATGACCTTTTGTAGTCATCTGTGCTAAATCTTAAAAAGGTGTTTAATTTTTTGTCTAGAAAGAGTGATGACTTTTTATTCCTCCGTGGGAAATTTTCAAAAAAAGGTGTTCAATTTAGCATCCCAATAAACTGATGACTTTTTGTAGTCATCCGTGCGAAATCTTTAAAAAAGGTGTTTAATTATTCGTCTAAAAAGAGTGATGACCTTTTACTCTTCCGTGCGAAATTTTCAAAAAAAGGTGTTCAATTTAGCATCGCAAAAAACTGATAACTTTTTGTAGTCATGCGTGCGAAATCTTAAAAAAGGTGTTTAATTTTTCGTCTAAAAAGAGTGATGACGTTTTAAGGCTAAAATAAATAAAATACTCCCACTACTGAATGAAATATAGTAAGATATAAATAAAAACAAGGAGTAAACATGTGTTATCATTCACCGCACTTTCTTGCACATGTAGACTACACTAAAAACATAACATGTTTCGCCCTGAAATTTTTTGGCATCTGCAAAAAATAAATTACATCCCAAACACTGTTGTTCGTGTTAACTTGATTTGTAATTAATAGTTAGTTGTACTTAGTTATACTTGTGTTTATTTGTGTTAATGTTTTTAAAATTTACTACGAATATATACACGATTGACTTACATTGTATGCCATAAATCATAGTTGGATACTGTTATAAGATTGTTTCATTTCGTTGCTTTATATTAAGACAATGCAATTGCGTGAGAGACTTAGATTACATTTATATATATTATTTCTATTATAGATTTTAATTACATTTATACATTAATTCTCCTGTGCATGACTGACACCCTGAAATTTTTTTTCGTCCACCATGGATGGGGGGGCCACGTCCCATGGTGATTTGAAATGGGGGGGCCATGGCCGGATTGGCCCCCCCTGGATCCGCCCCTGAGATATATAGACACAATAGTCTTGAGATTATCAACATTGAACGTACAGGTATACAGGCAAAAGGCCTGGAGATCTGCAACTGCAGATGTACACCGTTATTGAGACTTTTGGTATAAAACTATAGGCGCAAGCAGGGCGACCTCTAGACAGAGCTGTCAAGGTTCCATAAACAATCTAAAGGCTAGGCCTACATGAGAATTTTTTAAACAAATGGAAACAATCCAAGTACGGACACAACTTACGATATATTGGCATATTTACTCCATTGTTCGTGTGTAGTTTAAACTGATTGGATAGTTAAGTGTTAGCAATAATTTATTAGTCTACGCCAGCAGTTTACAAACTGAAAATGTGGCCAGTATAATATTCAATAGTCTATAGTATGAACCATATCTATAGATTGAGTTTTCGCATGTTACCAATATTAAGATTTTCAAATATTCACGAATATTAACGAATATTAAAACTGCCAACGAATATTATATTTGTAAAATATTATGTTATTTCAAGAAATTCTTTATTCTTAATTCTTATTTTTTATTTATGACAATAACTTTAATAGATTTGTTGTTAAAAACTTCAAGGTCTCTGCTGGGTTTTGCCAATGTGGCCAGGCGGCATTCATATCACATCGATACTTAATGTTAGTCACTTTGTCTGACTTCTGACCAACTGAAAAGAGGCAGTTGGCAAGTAGCAACAATAGTAGGGGCCGTCCATAAAGTACGTCACGCTATTTTTGACCATTTTTGACCCCCCCTCCCCTCTGTCACAAACTGTCACAAATCTCGGACCCCTCGCTCCCCTAAAGTACGTCACACTTTCGAACAAAAAATTTAAAAACATAACCATTTACCTAACCCTCTAAACCCTAGGATACTATCCCTAATCCCTCTGATAGTGACGTGTGTCCCTAAGCGCTTTGATAGTGACGGGAAATCAACTTTTATCCCGCCAGGCCGGGTTTTAGACACGCCTGGCCGGGCCGGGTCGGATTTTAGGTACTAAGAACAAAAATAATAAAAAAGAATTTAAAAATAAATGTGTGACGTCACACATGGCCTGACTCCTCCCCCCTGTCACAAACTGTCACACTTTCTTACACCCCCCCCTGGAGCGTGACGTACTTTATGGACGGCCCCGTAGGCTAAATTAGAAAAAACTTTGCTTATTTTAATTCAGCCTTGACCTGGATGCGAGTGAATGTCGTAGAGACATACAGAAACTTAAACTGTTTAATACCGAGTAACTTGCGGTTTCGATCGTTCAGGCTACGGGACTGTGTATCAACAATGATGCATACAGCTGATAGTCGACCCACATGTCTAAATATCGCATAATTGTTTTTAAAATGCCAAAGTTACTTGAGCATTTTCGTCAACAATTATACCCGACTCAGTGTCTCTATAGTTGTTGAACTTTTGCATTTGAAAACTGTCGTAAAAGTTAACGAAAGCGAATTTGCAGTGCATCAATAACTTAGGCTACCACTGTCAGAATTTGTTTTGAAACGGACCTCGCCTATCTAACCCTTGACCAGTCAATCATAGTACCCGTAGTATATGGGCGATATTGTACGACGAACGCGTTAGAACGAGATTTTAACTTATTATGGCATACAAGCTTATGTTACCATGCTGATCATAAATCGCCCTGCATAATAATAACAATAATTACGACAATTTATATGGCGCAGTAACACAGCCATGCCATTACAAGGGCGTTTTAATACCCTGGTAACTTGAATGAATGCCATGGTTAATGGTTATGTCCTGGCTGCAAAAACTGTCTGGCCCCGACACTGTCGGCGTTTGGGTAGTTACTACTAGTTAGGCAAGTTTATGATATAGACGTATCTGAATAATATCGCTTTCTAATTTAACAACTGGGCAAATTATTGCCACAGACCTAAATATAAGCATAACATCGTGCGGCGGTACGACTTGCACCCACACATTCATTATTATTTATTATTATTATTATTATTATTTTATTTTTATTTTTTTAACCGAGGTACATAATTATGATCCCTCAGGTTTTTAAAAGCTATCCTAAGATTAAAATTCTGGAGCTACCAAGCTTCCTCCCCACTGATGTCCACAAATGTGCCTCTGAAGGCCACGGCATTAAAACGTTGGGTGCAAATGGAAAAGCGTTTCATTATTATTATTATTATTATTATTATTATTATTTTTTTTTTTTTTTTTTTTTTTTTTCTGCCCCGAGGTATTTAGGATCCCTCGGGGACTTATCTCCTAACTACTTCTATAAAACCAGTCCGGAATGGCCCTATTATTATTATTATTATTATTTTTATTATTATTATTATTATTTTTTTTTTTTTCTGCCCCGAGGTATTTAGGATCCCTCGGGGACTTATCTCCTAACTACTTCTATAAAACCAGTCCGGAATGGCCCTATTATTATTATTATTATTATTATTATTTTTATTATTATTATTATTATTATTAATATTATTATTAATATTATTACTAGTAGTAGTAGTAGTAGTAGTAGTAGTAGTAGTAGTAGTAGTAGTAGTAGTAGTAGTAGTAGTAGTAGTAGTAGTAGTAGTAGTAGTAGTAGTAGTAGTAGTGGTGGTAGTAGTAGTGGTAGTGGTAGTGGTAGTGGTAGTGGTAGTGGTAGTGGCATAGGCGCCGAGTTGACCCGAAGAGTGTGGGTGCCCAAACGAATCGGAAAGAAATCCGCGCGTGAGCGCGGGAAAATTTTTTGTGCCATTTTTGATAGGAGATTTATTTAAATTACCTCTGTTCATAGGCGGAGACTTGTTCATGGTTTTAGGGGACGAACTCGCGGTCAAAGAATGATCGCCGAGCAGGGAAGGGCCAAACCGGCTTGGGAAGGGGATGTGCTTCTAACCATTTTCGAATTTTTTCTTGCCACTCTGCGATGGTAGCAACTTAGGCTGTCATTTTTACGAAATTGTCATGGTTTAAGACTTGAAAAGCATCCTTGCTGTTGTTCTAAAAATTTCCATACAACATGAAATCGTTACATTTTAAGCTGTTATCTCATCGAAATTTCTCGTTATTTCATTGTTTAAAGATATGATTTAAGACCTCGATAAATGTTCCAAGTGCTTAAAAAATATCTGACCACTCTTTGGGTCAACATGTACTTCTCTTGGATCCACGCAGAAGAAAGGCACAATCTTCGTTAGCATGGGCATCTTGGAGCACTCTCCCCTAATTATGTCAACACTCAACAGACTCAAATTTTGCACAAGAAATCAAACAATTATGTCTACATGAAACACTATTTAGTTACCCAACATTAACATTGTAGAAAATAGTTTTTCTAATAGTTTTCAGACAATTAGTCAAGACTGATTTGTTGATTAACGCAGACGAAACATATCCAGCTTTTGTGATGCTGGGAGGTGATTTTCGCGCAGTGAGGATCATTATAATATAGTACAATAAAAAGAAAAAAATCATTCAAATCGTCGCCTTCGTCCGTAATAAAAAAAATGACTGAAGCGGATCGAATGAGCAGGATTTCGAGGTTTCCTCGTATTCGTATGGAGTTCAGACTACCGGACGGGATAAAACTGGAGTAATAGTAGGCCTAAGGTAGACTGAGATATAAGGAAAGATGTAAAAGACGCAATGATTTGTATAGATAAGCAATGCCAACAGCGAAAAAATATAATAAAAAGCACATCTTGTTGGCTGATTTCTGGTGGTGCCCATGTATAGGCGGGCCTCGCATGGCCAATTTTTGGTGGTGCTGAGCACTCACGGGCCTCGCAGAGTCGGCGCCCATGCCTGAGTCCGTCGTCTTTTTAAGCATTTCAGTTCCAAATCGTTATGAATAATGCGTCTGACCGTCGTTTGTGTAAGATTCAGCTCTCTCGCGATTTGTCTGGTTGAAAGATGTGTTTTAGGCTTGTCTTCCTGGCTCTGAACCAATTCATTGACAGCGGCGATATTATCTTCAGTTCGCGACGATTTTGGCCGACCACTTCCCGCAGCGCGCTCCACTGAACCGGTAGTTCTCAACTTTCGCAGAAAGTCATCTAATTTGTTCTTTCCAATTCTTGTTCGGAAACTCCTTAATTAATCGTCTAGAAGAATAATTTTTGCATTCCCGCAGATTTTTAATTAAAATTTTATCCTCAAAGCTCAACATTTTAAAATTTTAACTCAAATTTTCAACCATCAACTTTATTTACATTATGCTGCGAAACGGATATGACGTCATCGCGCAAGTAAATAAGTAAATCGTAGAGATTTAATTTTTCTTTCAAACGACACAAAAATTATAAAAATTGCTAAAATACCGACCGAGATATAGCTAAAAATAAAGTGGCCCGGTTTTTTATGGCTCACAGTGTATGTATATAGCCTACATATATATAAATAAAAATACATGTATATACATTTGGACTTTCAATCGAAATGAATCATTTTCTCTCCACACGCATTAATCTACCCACTGGAATCCGCAGCGAATTGGAACGAGTTCTTGGCCTGTAACGTAGTAGTATAGTAGTAGTAGTAGTAGTAGTAGTAGTAGTAGTAGTAGTAGTAGTAGTAGTAGTAGTAGTGGTGGTAGTAGTGGTAGTAGTGGTAGTAGTGGTAGTAGTGGTAGTTGTAGTAGTAGTAGTAGTAGTAGTAGTAGTAGTAGTAGTAGTAGTAGTAGTAGTAGTAGTAGTAGTAGTAGTAGTAGTAGTAGTAGTAGTAGTAGTAGTAGTAGTAGTAGTAGTAGTAGTAGTAGTAGTAGTGGTAGTAGAAGTAGTAAAAGTAGTAGTAGTAGTAGTAGTAGTAGTAGTAGTAGTAGTAGTAGTAGTAGTAGCAGCAGCAGCAGCAGCAGCAGCAGCAGCAGCAGCAGTAGTAGTAGTAGTAGTAGAGTAGTATCCCTTCCTACCAACCAAATAGAAAAGTTGTTAGGCTTACTGCAACAGAAGCGACAACGAAAAACAAAAGTGACAGCCAAATTACTTCAGTGACACCCGACCCGACACCAAAATCTATCATTTCCATGCAAGCTTTTCACCATCAACGAAACCCCATCAGTAGCTTCTCTGTATCGCTCCCTCTCTCCATTCCCTTTCTGTTTGATTTTGTACATCTCTCTGTATTCATGTACATATGTATCTCTCTGTCTCTATCTCTTTCTGTCTGTCTGTTGTCTCTGTCTGTCGGTCTCTCTGTCTCTATCTGCGTGTGTGTCTGTCTGTCTCACAATGACTTGATATCTCTGACACGACGCAGAGACCGTTAGTAAGCTGAGGCCCTTTCCTCATGTAGCTCATGTAGTTCATGTAGCTATTACACATGTGAGCTTAAAATGATGATCGCGCATCAGGAGAATCTGATGCTTCTTATCTTATCATTTAAACAGATAATTAATCAGTTTTTAATTAATTACTGACTGGCACATTCGAATAATTATCTGTAAGACAGTAGACCATGTTTCATCAAAATTTACCATGAAGTCCCTTGCCAAAAACTGTCCATACTAAGTATTAGGAAATAGCTTCAGCATACTTAGTGTTCACTGATAAACATTTTCGTCTCATACAGTGGCGTAGACAAGGGAGGGTTTGGGGTCAATCCCCCCATTGGTCTAGGGAAAGAGTTTTCTAATGGTTATTTATCCACTTAGATCTAAATTAGAAAAAAAAACAAAATAATTGCTTGTAGAAAGAATTGTTTTTCTTACTTTATTCCCTTTGTTACTTTATTCCCTCCTTTTTATTTACTGTAATACTGCTGGGTTGGTGTCAGAAAGGGCATCCGCCAGGCCATAAAACCCCCAAACCTCCCCCACCCATCATAAATTCCTGGCTACGCCACTGGTCTCATATCATGAGCTAGAAATAGACTATATATAGCGAATACAGACATTTTCGAAGGGGTTTTGCCAGAAAAATCTGATGTCTTAGTTTTAGTCATTATTTTGGTCGAAATGCCTGGAAATATGCCACCAATTTTCCATGCCAAAACAGCTAATGACCTTTTTAAAGTCATCAGTCATTTAAGCAATATACTATGACCTCTCTAGTCGTCGTATCCTACTTTTCTCCCGCTGCATTGATTTAATGCTTGTTGAAACAAAATGGGGGCCATGTTGTATGCACTTTTGAAATGGGGAGGAATGGCCGGATTGGCCCCCTTTAGGCTTTATCCGTCACTGCTTACCATCACATGCGTAAAACCGGATTGCGCAGTGCGCATGTATTTATGCTGGCATCAGAAGACAGTAATAATCGAGACAAGGATGCTGGCTGGGCCATATGGTGCCGGGTGATAATTAGCACAAGGATGCACTTTAACCCTTATCATAATGGTCATCTAGAGTTTCACGTGAAGTCGCCCCAGCCCACCCAAATGATGAACTACATGTATCACAGCTCTCTCTGATTTTAGTGATAATAAAAAGATGTCGCCAAAATAATCGAAACAATCTCGGCTGCCAGAGATTAGCATTCGTCATAATATTCATCATCATCTACAGCAGCAGTAGAATAATAGTGATAATAATGATAATAATAATTATCATTATTATTATTACCATTAATTTCTATTATTATTAATTATCACTATTATTATTATTGTTTTTATTACAATGATGATGATGATTATTACTAAGCTCATTTTATACATTTATTACTATAACAATAATAATTTTTGCTGCTATTATTATTATTATTATTATTATTATTATTATTATTATTGTTATCATTATTATTGATATTACCATTATTATTATTACTATTTCTGCCCTGATGGACTGCAACGTAAATAAAAAAGAAGAAAAAACATCTAGAACGGTACTTGTCATTACTGCATTATTATAATAGGCCTAATTATTATTATTACCATCATTATTATTATTATTATTTATTTTTTTACTGTATTTTTATTACCATTATTATTATTAATAATTATTATTGTCATTATTATGATTAGGCTATTATAATGATAATAGTACAATCAAGAGATTGCTCAAAATACGATTGAATTGCTTACAACACATTATTAGATCTCAACATAACATTAACGAACGACAGGGCTCAGAATCTGACAGCATGTCTGAGAGCCAGACAGACACAAATGGACAGACAGGCAGACAGACAGACACACATAATCCCGCATAATCAATATATCGATCAGCCGATAATCTCACAATTTCTAAAGCGCCTCCTCGATAGCCAAGCGTGGGGCGCCAGCTTATTCACGAGCGCTGTTTAGTGCCTGCAGAAAGAGATTATCCATGCCACTCGTATAACTGTGGGTCAACTAGCATTTTAGTAGATGGATGAATAATATTGTTCGTATATTTTCCAAAAAAAAATAACAATTGTGTTATATTCAATGAAGCGATGCGTCGGGCAATCGTCATATAGACGATCGATTGAAAGAACATTGAACGGGTTTTCCGATGTGGCGCTATATACATATGAAAGTCCTTCTTATGAAACAAATAGGCTGAAGGCATGCAGGCAGAGAAGCAGACAGGCACACAGACAGGCAGGCAGACATATAGACAGATGCCAAGCAACTTCAATGTGAGTCTGGTTCAGTGGGATCTGACATTCATCCATATCCTACTCAGGCGCCCACGAATGAATGCCTTTCCTATTTTATGTATAAATAGGTGTAGGAGATGGGGTCAGAGGGACAAGTGCCCCCGTTTTGGGCGTTTCTGGGTTTTTTGGGGGGGCTGATTGGCCCGGGAAAATAGTAAATAGACTGCTTGAAGTTCAACACTCAATATAGCACACACATTATCTCCCACTTACTCAAATCGAGTTAGTAACCTACTGTACGGTAGTCTACTAACTCACGACCACCATGGATAGAGACAGTAGAGATTCGTTAAAAAAGTTATAAATTCACGGTAGCTTTTTTTAATACTAAAAATCAGAGCAAATTCGCGAACTGATATTTGCCCGAAAACGTGGCAATTCGTGGCATTTGTGGCCATTTGTAGCATAGGCGCAATCACGTCCTAAAAGTTGGGGGGGACCAAATGAATCACGTCCTGAAAGTTGGGGGGGACCATAATGATAAAGTCAATGGGACCACTCAAAAGTTGGGGGGACGCGTCCCGTGGGTCCCATAGGGTGGTTGCGCCTATGATTTGTAGCATTCAAGTCAACTGTCAAGATAACAGAATTCACGGTTTCCAAGACATCGAAAATTTCTACATCTATAGCCACGGAGCAAGATATATAGACACAATAGTCTTGAGATTATCAACATTGAACGTACAGGTATACAGGCAAAAGGCCTGGAGATCTGCAACTGCAGATGTACACCGTTATTGAGACTTTTGGTATAAAACTATAGGCGCAAGCAGGGCGACCTCTAGACAGAGCTGTCAAGGTTCCATAAACAATCTAAAGGCTAGGCCTACATGAGAATTTTTTAAACAAATGGAAACAATCCAAGTACGGACACAACTTACGATATATTGGCATATTTACTCCATTGTTCGTGTGTAGTTTAAACTGATTGGATAGTTAAGTGTTAGCAATAATTTATTAGTCTACGCCAGCAGTTTACAAACTGAAAATGTGGCCAGTATAATATTCAATAGTCTATAGTATGAACCATATCTATAGATTGAGTTTTCGCATGTTACCAATATTAAGATTTTCAAATATTCACGAATATTAACGAATATTAAAACTGCCAACGAATATTATATTTGTAAAATATTATGTTATTTCAAGAAATTCTTTATTCTTAATTCTTATTTTTTATTTATGACAATAACTTTAATAGATTTGTTGTTAAAAACTTCAAGGTCTCTGCTGGGTTTTGCCAATGTGGCCAGGCGGCATTCATCTCACATCGATACTTAATGTTAGTCACTTTGTCTGACTTCTGACCAACTGAAAAGAGGCAGTTGGCAAGTAGCAACAATAGTAGGGGCCGTCCATAAAGTACGTCACGCTATTTTTGACCATTTTTGACCCCCCCTCCCCTCTGTCACAAACTGTCACAAATCTCGGACCCCCGCTCCCCTAAAGTACGTCACACTTTCGAACAAAAAATTTAAAAACATAACCATTTACCTAACCCTCTAAACCCTAGGATACTATCCCTAATCCCTCTGATAGTGACGTGTGTCCCTAAGCGCTTTGATAGTGACGGGAAATCAACTTTTATCCCGCCAGGCCGGGTTTTAGACACGCCTGGCCGGGCCGGGTCGGATTTTAGGTACTAAGAACAAAAATAATAAAAAAAGAATTTAAAAATAAATGTGTGACGTCACACATGGCCTGACCCCCTCCCCCCTGTCACAAACTGTCACACTTTCTTACACCCCCCCCCTGGAGCGTGACGTACTTTATGGACGGCCCCGTAGGCTAAATTAGAAAAAACTTTGCTTATTTTAATTCAGCCTTGACCTGGATGCGAGTGAATGTCGTAGAGACATACAGAAACTTAAACTGTTTAATACCGAGTAACTTGCGGTTTCGATCGTTCAGGCTACGGGACTGTGTATCAACAATGATGCATACAGCTGATAGTCGACCCACATGTCTAAATATCGCATAATTGTTTTTAAAATGCCAAAGTTACTTGAGCATTTTCGTCAACAATTATACCCGACTCAGTGTCTCTATAGTTGTTGAACTTTTGCATTTGAAAACTGTCGTAAAAGTTAACGAAAGCGAATTTGCAGTGCATCAATAACTTAGGCTACCACTGTCAGAATTTGTTTTGAAACGGACCTCGCCTATCTAACCCTTGACCAGTCAATCATAGTACCCGTAGTATATGGGCGATATTGTACGACGAACGCGTTAGAACGAGATTTTAACTTATTATGGCATACAAGCTTGTGTTACCATGCTGGCCATAAATCGCCCTGCATAATAATAATAATAATTACGACAATTTATATGGCGCAGTAACACAGCCATGCCATTACAAGGGCGTTTTAATACCCTGGTAACTTGAATGGATGCCATGGTTAATGGTTATGTCCTGGCTGCAAAAACTGTCTGGCCCCGACACTGTCGGCGTTTGGGTAGTTACTACTAGTTAGGCAAGTTTATGATATAGACGTATCTGAATAATATCGCTTTCTAATTTAACAACTGGGCAAATTATTGCCACAGACCTAAATATAAGCATAACATCGTGCGGCGGTACGACTTGCACCCACACATTCATTATTATTATTTATTATTATTATTATTATTTTATTTTTATTTTTTATTTTTTTAACCGAGGTACATAATTATGATCCCTCAGGTTTTTAAAAGCTATCCTAAGATTAAAATTCTGGAGCTACCAAGCTTCCTCCCCACTGATGTCCACAAATGTGCCTCTGAAGGCCACGGCATTAAAACGTTGGGTGCAAATGGAAAAGCGTTTCATTATTATTATTATTATTATTATTATTATTATTATTATTATTTTTTTTTTTTTTTTTTTTTTTTTTCTGCCCCGAGGTATTTAGGATCCCTCGGGGACTTATCTCCTAACTACTTCTATAAAACCAGTCCGGAATGGCCCTATTATTATTATTATTATTATTATTATTATTATTATTATTATTATTATTATTATTATTATTATTATTATTATTATTATTATTTTTATTATTATTATTATTATTATTATTATTATTAATATTATTATTATTATTACTAGTAGTAGTAGTAGTAGTAGTAGTAGTAGTAGTAGTAGTAGTAGTAGTAGTAGTAGTAGTAGTAGTAGTGGTAGTGGTAGTGGTAGTGGTAGTGGTAGTGGTAGTGGTAGTGGTAGTGGTAGTGGTAGTGGTAGTGGTAGTGGTAGTGGTAGTGGTAGTAGTAGGCCTATTATTATTATTACTACTACTACTGCTACTACTACTACTACTACTACTACTACTACTACTACTACTACTACTATACTACTATACTACTATTGTTATTTTATTTTATTATTATTACTTTAGTGATTGTTGGTTAGTTCAAGGCATTTCGAAAAGTCCTACGGTATAGGCATTTAGCGAGGCCGATTGGGGAGTGAATAAAATTAAGCATGCAGGGCCACTAATGCCTCGTTTTTTTATAGCTAATGCTAATATTATGGTTGACAAGACGAGCCATTTTTTAAACAATGTGTTTGAAAAGATTTCAAACAGGACGTTGAATGACTCACTTGACTATGCATTATGCAAGCATTCTATTGTCTATTTCTATTGCATGTCTGCACATTTGTTCGCCTATCTGCTTGTCTCTTTCTTTGTCTGCAACTGTATTTTTGCTTGCATTCGCTGTTGCGTGCGTTGGTGTATCTGTCTTAAGCGTTGGTCTATTATATCTATAGATATCTATCTGTCTGCCTGTGTATGTATGTATATATGACTGTAAATCCCTGTGTCTGTGTCTATCCGTCTGTCTGTCTGCCTCTTTGTTCTTTCTGTCTTTCTAGAGCATTCATAATTTCACATGCACATGATATTATTATAGATGAGCAAGATATGCAAAATGCAACCTGGCCGGTTTAGCACACTGCGGGGAACTTCCTGAAATCACAACATTCAGACTAGTAAAATGAGTTAGCTTAAAGAATACTACTATGGGGTAGTAGGCCTATATAGCCCAGTGGTTCCCAACCTTTTTTGACTTGAGGGCCACTTTTTCTAAGTTGGAGAATACGAGGGCCACTTTTTCTTCGTTGAGGGACATTATGGGGCCACAAGGCTAAAATCGTATTAACTAAAAGCATATAAATTTTTTTATAATTGATTCAAAATATAATGTTTTATGCTATTTATCGACGTTAACATAAAATAATTTGTAATAGAAAAAATAATGTGTTCTATCATGTCAAAATTGTTAATTTTTTCATATATGTTTGATAATTCTTTGAGAGATGAGGGCCATTTTCTGAGGCCTGGCGGACCATTTTCTGAGGCCTGACGGGCCACTTTTGACCCGCGGGCCACGGGTTGGGAACCGCTGATATAGCCTATCTATATCCTATAGATAGGCTATTTACTACGATAATTATAAAGAATAGCAAGTAGATATTTTAACATAAAGAATAACATTACCGTTATCATGATACATATAATAACATAGAAAAGGGTATACGTTCAACATATAAAGAATGACAAAAAGACAACATTTAATAAAATAAAGACGACTTAGATCTAAGGCCTATTCAAAGCTAAAGAAGTTCTTAAAGAGAGCTGGTACCCTGAGAATAGGTGTCAAGCAGCTCTTTACTGACCCATCCAACACTCTATTGACAAGGATTTAATTGTAGTCAGATAGCGAAGGTTCGGGTTTCCCGTTTCTATTTTCAACATCGCCAGTTCATTACCCGAGGGGGTTTAGTTGAATCCCAACAAAGTTTTCAGTGCTTGAACGTATCTCATTTGTTTAACTAATTAAAACGAATGCTTTGTTTTATCTCAGTTTTCATCCATGGTGAGAATTGCGGGAGGGTTGGGGTTTCACCCCCCCCCCCCATTGTCTTTCTTAGAGCCTCAAAGCGAAGTCTGTTTTTTCTCACACCAATTCCAAGTGGATCATGGTCTAACTCCCCAGTTATTATTTCCACAATTCTCACACTGCTTTCATTTATACCAGATTTAGTGTTCGTCAGGACTAGTGATTGCACCGTCGTGCCTCTTTCTGTGGTAGGCTTGGCGATATAAAATTGACTCCCTCTTGAGTTGCTCAAATCTCTCAACAGAGATTATTACCGCGCATACTTGCGCCCAGTGGTGTAGCCAGGAATTTTTTATGGGGGGGGGGGTTTATGGCCGGAAACTCTGTTTTTTGCTATTTTTTCTTACTTAAATGGAAAAATAAACTTAAAAACCTTTTCCCGGAGCCAATGGGGGGTTTTAACCCCCGAAACCCCCTTGCCTACGCCACTGCTGGGGCCAATTGCAATTGAGCACGTGGGCCATTACAAATTTTATGTATGTTAGAAATTCTGTCCAGAACACCTAGGCATGCAAGAGTGTTGTGACAGTCAAGATTTGACAAATCAAACCCTGAGCCCCTATTAGGTACAGAATAACTCCGTGAGAGGAACGATTCCAAACAAAAAAAAACAATCTTAGTAACTACTAACCTCCTTCTTCAATAAACCTCTTCTAGAATGCCTATATAACTACGCAGTCTCCAAGCTGAAAGCCTCTCAGTCAACATAGATCCTGTTGACAGACAGGCCAAACACAAACACGGAGGCATATGTTCAATCTACACAAACCCATTCGTACCCTCAACTCCTTGCCGCAAACCCGACTTGATTCGCGTCGAGATTAGGCTTATCCGCTCGGCGCAACAGGCCTTTGAAACAATACGGGGTGGGCCAAAAAAGACTCCATAGGTTTTTTGCCAATATCTTGACCAAAAGTAAGAATTTCGATATGAAATTTTACAGTCTTAAAGACAATTCATATATACATTTGATGGCCAGATTTCATCAAAATATTTCAAACAAACAAAAAGTTATGCCACTTTTAGGAAGGCCACCCACCGTTTTTTGACGATTCAAAAACGTAACGCAACAAAAAGTAGGTTTTTGCCAATATCTTGGCCAAAAGTAAGAATTTTGAAATGAAATTTTTACAGATTTATAGACAATTCATATTTACATATGATGGCCCGATTTCATAAAAATATTTCAAGCAGAACAAAAGTTATATCACTTTTAGTGAGGTCACCCACCGTTTTTTGACTTTTTGAATCATCAAAAAACGTTGGGTGGCCTCACTAAAAGTGATATAACTTTTGTTCTGCTTGAAATATTTTTATGAAATCTGGCCATCATATGTAAATATGAATTGTCTATAAACCTGTAAAATTTCATTTCAAAATTCTTACTTTTGGTCAAGATATTGTCAAAAACCTAGGGGGGTCTTTTTTTGGCCCACCCTGTAGTTCACTAGCCCTATGACTAGACCGACGTGTGGCCGCCCTGGCGTCCGTCCGCCAGCTTTGCTTTGGGCATCCTGTTTAAAACGGATAGGGTTTCGAGAACAAAAAGATCGGTCGTTCAGGATTCAGCTGCACAGACAAAAGAGTTTCTTCCATTGGCGGCGCCAGGATTTAAGTTTTGGGGGGCTGAACCCTCAAGGAGGAAAATAAAAATTTTACATTTTACATCCGCCAAAATTTATTAGTTTTTAGTCATTCGGCATTCGGTCGAAATCTCGTGGAAATGTTTCATTTCATCCGCCAAAACTTCAGTTTTACATAATTATAAAAAACCGGATGGCCCTTTTTAGGGGGGCTTAGCCCCGGATCTCCTAATTTAGGAGGCTTAGACACCTAGCCCTCTGTCGCCGCCGCTGGTTTCTTCTGAATCCTGTTACATATACTTGGAACAATAATTCAATTAGATCTATCTGTCTAAGCCAATTCTGACGAATGTCTTTTAACGCGTGTGTAGCCTTGAGGCGGTCTAACTACACTGTGCCATAATAATTTGACTTTGAGCCGATGTCCTTTCATCAACGGCATATTTCAGAAATCATAATCTAACTCCTAGTTTCTGCGCTCTCACTGTTAATCAGAGTGAGCGGTAATTACTATATAACCCTGCTCTCAAAGTGTCTGGATACACATTGACTCCTTGGCCATTTTCATTTCTAGAAATTTGAATTTCATTGTTTTAATACAGAAAATCATTAATCTGACATTTCTTATTTACCAACTTGATCGTCATCTTGCTAAGTTACACTTTTTTGGCCCAACCTTATACAGTATAATTATACATGTATGCCCTTATACAGTATAATAATTATTATACATGACATTGTATATCTGTGCATTTATGTATTAGTATAAAGATATACGTCGTAACGTCTGGGCTTAAGTGCATGAATAGACCTATATATGCATGCGTGTATCCATTGGCGTAGCCAGGAATCTACGATGGGGGGATGGTTGGGGATTTTATGACCTGGCCGGATACCCTTTCTGACACCAACCCAACAATATTACAGTAAATAAAGAGGGAATAAAGTAACAAAGGGAATAAAGTAAGAAAAACAATTGTTACCATTAGTAATTGTCTTGTTTTTCTTATTTAAGTGGATAAATAACCTTTAAACAAAATTTCCAAGGCCAATAAGGGGGGGCTAACTTCCGAAACCCCGTCTTCACGTCACTGCGTGTATCTGTATAAATCTTTGCACGTTGTCATAATCATGTCATGCGTGTGTTTATGTATGCATGTTCTTCTTTCTCTCTGTCCGCCTGTTTGTTTGTTTGTCTGTCTGTCTGTCTGTCTGTCTTTCTAGCAATGCTTGCTTCAAGACCGATAAAATAAAGTCTAATACTTGAGTGAAGGGAAACTTCTGTGTGTCCCTTTATTTCGTTAGGATTAGGCTGAGAAGGGAGAGCTCAAAGTTTCTTGTGTAGAATGTAAGGCATGCCATCCACAACAATTATTGTCTCACTGTTCTTTATCTTGCTGATAAAGAACTGACACACAGACAGAAAGACGGACAGACACGGACAGACAGGCAGGCAGGCAGGCACTATAACGATGTTGGAATTCGGGTTCCACTGTCACTCTACATCATCCGTTTATGTCCAACTTGATGCCAACTTATTGTTAACCAAAATTTAATAGGTTAAGAAGCGCGTGTTCCCAATCAACAATGAATTCGCACGTCCGTGTGTGTATATGTGTGCATGTGTGCGTGTCTGTGTGCGTGTATGTGTGTGTGCGTGCGGCTGCGTGTGTTTGTGTGTATGTATGCGTGCGTGTGTGTATGTGCGTGTGTGCGTGTGTGAGTGTGTGTATGTGTGCGTGTATATGTGTGTACGTGTGTGTGCGTGCGGCTGTGTGTGTGTTTGTGTGTGTTTGTGTGTGCGTGTGTGAGTGTGTGCGTGTGTGTATGTGTGTGCGTGTGTATGTGTGTGAGATAGAGTGTGTGTGTATGTGTACGTGTGTGCGTATGTGTGTGTGTTCTATTACGCTAGAAATTTGGATGGTGAACAACGAGAACAGATTTAATTATTCTGTTCTAATGTCCAACCTTCGATGTTGTTGCTGGAATAGGATGCAAGTAACTTTCAGCAGTTTTGTCTATGTATAAGCTTATAAGCTTAGTTATACAAGTCTTAAACCAGTCTTATCAGCTTCTGAAAATTCGAAATTTAATAATTTTGTTAAGACGACAGCTTAAAATTCTACCATTTTACAATGCGGAAATAAATAAATTGGAGCACACCCCTCCTTGATCCCCTCCCACTCAGTGCTCGCCCTTAGGACGATCCTTTGTCCCCAAAGATTTTGATTTCCTCCCAGATGAGGGGGACTAAAATAAACACTGGGCACCCATAAATAAGGGCACGAAAGACACGTCTGTCTTGCCTTCCCCTGGGAAAACTTGACACTTAATTTATATTTTTTAACTACTATTTGCAACTTCCTGCTTTACATGATTTACGGTGGTCATTGTGTTTTCCCACCTCATGAAAATCATCTGCAGACCCATGTTGCACTCAAATAAATCTAGCATTTGCTGTTGGCGTGTGTGGTGTATGCGTGTGTGTATGTGTGTGGGTGGGTGTGGGTGTGTGCGTGTGTGCTTGTCTGTGTGTTAGATAAAAATAATGATTCAAATATTTTTATTTTGATGCCAATAGATTAGATTGTATGAAGTGCATGCAATAAAAACTCTGAAATCAGATTAAATAGCAAGTAAATATCAACCCGATATTTGAAATGATCATTTTGTTCTCAATGAGGGAATCAGGTCTGTACGCTTCAGCCTATAGTGGTCAAAAAATTTTACTGTATGGCTACTTTTTAACGTCGGCTAACATATGCATTCAGTGAAAGAATTAGAAATCCAGGCACGCAAGATACAAGTTAAACTATATTAGGCATGTATAAACAAATACAAATTTTGCATATAAATGCCGCGGAAATAATCATCTTCATCATCATCATTATTATTATCATCATCGTCGTCGTCGTCGTCGTCATCATCATCATCGTCACCATCAACATCAACATCAACATCATCACCATCATCATCATCATCATCATCATCATCATCATCATCATCATCATCATCATCATCATCATCATCATCATCATCATCTTCATCATCATCATCATCATCATCATCATCATCACCATCGTCGTCGTCATCATCACCACCATCATCATTTTGATAATGGCCACTACATCTAATGGCTAAGCATCAATCACTCCGCAATAATCATGAGTGAAGAACTTGAAGAAGAAGAAGGAGAAGAAGAAGAAGAAGAAGAAGAAGAAGAAGAAGAAGAAGAAGAAGAAGAAGAAGAAGAAGAAGAAGAAGAAGAGTTCTCTTCATCTCAAATTCTTCATTCTTTTCCTGCGAGTGGGGAGTTATGCGTCGATGAGCCTTCATTCGACCCCATCTGGGCAAACGTGACCCCCACGAGGGCCATCCTTTCGGCAGTAAGAGGTCGCGTGCGTGCCTCAAGCAATGGACGACTCTCCTTCGGGTCAAGAAGTCTCCGAGCGAGGAAGCGCGTGATTGCCTGCGAGTAGATTGTCATTAGAATCCATGTCTTGTTACGCGAGACACTATTGCATTGACGCCAGCTTCATCAGAATTGTCTGACGTCTCAATTTATTCCTTCCCTCCTACATGCCATTCTTCTCCTGCTCCTCCCCTCATTTATGTGTATATATATATATATATTGTGTGTGTGTGTGTGTGTGAGTCAGTGTGTATTCATGCATACAAACATAACACGTTAACACATACATGCAGACATATTGTGTCCTCAGATACTCACACAAACACACAAACATTCATAAATGTACACACGCACACACACATACATGATACACGTATGTACCTACGCACTCAACATGCATGCATTCATACATATAATGCATTGTATACATTCACCTGAATACCTACATACATAATTATATACCGGTACATACATGTCATACACACATACATACCCGCATACATGCACACCATAAACACACATACAAACAAATATGAATACATCCGGTGATAGCAGTAATACATACGCATGAGCCCAATCACTCGCCTCATGTCGTACATATATCAATGCGCCAATTACGAACGTAGTCCCGTGGGTGATCTACATTATACCCCAAGCGTTCACCCCTTTTCCGCCTGTCCCGCCACTCCCTTTCCCACCCCTCCCTTCCTCCATCCCACTGCTGCCACCGCAACGCTGATGACGTTTTCCAGTGGATTAGATCGGCGTCCATAGCTGGAGTCGGACCTATCTAGCTGTGATCCATATCCGGTGCAAAGGGGAAAGGATTTCATCGGACGTCGTTCAATCAATAGATCGCGGCCTTCATTTAACTAAAACACTGACGTTTGTATCTGTGTCCGTGTGCCTGCCTCTGCCTGTGTGTGTCTATGTATCTCTCTGTGTTTATCTGCATGTGTCTCTGTCTGTATGGCTGCATATGTGTGCCTGTATCTGTCTGTCTGTCTGCGTGTATATCTGCCTGTGTATCTGTGTGTCTATAATTATGTCCATCTGTCTGTGTGTCTGTGTGTCTGTCTGTCTGTCTGTCTCGATGTATGTGTGACTGTACAAACCTGTCTATACATATATGTCCGTTCGTCTGTCTGTTTGTACGTCTGTTTTTGTCTCACCGCATGTATCTGTCTCTGCGGTTGCATATGCCTATCTGTCCTTATGTCTGCCTGTGTCTGTCTGTATCTGTCTGTTGCTGCTTTAATGGCTCGTTCGATATCTTTTTTTTATTTTAAAACCCGAATTCTCTCTCTTTCTCTCTCATTCTATGTCTGCGATTGTCAGCATGTTAGATATCTTGCCTCTCTGCCTCTCTGCATTTCTGCCTGCATGCATCCCTGCCTGTCTGTCTGTCTGTCTGTCTGTCTGCTTCTCCAACTGTCTCTCTTTCTGTCTGTGTTTGTCTGCGCCAGCCGTTGCTTTTATTTCACCATGGCAACGAGGTATACCATTGCTAGAACATTTAGAACATTTGTGCCAACTATAAATGTTCTTATCGTCTGCGTGCAGGCCTCAGTTGGACTCATGTGCGACCAGGGAGCAATTGGTTGGGGATGGTCGAGGGTACTTAATGGTCATGTGATGATGCCTCATTGGGGTACTTTACCCCAGTTAAAATGCCTCTATATACTGACGAACGCATATTTAGTTCCTTTAAAAACTATACTTGAAGGCCATTATTTTTGTTCGATCGTGAATTTAGTTCAATTTCAATTTAATTCATTTTATTGGTTTAAGTACCAAGCATGTTATAAAGGAAGGTCTACAACGGAGGTTCTTAACGGGTGTGTCGCGACATGCACACTAGTGTATCGCGAATCTACCGGTGGTGTGTCGCGTGAAAATGGTGTGTCGTTGGTGTGTCTGGAATTCTCACAGCATAATTATGTGCTGACTTAGTAGCTTTAGCTTGTTTAATGGACGTAGGCTGTGAGAATTCTAAGCAGTCTATCGCAATCTGGGACGGTCAGGATGTTTGCCTTATAGGCTAGGACTACACGTTTGCATCCATTACACGCCAATGTGAATGTTTGCCTGTTTACTGTTGTAATATTTGAAATAGCCTAGTAAAATGCAAAGTTTAACAAATACGAAAACGGACATTTTGCACTTGGCCTGCCTTTTTTGCACTTTTAAAAACTGTGGATGAAATTTCCAGGGCTGAGCAAAAATCCAAAAGACTGTAAGGACTCCAAACTATGCTAACGTAGAGTCGAAATACGACTCTGAATCATTGAATTAGATCAGTTGAATAGGCATACAGAATATTACGATCATTAGCAACCAGGAAGCAGTGAGTGTGAAAATTTTCATTGATTAAATTTTAATGCGATCAATATAAAATTTAGCGTGAATAAACTGCATGGTTCATATGACTTTAGTATTCTTTAAATTCTAATTACATTGACATAATAATTATGCTATGACCTAACCTAAATGACGTTTCTCCAAAATTTCAGTTTTGAATCTAGGTGTGTTGTGTGACAAAAAAGATTACACGCATAAGAACCTCTGATTCACAGCTGCAGTTGAATGTTCTGTTTATGTATTATGACTCTTGTCTTGAAATTACGGAGTGTATAGTACTTGGTGCTTCCCGCGTGGGTCTGCACATCGAGCAACGCATCTCCTCCACTCGTCCCTGTGCTGCGCTGTTTCTGTTGCGTGCACTTTATTACCCGGGTGGGTTGCAGACCCGTGCACAGCAGTACCCTCCTCCTTTACCCTGTCTTGGGACAGACTCAGGCTCTCCCCAGATAACCTGAGGCGGAGTTGTAGCCCACTGTTGCCATTATAAGCTTAAGGAATCAAAAGACTCGCCCATTCAAAAAATCATGTTGACAATACTTAGGTATAAACAGATGAGATATAGGCCTAGTGGCAATTGGTTGGAAATTCAACAAGTAGGCCCCTGACTGCATTGGGTTACGTTCACTTGTCCTCAAATCAAAGACTAGACTCACTAGAGGATCAAACTTAACTTGTCAAAATATAATACATGTAACGTTTTGTTATTTGCGCACGCAGTTAAACTTAGATTTAGACGTTGGTCTTAGCATGGCATCACACTTATTCACCTGAAACGTTACAGCTAGACAGATTTTTACACGGGCCACCTTGCCTCCACTCAAAACACACCTCGGTCCGCAGGGGCCGAGTGGGGGTGGGAGGGGTGGAAGTGGGAGGAAATTTTCCGAAAACCCTAATTTCACGGGTGCCGTACCGGTGGAGGTCGGGAGAGTGGCGGTGTGGTAGGGTGGGGGTGGAGATGGGAGGGGAAATTTTCCTGAAAACCCAAATTCCACGTGTGGTGTACCGGTGGAGGTCGGAGTGTGGTGGGGTGCTGTGAGGTGGAGTGAGTATAGGCGGTGGATGAGGTTGGGGGTTTGGGGGTTGGGTAGGGGCGGGGGAGGAAAATTTTCCCAAAAGCCCAAATTTCACAGGTGGCCTACCGGTGGAGGTCGGAGTGTGGTGGGGGTGTTGTGGGGGAGGTGAGGATGGAGGTGGAGCTAGTGGAGTTGGGGGCTGGGTAGAAAATTTTCCGAAAACCCAAATTTCACGGGTGGCGTACCGGTGGAGGTCGAATTGTGGTGGGATGTGGTGGGGTGAGTGTGGTGTGGTGAGCCAGGTGGAGTTGGGTTGTGGCCGGTAACGGGTAGAATCCTTAAATTTCCCGAGCAGCGCCGGGTACCCCAGTTAGTATACAATAACGTGGCAGGAACAAAGTATAGGCCTAAAATCACAATCGTTGTCGTAATCGCAAATCTCGAGACTATAACTATAACACAATACATTAAATTTCTAGACTTCAAACTTAACGGAATGACCACTAGTCATATATGATGCACAAACGTTAAAAATTTGAAGGTAGATGCAAATGAAAAATATAATTATAAAATTATTACATTACTTAAATTCGGTTGTGACTGAGTTTAACAACTTCCTAGACAACTGTTTGCTTAGCTGTCAACGTCTTTAAAATGTTTATCTGCCATGGTGGCAGTCTTTTTGCTTATCTTTCTACGTAAAACGATATCTTATGACTTCCACGAGCCGTTGACGTCAACATTACCCAGGTTGCTACCATAGAGGTGTATTATATATAATGAATATATCACTAGAGAGAGTATCAAGTGATTCAAGTCTCTATATTGAAGTCGACGTCTAAAGTCGTGCAGACCAATCACATCATATCTGTCTAAAGTTGTGCCGACCAATCATAGGCGATTTCTCATACCGACCAATCACAGTCTTACAACATCGATCAGGAAAATAACTAAAATAATATCAACATTTTTATAATGATTCGAACATGTCGATGTTTTCTTGTGAATATTGCAGTTTTCTTGCAATATTCACAAGTTAACATCGACATGTCCGAATTATACAAATGTTGATATTATTTTAGTTGTTTTTCTAGATCGAAGCTGTAAGACTGTGATTGGTCGGTACGAGAAATCGCCTATGATTGGTCGTTTTGAATTGATCGACGTTAACTTATGACTTCACATCTGACTGCAGGGCAGATACGGCATACTCTCTCTAGCGTTATGTTATAGGCTACATGTAATACATCTCAATGGTTGCTACAGTTTTATTATCGGTAAGAATGCATCTGATTATTATATTATTATATACTACAGGAACAACGTTGTAAGGGTGTCTAAAAAGAGCAATTATTTAACTCTTCAAAATTATCACTGGTTAGCTATCGCACAAGCGGTTAACTTATAACACTGAGGAGTTTCTCATATCGTCCCACTGTATATAAATCGGCACCCCGTCAAAAGGGCGCCAGACAAAAGGGCGCCGACAAAAGGGCGCCGGCAAAAGGGCGCCCGACATAAGGGCGGCGCTCTTAAAAGAAATAGCATCGATGAAGAGTCGGCCTATAAGTGATATGAGCAAATAAGCAGGTCAACCACGACCCGACAAAGAGCAATTACTACTAAACTTTTTCACACATGATGTTTGTTTATGCCCAACATGCTCCGAGGATCTGTAAGAGGTGCTAAAATAAACAAATCAGGCGCAGAAAGCGGTAACATGAGAGGGTGGAAAGTTCGTTACCACGTTACCACGTGATATGAGCTTCATATAAACATTGAACAATTAGGCTAACAAATTATTTGCCGTTGACTACAGTAGTCTTAACTTTTCATCAGATTCCTAGTTTTAAAACTTTTCAACTTCTCAATAAATTGCTTGTTTGTATTTCTCAAATAATTTTTTCCCTTCTAAATCTCGTTAAAACTTAAAGTCATATAGCCTATGTAGGCTAGTGGTGGCTCGCTTGTCGTTTTCAAATCATTTATTTCATCCGCGATATCTTTCACGATAATATTTCTTTTAAGAGCGCCGCCCTTATGTCGGCGCCCTTTTGTCGGGCGCCCTTTTGTCGGCGCCCTTTTGTCGGGCGCCCTTTTGACGGGTCACCATATAAATCTGCGGTAGCGATTCAGAGCGCTAAATAAATAACTACCAGACTTCAAAATAATTGGTCCTCCACCTGGATCCGTTATTTTTCTTGTGATATCGCTCAAGTATTGAACATTTTTACACGCAACGCTATGGCCGTTAAAATGACATGTTGTGATAATTCCATGTAATTTAATGGGACCTATTAGATACACGTAGGTCTCGAGGTTCCGATGAGAAACAAAGTCGCGTGACTAATTTTTGGGAGATGTTCACAGGTCATGAAAATTATCGTGTTTTGTTTACGCAGCAGATGCAATCTGTTAATTGTATTTATGTAGGCAGACTCGTATATAGGCAGTCGACCATAGTAGGCTAAAGACTAGTTAGCAAAGTAATTTGCCTGCTCAGATTTAAAAACACCGCATTGAATACAAGAAACACAATTTTACATTGACGGCATCTGGATGGGCCTAAGTGTTGAGCGAATATATATCAATTATATATTATCATTTCAATTATAGGCGGATATGTCAATTATATGCGGGATGTCCTGTATGGACTCTTAAAATTTGACGTATTCCGCAGCGAACGAGGTAGGGTAGCCTATAGGGCCCGTAACTGTAGCGTGCATGCAATAAAATGAAAGCATTTTATTATGCGTTATATTTGCCCACTAGCACTTAAGTTTCAGTCAGGTGAGAAACAAGTGTTTACAGGAAACAAGTGTTTAAACAAGTCAAAACTGGGTCTTAGGCTACTAGCATTTTTGACTAATTTTTTAGATGAATCTGACTGACGATGAAAACTCAGATAGGGACCCACGCTTGTGTGAAAGTTTTTGTATTAAAATGAATAGTCTCGAGCAACTTTGCTTTGAGTTTTTGCCAACTTTGCTATTAGACTTAGCAAATAACGATAATTACAAAATATTGAAATTGTTTAGCTTCTGTGGAGTTCTCTTAAGTGTGTGGCCCCAATTCGGCCGAACATGCTGAACAAGTCTCAATCCGCCCATGGGCGGAGACCTAGGGGGGGGCAGGGGGAAGGTCCCCCTATGGTGGTGTTGGGGGACGGCCCATGCATCATTTGTTCCCCCCCAAATCGTTGAGCGCCACGACTAAAAAAAGGTCATCACCTTCTTTGGCGGCGGAAATAGAAAATTTCGTCCAGATTTCGGCCGGATGACTAAAAAAAAGTCGTCAGAAATTTTGGCCGGTGTCACGAAATAGAGTATCCCCCGAATTAATTGTATCCCCCGAATTAAAGAAGGTCGAAAAAACCGCTTCTGCGAGTATTTTCCTTTGCAAATTAATTTTCATCTCCTTTGTTTTGAACAATGACACTAACAGGTATATTTATTCCTACTAGATAATTTGTTTTACTCTGTTTTTAGAGCACTTAAAACATTTAAAACACTTAAAAACATTCAGAGTCACTAAATAAATTCGAGTTGCCTTTATCTGAGCATTGCATAGGACACTTAAACAATTAGAGTCACTTTAAATTTTGATTACAGCATAATTTTTTTATTGTGCGCATTTTTCAAAAAAGGGGATAGTATGGTTTATCCCCCCGGATAGTATAGACCGGTTAATTCCATTCGGGGGATAGATTAATTCATCCCCCCGGATAGCTTTCAGGCGGGATACTCCGTTTCGTGTCACCGGCAAATGATGGAAATTTTTCGGCGACACTCAGCCAGTCGTCCGTCCAAAAATCTTTCCGTCCCCCCCAATTCTCCGTCCAGGTCTCCGCCTATGAATCCGCCCCTGGCTTTGGCTAGTGGGTAAGATGGATCGGCGAGTTGTCGCAATATTGGAACTTGGTGGGCGTTTTTTTCCGCGACAACCGCATCAGTGCCGAAGCGCACGAGCAATTGCGAATAATGGACTTGCCCAAGGTCCCTACACGGCGACTTGAGGTGGATTCGAACCTCGCCACCACTACACCACCGCGCCCCGCAATGATTACAATGATCCCACAGTGAATACAGCTCGACGATTTTCTTTCCTATAGGCACAATTAGTTGGATGCTTTTGTATGCAAATAATACGTGAGTGCTATGTCTGTTCGTCATGCCTGTCTCTCGCTGTCTGTTCCTGACCGTCTCTTCTCCGTGCTTGTCTTTGTGTCTCTGTCTCTGCTTGTTTGTCTGCGTGTCTCTATCCGTCATGAAATCACCGCATTATCCATTATTTATTGACATCTTGCGGCTGTTCCGTCTTTAACGAGAGAACCGATGTTTAATTATAGGAGATTGGTCTGACTCACTGCGTGCTGCGTGGATCATGGCAGTGTCTAATACTCTAATGCGACTCTTAAGAGACTAAATTTTGCATGGTCACAAGCAAGAACCACACTGTCCATCTCTATTCCTCCCTCACTTCCTCCCTCTCTACCTGTCTCTTTCTGTGTCTTTGTGTCTCTCTCTCTATCTCTCTGTCCCTGTCTCTGTCTGTTTGTCTATGTCTCTCAATCTTTCTCTCACTTTCTGTCTGTCTTCCTCTGTCTCTGTCTGCTCTCTCTCTCTCTCTCTCTCTCTCTCTCTCTCTCTCTCTCTCTCTCTCTCTCTCTCTCTCTCTCTCTCTCTCTCTCTCTCTCTCCTCTCTCTCTCTCTCCTCTCTCTCTCTCTCTCTCTCTCTCTCTCTCTATCTCTCTCTCTCTCTCTGTCTCTGTCTCTGTCTCTGTCTCTCTTTCTCTCTCTCTCTCTCTCTCTCTCTCTCTCTCTCTCTCTCTCTCTCTCTCTCTCTCTCTCTCTCTCTCTCTCTCTCTCTCTCTCTCTCTCTCTCTCTCTCTCTCTATCTCTCTCTCTCTCTCTCTCACACACACTCACACACAACTTCCCTTCCTCATAATTGAAGACATACGAATGTGATAATTTGCTGTAATTGGACAGAATTTCGATTTCCCGAAAGCGAGGTCACCGATGCTTCCCTCATCGCAATGATCATTGCTCTCAGTGAGTTCTTCTCTGGTAGTCATCTTGACAAATAAAATCTGCACCCCAGGCTTATTCAATTGAACTCACAAGTAAGAACAACCTCTTAACACGAATGCTGTTTTCTGGGTTTTCTCCGTTGCTCTGCCAACTGCAGCGCTTGTTAGTAGGCCTAACTGTCGGCTTATACCTGAATCCCAAGCCGTATAGCATTTCAGAGATATTTTATTTCCATAAACTGGAAGTTGGATGAACGATGAAAACATGATATTACTGGTGACGTATTGAAGTATCATTAGAAGCCGGATGAGCATATTAATTAACAAAAGTGCAAGTTGGACTAGCGAGGAAATCATGGTTTTATGGTAAATTGTTACCGTAAAACTAAAGGCTGTGTGAACGATCAAAATATTTTTAGCTGAAGTTGAGGTTGGATGAATAAAGAAACTGTGCTATAGTAGAATTAGAAGTTGGATGAGAGATGAAAAATGACTTAAACATGTCTTAAATTATTTTACGATGCTATACGGCTTGGGATTCGGGTAAATGCTAACTATCGCGTCACGACGACGGGTTATTTTCCCAATAAAAACCGAATATAATATCACCAGAATGAGAATTGCTGGGGTGGGGTTTGAGTTTTAACCCCAGTCTTTCTCATAGTCCCATTGTAGGCTGTTTTTCACACCCCCAATTCCATGTGTATCATAGTCCAACCCCAGTTATTTTACCACAATTCTGACACTGCATATCATATAAATTATAAAACATTTGTGGGGCGCGGTGGTGTAGTGGGTATGTTCGTTGCCTGGCAGCCGGAGGGTTCCAGGTTCGAATCCACATAAAGTCGTCGCGTAGAGACATTGGACACGTCCTTCACTCGCAGTTGCTCAGCGCTTCGACGTGAAACTCAGATGCAGTGTCTGCGCTGTAGTCGGGAGCGTCTCTGAGTAGAGAGCTTGAAGGGACGCTATAGCAAGTGCACATACAAACAAACTGTCAATCATAAGATATTGCAATGAATAGCAAAAAACTTGCATCCTTGTAAATACGCAGAACTTACCGTATACGCCGCAGTCTATAGTTGTGCATTTACCGTAGATGTCACTTAGTTACAATGTATGCTCATCCATTCCAGTCCGTCTCCAAACGACACCTAGCGATACATCGAGTCGTTGGCCCTTTCTCTCAATCGTCCTGATCCCGATTATTTTCATATCTCTATGGCGCCTACATTAGTCGAGTGCAGTTGAGTGTATGATATGGACAATCGCATCTGGTGTAGTACGTACAATCAGATGATGTAATTTTTTGTCTCTTAAAGGCCGAGGTCTACATTGCGGATTCTCTCGGTAAAATCTCGGTTACTCGGTAGGCGTGGCTAAAGGAACCAACGACCGTCTGTGTCAAGTTTGGGTGACAGGATGACCGTTGGTATGTCCCCATAAAAAATAATTTTGCATTTCGATAGAATGTCGGTCGTTATTGACGAAACAGTCGCAAGATGTCGATGAGAAATGGCTGCTGCAATGTTTTTATTGGACACCTGTTTAACCAAGTTTACCAACGCTTTATAATCCACAACTACTTATTTTTATGTATCTTTAAGTAAAAACTCCGACACTGGTTGTTCTATGCAAGTGTCAGTCCCAAGCCTGGATAAAAGAGGAGGATGACATTAATCATCTTTGATAATTATGGTGGTGTCATTAACCCTTTAATGCCGGAGGGTATAGGATTTCCCATACCATATACCATCTCGGCATTAAAGGGTTAAACATGACATGGTAACCAGTGAGTTTCCTGTAAGTTGAGCTCCCATCAGGATACCATTGATAGTTTTCCCGCCCAGGTAGGCCATATTATTATGTTTTTCAGTCTCATCTAGGTTTTTCTGTCAAGAACTAGCTTTTTGTCAGGCCTATTTTCTGATTTTTTCTTCGGAAAAATGGAGATTTTCGGTAAAAATGGAGCGAATGACGAAAATATTCGTTAGAAATTTCAAGTGTGAAAACCAGAAATTTCTCGATCTAGCTTTTTCTAGTCGTTATTGGCCGGATCTAACTGTTTAAAATCAGAATAGCATTCCTGGTTTGCATAGCTGTGAATTCCGCAGCACCGCCTACTAGTGGCTAAATAACATTACACAAAATGTCGCTAATTAAACTGGTATTTGTGGAGAAAAATGCTCCAGCCGATCCATAAGTTGACCTCTAGACAGAATCCGCTCTGGCGCCTCTCCAGTAATATTATTCCCTCTGCCCATTTCTGTCTGTTTCTATTTGTTTGTCTGTCTGTCTGTCTATTTGTCTGTCTGTCTGTCTATTTGTCTGTCTGTCTGTCTATTTGTCTGTCTGTCTGTCTGTCTATTTGTCTGTCTGTCTGTCTGTCTGTCTATTTGTCTGTCTGTCTGTCTATTTGTCTGTCTGTCTGTCTATTTGTCTGTCTGTCTGTCTATTTGTCTGTCTGTCTGTCTATTTGTCTGTCTGTCTGTTTGTCTATTTGTCTGTCTGTCTGTCTGACTGTCTGTCTGTCTATTTGTCTTTCTGTCTGTCTATTTGTCTGTCTGTCTGTCTGTTTGTCTATTTGTCTGTCTGTCTGTCTGTCTATTTGTCTGTCTGTCTGTTTGTCTATTTGTCTGTCTGTCTGTCTGTCTGTCTATTTGTCTGTCTGTCTGTTTGTCTATTTGTCTGTCTGTCTGTTTGTCTATTTGTCTGTCTGTCTGTTTGTCTATTTGTCTGTCTGTCTGTTTGTCTATTTGTCTGTCTGTCTGTCTGTCTGTCTGTCTGTCTGTCTGTCTGTCTGTCTGTCTGTCTGTCTGTCTGTCTGTATTGTCCTGTTCCGTGTGTCGACCCTTTCAATAGTCCAATCAAATGTCCATGTTCTCATTTTTGTGTATGATTATAACTAATTATGGGTATCTGAGTGTAAAAACCATAAATAAATCTCCATGCTTGATCGATGCATGACTATCTTGCTTCGCTTGGTGCGATTTGTTCTTTTCACACACAGAGAGCGACGAATGCCAAAAGGCCCCGAGACGACGACGACAACGACGACGACGATGATGACGATGATGATGAGACGAGTGGCATCGAGATGGTCTGTTGAGGAAGAAGAAGACGTGAATGGGAATGAGGATGCGAGAGAAGAGGAGAGAAGATATGGAAGTGACGGAAGAGAAGGAGGATAAGACGGGAGAGGTGGTTGAAAAGAGGAAAGAGAGAAAGATGTGGGAAGAGAATGGAGTATACGGAGAATGTGGATAGATAGACTAGGGATACGCAGTGGAATTGGATGAAAAATGAGTTCGGTGACTCCCTGGTTATAATAATTATTTGAGATGTACGAGAATGGTGGTAAGGATGAGAGAAGTGGATAGAAATCTATACAGATTTGTCAGACTATGTGTACCTGATCACAGCTGTTTACGTCTTCAAAGCAATTCTCTGATTGCAGTCTCTTATTTAATTTTCCATTTTACCGATGTCAAAATTATGGTTGTCATTATTAAGCCCTTGATAGCGATGTCGACTTTTTGATTATTTCACTGTTGATAAAAGTTCCATCAAACGCTTTCGTTTATATACGGTTAGTATGCAGCGCTTAAAGGTGTCTAAAAAGGCTAACGTTAATTCCATTCTATACCATTATTATTTTGTCGATTATTGCTCGGTGTAAACCTATACCCGACCTCGTTCGAGTCGAATTGTTACTCGGCTAAGTCGAATGGTTAAAAAAATCGTCGACTCGATCGACTTGCAGGTATTGTTATTTTTTTCGTTTATTCAACAATCCGGTTGACAGAACGCAACCGGTTTCAGTGTACAATGATTATGCAGTTTGAACAATTCACAAGAATGCAGATCACAGAATACACAAATCTTGACTATAAGCTTACTCACAGAAGAGACAGCCCGCAATAATTGCTATTTTAGTTCCAACAGTAATTTTTATTCCTTTTTCTATTCTACCCCACTGTCGTCATAGTTTAATAGTTCTTCTTTATGAATACCGTGTACTTTTTTATTGACGTTGTTCCACTTCTTATTTAGAATCAACTGTAATTCCA
>OX457038.1:6495248-6590248 GCA_949752735.1 Lumbricus terrestris | reverse complement strand
TAGTAGGCTATGGCTACTGATGTATAGTTACATCAGAAAGTATGGTCTATTACCTTTGGAAACGGTTTCATCCTTCTTCCGTGCGCATGCGTGGTAGCAATGTTCGCCTGGCTTTATTAACTGACATTCTCTGGCGTCCAATTCCTCACAACTCGCAACACATAGCTAGGAAAAGACACGTCGTTCATAATTATAACAAATTTCAATAAATGAAAGTGCATAATAGTTTGAGTTGTGTATTTAGGCTAAATGTCAATTACGACTAGCCTAAAATGAATTCAGACGAAAACGGCGCCCTTTTGAACACGCCCTTTCGATGGTCGCCCTTTCGAAGGCGCACTTCTGAAAGAATATACCAGGTTCTACGTCTAGGCGGGTGCTCAGCGCTGATGACCTCCGGCTAATTTAGCAGTGCTTGATTATTGCTAAGCATTCTGTAAGGCTATAAATAGACTGCAACATGAGTTTTGTCTTTCATTTTTAACGCCTATTTTAGTTGCTCCTGTAAAGAAACCAGCTCTCTTTATTGACACATCATTGGTTATTAACTGGCACCCAAAGCACATATTTCCGCTGTCTTAGAAACCACTTTCTTTTCTCTGGGTTTTTCGCACTGGGAGCGCCTCTGATTGGTGTGCACTGTGAGAGGCGCTTTATAAGTGTATTACATACAATGCAATGGAATAAAATAGAAAATGACCTCTCGCTTCAACAAATTTCAAGTCACTCACGTTAGCTAATTCTTTGCGCGCCCAACGTTCTGCATTATCCATATAGCTACAGTCTTTAACTCAGCCATTGTTTCATGTGTTTGTGATCGTAATAAATTAATAATGATGGCATTTTTCAAAGTTGATGAATCAAGTCCAAAAGTTAGAGTCAGACAGATAGCCTAGAGATGGGCCTAATATGTAGTTCGCTGTTATAGTTTCCTTGGCTATAAGTATGTATGACCAGGGCTGTATTGTATACCGTATTGTTTTGAAATGGCAGTGTCGTTAAACTTGTAACAACAACTCAGTGTAATAGTGTATACTCACCTCACAAAATATTTGTGTGTAGCATAGGCTACGGGAAAATTACCTGCAGACAGCCTAGCTATATGCAAGTGGCGTATAGCTACGTGTAGCCTACACACCCCTAATTTTGCAAGTAGGACTGTAGGACCCACGCTGTTACAGCAATGCATACGTCGCCACTAACCTTTGCATTCTATGCAGACGGCTAATAATAAGTTTCTAAATTCGGTTATTATACACAATGGCTGCGTGTGTGAATAGACACCAATAACTGCGCTACATAAATTTAAAGAACGTCTTCGTCGTCTTGTAACTTATTTTAAAATGCGATTCCTATAGCCAGTGATGCCACAGCTGGGTTTTTTCCACTAGATCTGGGTTTTTTCGCCTTCGTCTGGGTTTCTGGTTTTTTTTTAGCAAAATCTGGGTTTATTTTGGTGAGTTGACATTTTGCACTTACAGCACATGAATATTCAGTGAAATTCAATGTAAAATGGTTGTGATACATAATTTTTTCCACTAATTTTAATTTTAAACTCCACAATCAAGATTTCATGTTGTCAATTCACAAATAATTTATAACCTGAAGAATAGTTCTGCACAGAAATAAACCATTTTGACATTTCAAAATAGGTCAGGTCAATGGTCTCTTTCCTTGTTAAGCCGTATTACATCTATGACATGCATACAGTTATACATTGAAGGTCAGGTCAATACTCTAGTGGTATAATAACCGAGTTGTTGCAGAGTATTAATGTTCTAGGCGGCTAAAACGTTGGATTGTAGGTGTATTAAGAAAATTTGGCTGGAAATCTCGGACAACTTTAAAACTTTGTAAACTTAAGCCACGTGTGTTATGTGCTTACAATTTTGGTAGACTCGACCCGCTGCGCATGCGCACACAAATATATTGATTAAGCTTATTGTCAGTATGGATTGCGAGTCTATGACAACTTTGACAATTAATATTTTTAAAGTTGTAATTACATAGTATTCGACTCTTTAGAAGAAGCAATTAGTTAATCCTCAAGCAAACAAGCGAAAAACCAACTGAATTTGAACAAAAGGGGTCGAAAATAGCTTATATGAATAGTCTGGGTTTTTCTGGGTTTTTTCGGAAGGAAGTCTGGGTTTTTTTCAGAAACCTCAGTGGCAACACTGCCTATAGCAGCCCCGTTCTACAGCCCAGCTACAGCCTGTCTCAAGTGCTGTGTTGAAGAAGTTTCTCGTCTCAGATGAGACTGCTGACGATCGGTTTAAAATCAGTAAAAAATCATTTTCGCGACGATAATTATATTAAACTTGGCGACTCGTCGATCGTCATGTGTATTTATGGTACCGTACTACGAAGGCAAATCGCGGGCGGTAGTTTACCGTAAACATTCGTATTTTGTCTGTCTCCGAATTCGATGGATGGACGGATGGATGGATGGACGGAAGGAAAAACCACCTATAACTTATGCCCTAGACTGCATCCTTTTGTTCTACCATTTAAAGACGACAGAAGTTTTATTCGGAGGGTTCTCTTTGCAGCCAATTAGGCTAATGACAGACATTGTTATGTTCACAATATTTTCGCCGTTGTTGATTTTTAATGTGCTTTGACGTGTAACTGGGACCACTGGGTGCGGTTTGTCACCTGGATTTGTCTTTTTTCCTAAATTAAACGAAGAGCAAAAGCCAAAAGGCTATTATTATAGTAGTGTGAAAGTTTTGCATCACCCATATATTTTGCGTTTCTATGCATCATTTCTTCTGTATTAAGATGAATAATGTAGGCCTACTGGTGAGCATGTGGGAGTTAATTAATAATAATAATAATAATAATATTTTTTCTTTAATTAAACGCCTGCAAGACGCACTGCGCTTTACATTTACAAGTTATGCAGTAATCTTAATTAAACTTAACTACCAACTGAACAGACAGCTTTGTAATTACACGGCGCCAATGGCAGCCTACAAAGCAAATCCGCCCAACGGGGGCTCGAACTCACAACCTCTCGCACTCTTGGCCAGCGTGTTAACCACTACTCTACCGGGCCCCCCCGGTAAATAAATTAAAGGTTTTATTATTGTTTGGTTGGAGTTCTAAAAGCATATTTCTTTTAAATTTGACATAGACATAGACATAGACATAGACATATTTTTATTGTTCCCAACAATTCAATTGTACATGTATGTTTAACAAAGTATAAACATAATTCGCAATAAGAAAATACTCAAAGTGAATAGGTGTTATAAGAGTGAGGGAGCAAATAGGCACACCAAAAGGGACAAATCCCGCTAAGCAGGGGCCTAATTAACAAAGTGAAGTGAGAAAGTGAAAGCTGAAGGGAGTATTGGAGATATTACAGAGATATTACTTAACTAGGGAAAGAAAAAAAATTATCGAAAAACTAATGTAGTAAACACTACAGGAAAAAATTTTCAGAGAAAGAACAAAATAAAAGCAAAGCAAAGACATGACGAGAGTTCGGGTATATGGCAATTGTTTTGGTTTCATTGAGAAAGCCAATGGCTCCAAATCTCCGGATTTGAACCTGATGGACTATCAAGTGTGGAGAGCTATATGCTGGAGAAATAAGAGTGACAAGAGAATTGATGGTCGCATTGGAGCTGTGGGGAACAAATTGAACATTTGAGATGACCAAGTGATAAAATATATCAAACTTACGACGAAATCTGGCCATCGTGTGTAAATTTAAATACCCTTTAAACTAGATTTTAAAATTCTTAATTCTGGCCAAGATATTGGCAAGAAACTGCATGTTTTGTTACGACCCACCCTGTAGATTCTTGGAAGCGGTCTATACAAAGTCTATACAGGCCTACAAGAAAAGTTCTTCAAAACTGTTTAGCATCCATTTACAAATCAAACCAAACCAAAATGCTCTTTACATAGTCTACGTGTCACTCAAAATTGTCAAATGTTTCTTTACCGTTGAAAAATAAACTAAATTGCTCTTTAAGTGGTAATCTGTGCATTTAAAAAGTTGGTTTCTTTACTCTCGAAAAAATCAAATGCAAGGTGTCCATGTAGTCTATACAACAACAACAACAACTCTTAAAATTTGCCTAGCACTTATTTACAGAACGTGATTTAGTGCTTTCACCGTCGTCAATTTAATTCGGAATTGGTGTCCATAAAATTAATGTCAGGGCTCAAACAAATCCAAAATGCTCTTTATGATGCAGTCTTTGAAACCTCTTTATAACTGCATTTCACTTCGGACATCTTCTTTACGTAGTCTACGAACATTGAACGTTCCTCAGGACTGCATTGTGCTTGCGACATCTTCTTTACGTAGTCTGAACATTGAACGTTCCTCAGGACTGCATTGTACTTGCGACATCTTCTTTACGTAGTCGATGAACATTGAACGTTCCTCCGGACTGCATTGTACTTGCGACATCTTCTTCTGTAGCCGTCTTCTTCACCTTTCCCATTCCCTACAATTTAGATCAATTCAAAGAAGTTAACAATAGGCCAAAGTTGATTTTAAGAGTTGCAATCTTTAAAAATTATTTCTTTATAGTCAAATGAGCCTGGACGTTTTAAATTGTGCCGCAGAGCTAAAGAAATGCACAATTAAATTTTAAAAGGTTTGCTTTACAAATGGCACTCGGCAAAAGGCAGCGAAGCCACTATTGTGATTTTGCAACATATGGAGCTCGATACATCATTTCAAAAGTCTTGTCTCAGGCATCAAAATGAAACAAATTATTGCTCTAGCCTTATTCTAACTCAATATATAGGGCAAAAAGTAATCCAATTAAATTGATTAATTAATTACTTAAATTAATTAAAACAAAATAGCATGTATATCAAGAGCATTAAACTAGATTTAAACTTGTCTTTTTAACCATTTTTAAAACATATTTCTAGATTAAATTCTGACATATTTCTAGATTAAATTCTAACATATTTCTAGATTAAATTCTATGTAAAAATAAAAACCTCAAACACACTATTTACCTAAATGTCTCTGATGTGCAATTTCCGACTTGATGCCGAATTCTGTCTGGACCACCACAATTGCCCTCCAGGTCTTTGAGCCGGTGACACGAAACGGAGTATCCCCCCTGAAAGCTATCCGGGGGGATGAATTAATCTATCCCCCCGGATGAAATTAACCGGTCTATACTATCCGGAGGGATAAACCATTCTATCCCCATTTTTGAAAAATGCGCATAATAAAAAAATCTATGCTGTAATCAAAATTTAAAGTAACTCTAATTGTTTTAAGTGTCCTAAGCAATGCTCAGATAAAAGCAACTCGAATTTATTTAGTGACTCTGAGTGTTTTTAAGTGTTTTAAATGTTTTAAGTGCTCTAAAAACAGCGCAAACCAAATTATCTAGTAGGAATAAACATACCTGTTAGTGTCATTGTTGAAAACAAAGCAGATGAAAATCAATTTGCAACGAAAAATACACACGGAAGCGTTTTTTTCGACTTTTTTTAATTTGGGGGGATACAATTAATACGGGGGATACTCTATTTCGTGACACCGTCTCTGCGAGTTCCAGGCTCCGATGGATGGATGGAACGTCAAACCAATCACGGTCGGATGAACCGTCGGATATATGCCGGATTCATCGTCCACTCGAATAGTGCCACCAGCAGCGAAGTCTCCCAGCTCTGGTAGGTCGTGTAGCAGACTTTCGCTGTTCCACGCTTTGCAAAACTACAAGAAATTCAGAAAGAAAAAGAAAATCAAATTAGCGTTTGGTGCAGGGCTTTTTTTAACGTGCAGTTCTACACAAAATGTGCAGTTCCAAATGGATTCGTGCAGTTGTAGAAGCACTTCCGCCACGTTCCGTGCGGTTAAAACTAGTAAAAAAAAGGTCGGTACATGTTTTTTATACGACCACCAAGACACCAAGAACTAACGTTGCAGCGTTGTTATCTTTCATAAATCCAACTTCTAGTTTGCCGAGAATCCTTTTAATCGATCCAGCTTCTGTTTACAGGCAAGAGTTTGTTCGATAAATCCCGTTTCTATTTCGTCAGCAAGTATTTTCATCAGTTTTTCATTGAAAATTATTTTTCATCAATCCAGCTTCAATTTCAGCAGAATATGACTGCACCAACCCTAAAACTAACCCTAACCGACCCTCACGACGCGTAACCTGAGCCCTAACCGACCCTCACGCGCTAAATCCCGCTTCTATTTCGTGAGGAAATATTTTTCATCGAATTTATAAATTTTTGGTGGTCGTATAAAAAACAAGTACCAAAAGGTCATTTTCCTCAGATTGGGAGTAATTTACCATGGAGGATGAGAAAGAAGAGAAGAGAATGTGCAGTTCTAAAAATTCCTTTAAAACAGCCCTGGTTTGGTGGCCAATCACATCTCAATGGTCACCATCTCAGCTGCCTGGACCGATCCATCGCTCACCTGGTTTTAGTTCCACGGACATCACAAGAGTTTACCGAAGATGGAGACGTCACCCACTGATGACCTCGGGACCAGTGATGACCCAGTTGATCGTTGTTCCGAGTCTCCATGCGTTTTCCACTGTCTCCCAGTCCGCCATCACGTCTTCAGAGGTTTGTACGTCATGCTTTAGACTTTCTTCCTCCAGGTCGAACGTAGTGGTAGTTTCACTTATAAACGAACCTGTGTGATAAAAAATCATTAACGACGCCCTCCTCCTTTATCCAGGCTTGGGACTGGCACCGTTAGATTGCTAACAGTGGCGGAGTTAAAAAAAATGGCGGGACGAAAAAGCCGGAGGGAGAAAAAATGAATCTGGCTTTGAACTGACAGTTTCGTCGTTCATTTTTAATATTTTAGTTTTTTATATTTTGAGTTTTCGTTCGATTCGTTCGAACGTTTTCTTTCTGTACGTACATCTCGAAAAAATGAAAAAGCGGAGGGGCGAAAAAAACCGAACGGAGGGACCAAAAAAACAATGGTTTTAATATTTTACCATTTTAATTTTTTACATTTTGATTTTTTATATTTTGAGTTTTCATTCTGTTCGTTCGAACAGTTTTTTTGCCAATAGTGGCGTAGTTGAAAAAATGAAAAAACGGTGGGACGAACAGCCGGAGGGAGAAAAAATGAATGGCTTTGAACTGACAATTGCGTCGTTCATTTTTAATATTTTAATTTTTTATATTTTGAGTTTTCGTTCGATTCGTTCGAACGTTTCCTTTCTGTACGTACATCTCGAAAAAATGAAAAAGCGGAGGGACTTTTAAAAAAAGGATATTTTAAATTTTAATTTTTTATTATTTTGATTTTTTATATTTTGAGTTTTCATTCTGTTCGTTCGAACATTTCTTTTCTGTACGTGTACATTTCGATTTTTCTATTATACGCCCCTTTTCAATTTTATCAGTTTCACTTTTTAGTTTTCAGCATTTTAATTTTTAACCCATTCATTTTATTTTTAACCTTTTCCCAGTTTTAATATTTTATCATTTTAATTTTTTATATTTTGAATTTTTATATTTTGAGTTTTCATTCTGTTCGTTCGAACATTTCTTTTCTGTACGTGTACATTTTTTTACCATTTTTATATTTTGAATTTTTATATTTTGAGTTTTCATTCTGTTCGTTCGAACATTTCTTTTCTGTACGTGTACATTTTTTACCATTTTAATTTTTTATATTTTGAATTTTCATATTTTGAGTTTTCATTCTGTTCGTTCGAACATTTCTTTTCTGTACGTGTACATTTCGATTTTTCTATTATAAGCCCCTTTTCATTTTCATCAGTTTCACTTTTTAGTTTTCAGCATTTTAACTTTTAACCCATTCATTTTATTTTTAACCTTTTCCCAGCCTCCCACCCCGGTCCTCCATGATCCAGTGGTCGTGCTGCTCCAGGTTCTGCGTCTCTAAAAATATCTGAAAGACAAAGAACGATATAATAGTGCAAAGAAGCGATATACATATACAGAAGAATACCCTGCGATATAATAGTGCAAAGAAGCGATATACATATACAGAAGAATACCCTGCATGCAACCCACGAAGCGATATACATATACAGAAGAATACCCTGCATGCAACCCACCCTACCTCGCAACCCAAAATGCCGAGATGACCACGAACGCCGACGATCGTAGTTGGAAACTCTCCATGCCTTCTCCACCTTCTCCAGTCTCTCTTCACATCATCGTCCGAGCTCCGGCAGTCCTTCTTTCTTCACGATCTGGATCTCTACAAGAGAGAATCTGAATGAATTAAACATAGTGCAATGAAGACAGTTCACCTGCTCTTACCGTTAACCCTCCTACCTCGCAACCCATGATGACTAGACGATCGTAGTCGGAAACTCACTGCCTTCTCCACCTTCTCCCTGTCTGTCGGCCGGTCTTCCGAGCTCCAGCAGTCCTCCTTCCGACCTCCACGGTCTGGATCTCTACAAGAGAGAACCTACACGAATTAAACATAGTGCATGAAAGACAGATCACCCACTCTTACCGTTAACCATCCTACCTCGTGACCCATGCATGATGTCGAGATGACCAGGAAGAATCCAGACGATCGTAGTCAGAAACTCCACGCCTTCTCCACCTTCCACCAGTCCGTCGACAGGTCTTCCAAGATCCGACTACAAAAGAATTTGAAAGAACAAGAACTTAGGCAGTACCCGTAACAAGAACACAAAGCTCATACAGAAACACACTAATATACAAAGACCTAGAACTTTAATTAAAATCCTACCTATCCTGCATCAGCGTTAATTAATTCTATTTTCAGTCGTTTAGATAACCTACTGTTTAAGTTCTTTAGCCTTGTATTCTCGTTCGAACCCGGGCAACGTGCAGTTTTGAAAACTCGTCATTTTCTGGTCAAGACATCTATCAAGTCCCTTGTCCCAATGCCAAACTCCATCACAGTCTCGTCAACAAATAGCTCAGTCTCTAAAGATCTCACCGTGCAATGGAGAACATCGTCCTGCCATCAGTTCCTAAATTATCATCGACTCGAAACAACAATTAGGCCTACACTATAGTCAATTTCATGGACAGTCGATAGTCGCAATAGACGCCGACTGCATTGGTCCATCGCATGTACAGTACTTAGTTACATTACTGATCATCGCTCGATCAAACCATGGATTGCTCTGCGATGCCACGAGCTGTTGAATTCAGAAAATTATTTCAGTTGGGGCTGACCAACTCCACTGACCCACAACATTCATCTGGTCGCGTAGGTTGATTTTGCCAAGTTTTATAGAAGTTGTCGGCCACATGGAGTACACATCACACTTGGGTTACATTATAATTATTATTATTATTAAATTATAGCAGTTTATTGCTCCCTGTTTTTCGTCAATACAGGGTCAACAAGCATACAATGAACAACTTACCTATTATGGCTGGCATTAAATCTATTTTATAAATTTTAAATTGCTCTATTTTGTCTATTTTAATTGCTATTTATTTTCTAATTTTTAATTGCTATACATTTTGTAATTTTTAATTACAATCAATTTTTTTAAAATTGCTATCTATTTCACAAGCTTTAAATTACTATGTATGTTTCAATCAGTGCATAAATGAAGTCTAAACAAAAAAGCAGCCTGCACATAGTATGCAGAAGACACAACGGCCAACTAATATCAAAAGTGGACATTAAGCTACATGGACAAAATGGTAATTATAATGGTAGGCCATTAGGTCTTAGACCAAAACAATAGGCCTGCCAACATCATTACAGAAATAACCATAAACTGACAAGAACAGGAGCCAGATAGAAAGCTAGGCTTGCAACTGACCTGGCCCGTATATCAAGATAGTATCTAATTATTACAGTTACATAAAAAAAATGGCAGCAGTAATATAGCAACCAAAATATCAACATTATGCCTAATAATATTTTTAATAACAAATAATAAAAATAGTAGCAAAAATAATTATAATAATAACCATCATAATGACAATAATATGCAATAATAATAATAATGTTAATAATAATTAATAATAGATAATAAAAGACCACAATAATAAGAATACTATATTAATAATAATTAAAAGCAATAATAACCCCAGCAGGATTAGTAAATATGAAGATACTATGGGAAAGTAAATGGGCAGGCTGAGGGGAGTACAGCTTGTGGCCCTCATTTTGCTTACTTTCATTTTATTTATCTGATTACTGCATTTTGTTATTTTCATTTTCATGTTTTCTCATTCCCCCAATCATTTTCAGTCCCATTTTCCCCCGTTCCAATTTTCCCCGTTTTGATTTTAGTTTCATTTCCCTTTTTATTTTCAACCTCGTCCCCATTTTCCCATCCCAATTTTCCCCATTCCAATTTTCCCCGTTTTGATTTTAGTTTCATTTCCCTTTTTATTTTCAACCCCATCCCCATTTTCCCATCCCAATTTTCCCATCCCAATTTTCCCCGTTTTGATTTTAGTTTCATTTCCCTTTTTATTTTCAACCTCATCCCCATTTCCCATCCCAATTTTCCCCATCCCAATTTTCCCCATCCCAATTTTCCCCGTTTTGATTTTAGTTTCATTTCCCTTTTTATTTTCAACCCCATCCCCATTTTCCCATCCCAATTTTTCCCGTTTTGATTTTAGTTTCATTTCCCTTTTTATTTTCACCCCATCCCCATTTTTCCATCCCAATTTTCCCCATATTTCAATCTTTTTTTTTTACCATATTCAATCAATTAATATCTTTCAGTTTTATTACTAATTCTTTGATTTTCATAATTTTTTATTTCAGGGACAAACAGCTTAACGACAGGTAAAAGGATTGGGGATCAGGGCACACAATCCAATGGTCAGCTACATGAAGTATTAACCATTGGCAGGATATAAAAAAATACAGGGGAACTGACAAAGCAATATGCTAGGTCTAAAGGGACGGACAGAAAAAACATGTAAGCAATGGATCTGGAGAGGGTCAGATTGGACTTGGGACTTTTAGAAATCGTGCAGGATTAAAATAATAGCTATTAGTAGGCCCTAATAATATCAATAATAGTAACCCAAATAATAAAAGTAATAATAATAATGATAGTAAATAATAACAAGAGAAATAATAATGATAATATAAAATTATAATTAAAAACTTAATAATAATAAGTTATTTAACAATAAAAACAATACTGATAAAATGACAATAATATAAATAATTTAACAAATTAAAATAGAGTAAAAGTTAATTAGGAAAAGTAAAAAATAGTAAAAAAAATCAACAATAGGCCTACAATAACTAATGATAAATAATACCAACTATAATAATCACAGCATGATAAACAGCAAACTTAATATACAAGAGAAACATTTAAATTAAATAGCATGCTAATTAATAATCAACAGAGCTCTATTTCTTAAAAAATTGGGGCAACATCCCTAGAAGATGTAGTGACCAAGTGTCACAGTATGGTTAAGAAGACGTGCGAAAATTTTAAGTGTAGAGATTATGTTCAAATATATTATTTAAGTTATGTACAATTTACCTAAATAAGGCACTAACTGTTTAAATACTTCAATTATGCGTACCAACCAATACGCTACCAGCATTTAGGCCTACTTAAATACGACATAATATCCACACAGAACGAATACAGACAAAACATACAAGGGAAACAGGGAGACATTCACTGCATATTAAATTTAGAATATAATATTATTATAGGCTACCCTTAATTTAAGCAATGTGTCGCCATTCTGGCCGACAAATAATGTAAAATTTGGAAAATCATTGCCTATCCATGACCAGATGAACATTGGAGGTTAGTGGAGGCGGTCTTATCCAACTGAAATATTTCCGGAATTCAACTACCGATAGCATAGGAGAGAAATCTGTCATTTGACTGTGCGACGAGCAGTAATATATCCAAGGACTGTACATGCAATTTATGCAATGCACTCAAACTTTAAATTACGACTATGAGCCGTGCATGAAATGGAGTATAGTGCGGTCCAAGTTAGTTTCAAGTCGATGATAATCTAGGAACTGTTGGTGGGACTCTATTGTCCATTGCACGGTGAACTATTTAGAGACTGAGCTATCAGTCGACGAGATTATGACAGAGTTTATTAGGGCAAGTGACTTCAATCGTGTCTTGACCAGAAAATGACAAGATTTCACCTCTGCACGAAGCCAAGGTCGAACGAGCATACATACAAGCCTGTAAGAACTACAAAGGTCGGCCGTCTAGACGAATTAAAATAAAATTAGCATTAACGCGAATGCCAACACTTAGGCCAATTCTGCAAACAGGGGCTAGAATTGCATAAATGAACAATTTACTGAATAGGTTACCACTGCATTACATGGCGAAATTGCAGTATCGGGACCATATCATACACAATATAATGACGACACTAATCCTAACCGATCCTCACGACGCTTAACCTGACTCTAACCGACCCTCACGACGCTTAACCTGACTCTAACCGACCCTCACGACGCTTAACCTGACTCTAACCGACCCTCACGACGCATGACCTGACCATAATCGACACACAAGGTTCCGATACTGCAATTACGCCCATTACATAATTCCTATAACCCACGCTATATTATAGGCCTAAGTGTGACTTATGACTTAAAATTTAATTGTGAAATTTATATTTTAGGCTAGCATTTGAACATAAATGAATTTCGAATTCACCCGTTTCGACAGGAGAGGTAGTTGGTCCGACGTCTTCCAGACAAAGCCAAACTTCTCCAGACGTGCGTCGAACTTCAGTGACCTCGAGTTGTAGTCGTGTAGAGCTGGCTCCGGTCAACCTCTCCCCACAAAAGTTTGACTTCAAATGAATTCAATTTAAGATTATTGTTCAACACTTCATTTTGAGCCACTCCCGCAATATTAAACCAGACAATCGAAACCAGACAATCGAACCGGATCGGCCGCGCTAAATCGAGACAGCCAATCAGCGACTGTCTATGGATCATCCATATTTTCAAACTTTTATAGCACAACTACTTGAAAGGCCACAAATGATTATTACAATCAGGCCCGCATTAAGGTATGTGCTAAGGGTGCTGCAGCAGTCGGGCCCGCAATTTCGGAAATGATGAAATTTCTTAGCAAGAATACTGCAACAATAATAAATACGAAGTTATCGTCGACGAAATTTTGGCAAAGTTCTCCCACATATCCGATTTATTACCTCCAGCTTAAGAATAAGGTTGAAATCGCAGGAATTTTTGCGGATCTTCGGCCAAAAATTTGGATGACCTTTTTTAGTCGTTTGATTGAAATTTGTTAAAAATTAAAAAAAATTATCGGAAATTTTTTCCTGCGTGTGTGGGGCCCCTAAAGTGTGGGCTTCCTGTTCGGCCGAACGTGTTGAACATGCCTTAATCTGGCCCTGTTTGGGAAGTATCAACAGTGATGCCCGGGCTATCTTAAATTAGGCCATGCGGTCCAATCATTTGGCTGGCTTCTTTAAAATAATAAGAGAAATAACGTTAGAAGACATATAATGTTATTGTATAACTCTTAATTTCTTAAACCTATTATAGCCTATCATCTTCTTCTCTAGTTTTCTGCGTCCGAGGCTGGCTTAAATGTCCCATATATGCCTATTCCTCAAACTTTCCATAGGTCTATCCATTTGCTATTATCCATAACCTAGCTGTCGTGGTCCTCCTCTTGTTCGCTTCCCTTCATTTTTCCTTCATGACCGACGGATTGACCGTTCTTCGCAGTGAATCGGCCCTCAGTCTGTGCCCTTCCCACTCAGTGGCGGCGCCATGGGCGGAGACCTAGGGGGGGGGGACAGGGGGAACGGTCCCCCCAATGAAAGTGTTGGGGGGGACGGCCCATGCATTTGTCCCCCCCAATGTTTGAGCGTCAAGACTTTTTGGCGGCGAAAATAGAAAATTTCGTCGAGATTTTGACCGGATGACTAAAAAAAAAAAGGTCATCAACTTTTTGGCGGCGAAAATAACTTTTTTTCGAGATTTCGCCGGTCGTCAGAAATTTTTCGGAAATCTCGCGTCTTTCCGTCCCCCCCCAATTCTCGGCCCAGGTCTCCGCCTATGGGCGGCGCTAGGGGGGCTAAGCCTCCCCTAAAAAGGCCATTCATTTTTCCCCATGTAAAAATAAAAAAAATTGACGATTTACCCCCTTTAGCTTCTCCAAAACTGAAATCCTGGCGCCACCACTGCTCCCACTTCCTTTGTCTCGACCTCTTTCACTGGGTAGGTCTACTCTTCTCCGATAATTCCTAGACCTAGATTATAATTGGTGCAAGAAGATCATGACTCTTTAAAGAGCGGTTTGCCAGGATACGGTATTATTGGAGTCTGCGAAAGAAATATGATATGCTAGGCTACTATATTTTATCAGACCTGAAAATAGGAAGAAGGAACTTATAAATTTAAATTTAAGAATTACGATAAACTGAGGTGAAAAGAGAAAACATGAATCCGGATAAACGAATGATAAAACATTGACATGGAGTGCACGTGTTGCTGTTTGGATTTGAGACATGAACCATGAGAGCAAACTGAGCAAGCAATATAATCATGAGAAGACTGGAGGTCTTCGAAATGTGGACATGGGGAACAATGAAGAAAATCAACTGGATGGAACAAAAGCATATAGGGCTTATAAATATAAATAACAATTGAAGAATCTAGTCATTCGTTCCTTCTGTCACATATTGTAGACCTATATCTACTAGTGTAGGAAACTTTTCCTTGTTAGTGTGTGAACAGGCTTTCAAATGGCACAGATTGTACTGAAATAGGTCTATTTAACAAATTTATATGCGGACGTCCGGACTTGTCACGACCCCCCTCCCCCATGTCCGCATTTGTCTGCATTTGAATGACCCCCTCATTGCGGACGTCCTTTATGGACAACCCCCAAGAAAATAGTACCAGAAGCATTGAACGCAAGATATTTAACATATTTTTATGTAACGTTTTGTAATTTGTTCCATGTGTTCCATTCATTGTCAGTGGGTTGAAGAACATTATCCCCTCTGTGCAGGGGATTCAGGGGCCAATCCGTTCATGCCCCCACCCACATTCAAAGATAGGACGTGGCCCACTCCATCAGGTTTCAACAAGCTTTCAATCAATGCAGGAGAGAGAGAGAGACAGACAGACAGACAAAGACAGAGAGACAGACAGACAGAAAAAGCAAAGCAGCATATGACAAAAAGTAATCTGTTTTTCAAGCAAAAGACCAACGAACATTTCTTTGGATCAAAATTTCTGTATCCGCCCTTGCCTCTATGCAAATAGCCTACTTCGGACATTTAATCAACAAAGCCATGGAGTCTGTCAAAGCACCCAAAAAGCAACCATCACAATTCACACAGCCACCCATTTCACCATAATTCATCCAGCCACCTAAAAGTGACACCTAATTCAACAAAGGACAATTCTAATAAAGCCGTACAATTCACTTTCACAACTCATTGACCGTTGCCCAACTTCACCCAATATTATTCGACGACAACCATAACAAACCAACGCAATACCACGCCCAGAGAGTTCCCATCATAGAATCACATAATCTTGCAAACTGATCAGCTATTGGCTTCATCACTAGTTCCAGTGTGTTCTGATTCCATCGTGTCCTTTCCCTGCACCACGTACTGGTCAAGGTTTCGAGAGAGGTTCTGCTGCTGGGCACCCAGGAGTGACCGTGTCCTCTGTGGCAGTGCTTCGATAATTCCAACCATCTGGCCCAGGATGCCGTCCATATCGGGAAGGGCAGCGTAGTCGATAATGCCCTGCTTCGTCAAAATTCGATCGCCGACAAATCCGCCTGTGGAAAAGAAAACAACCGCATTGCAGTGAAATTCGAAGACTGTTTTGTACAGCATCAATTTAGCTCTCCGTGAAAGACGCTCCAATGCCATAATGTGGTAAGAACTATTAAACCACCTTGTAATGTGCAAAGACTATGGATTGCTCAGTATCTGAGAGATATGCCAGTGGCACATTTCTGGATGGTTGTAAAACCTGGGATGCAGCCTAATTTCTCGGGAGTATCACAATTTACTCCTAACATAATTTCTTTGCTCCCAAGGGATTGTATCTACCTCGGGTAAAAATAATAATAATAACAATAATATTACTAATCATAATAAGAATGTTACGCAAACTTGGATCACCAACAGATCCCGTTAAAGAACAGAAGCAAGCCAAAAAACGCGTCCCATATCTTGGCCATTGCTTATCAGTTGGACATCTCCAGCAGATGATTACATGACTCATTCTGATTTGATTAACAATACAAATCTTTAGAATAGTTTTTATTAGCCATAAAAATTTAACATTAGATTTGATTAGCCATAACAGTTTTTAGATGGGACCTGAGTGCGCAGTACCTCTTGAGTACAAACCAGACTTGTATACAAGACAGATAACTTCGAGACCGAGACCGTGGGTTCCGAGACTGAGACACAAGGTCCGAGACAGTTTAAAAGGAATCAAGACTGAGACTTGTTCCATAGGACAGGACATATTTCGGAATAAACAATAAAAGCAACTACTGTTTTATAGCGAAATAAGTTCAGAACTAAGGACAGAGCTCCTCCAAAAGAAAAACAAGACTTTTGCAAGTTTCCAAAAAGTCAACACAGTTATCTTGAGACGTTGACTCTAGGTTCAGAGATTGAGACATCAAAAAACCTGTCTCGAGAGAAAGACGCTATCTCGAGACCGAGACACTGTCTCGAAACCGAGACGCTGTTTCGAGACCAAGACAATGTCTCAGGACCGAAACGCTGTCTCGGGACCGAGACACTGTCTCGGGACCGAGACGCTGTCTCAAGACCCAGACGCTGTCTCAGGACCAAAACGCTGTCTCAAGACTGAGACGCTGTCTCAGGACCGAGATGCTATCTCGAGACCGAGACACTGTCTCAAGATCGTACAAACATAAATCTGATTTAATGTATTGACCGAAAACTTTCAGAACCAGGGCTGTTTTTAAGGAGTTTTTAGAACTGCACAACCCCTTCTCTCCTTTCCCATCATCCATAGTAAATTACTTCCAATCGGAGGAGAATGACTTTTCTTTTTTGCTAGTTTTAACTGTACAGAAGTGCTTTTACAACTGCACAAATCTATTTAGAACTGCACATTTTGTGTACAACTGCACGTTAAAAAAGCCCTGTTCAGAACTACGTAAATGTTGCTCAACACACAGGCTTTGAGCCACAGAAGACAGCAAGCAAGACTGACCGAGCAGCGCCAGGTCTGGAATCTTCTTCGACAGATCAACCATCTCCTTCACTCGCAGCGATTTTCCCGTCACGACGAGAGTCGATTGGCTGATTAAAGGCAACAGATTTCTCAGTCTTGTTGGCTCAATCGCTTTCCTACGCACAACAGACGACGATTTATTATTTCTATTGTTACCTAAATAATGAATAGATTGTGCTGTAAAATTGTGAGTGAAGAACTTGCTTAGGGTCCTATTGTGTAGCCAATAAAGGCAACTAAATGCGATTCAAGTTCAAATTTATAATGGCAACATTAACAATAATAATAAGGATGAAGACGAGGTCTGAAACTCGAAACAATTCTCCTAATTAATAACAAAATCTTTAAGTCTCTGGGGAATGAAGTACTTCAGGGCAAACAAAAAATTATAATTTGTCTTTAAATGAGTCTGTCAGCTTTACGAAGAAAGATGAGTGTTTACAATCAATAATAATAATTATATCTTCATTTAATTTCAAACTAAATGTATACCGCAGTATGATTGATTCGGTGTGCCAAACACACTACACTATCGAGCAACACAATTTCTCTGCTCTGATGGCGAATTGAACCGTAGATCACTCGATTCAGTATGCTAACCTCGACACAATCGAGCAAACCTTAGATAATAGTAATGCAATGGACAAAATATGACACACACAGAACACGCAAGCATATGGAACCGACCTAATAACTTCATGTGGAAAGTAGATTGGCTGGAGATCAATTGGGAAGAAGAGATTGTGGATGGCAGTTCGTCGTCTCAATCCGTACGCGTCCGCTTGAAATGCGACGACCATTTCGCACACGTCGAGAATCTTCCATGCCTCGCGAATCAGAAAGGTCTCGTAGCGGTTCTCCTAAAAACCAATCGCGCAATCATCACACGAAAATAGCTCCACAACTGTTTGTTAACTCTGGCAGTGCCAGTCCCAAGCTAGAGTAAAGGAGGAGGGTGACGCTATTAATGATCTTTGCCATCACAGTGTTGTCAAACTGTACCACTACTGTTACACACAAACAGTTGGAGGAAATCCTTTACTTTTCGAAGGTATCTAGGGTAAATTACTCTTAAAACTAATGTAGCCGAAGCAACCTCTTGCAGGGCATGCTGTGGTTTAACAAAAGTCACTGATCATATTTTTAAGTGAAGGCACCTGATAATTCTTTATGTTAATGTAATCTTAAATTTATATAGCGCCGATAAGCGCAGGGACCACTCAGTAGCACATCGAGTGTGCGTACCCCGAGAGAAAAGATAAACAGGTTCTAAGCAGAAAGAAAGATTATGTAGGAACAAATTTAACTAAACAATCTAACTGCAATTTCAATCCTTATTAGAGCAACTGTTCACAAATGGCATAAAGGTACCTACCCATTTATTATAATTTTAATATTAATATCATTATTTATTATGGGGGCCGGTAGCGCATTTTATAACATGCTGGCATAGAGAGCGAGAGGTGACAAGTTCGTGCCCCGAATGCGGACATGCTTTGTAGGTTGCTATTAGCGCTGTGTATTGCAGGTTGTCTGTTCTGTTAGTAGTTAAGATTTATGTCTTCTGTAATCTACATGCTTGTTTAAATTGCATAATTATACACAGTAACAGGTTGCAGTCTGTCAACCGGATTGTTTCAATAAAGAAATTATTATTACTACTTAAGTAAACGATATAAAATAAAGTATTTTAATTGCTCATTTTTTGCACAACTTAGTTAACTTCCTGTCTAATGAATGCAGCTAACTGTTTTCAATTTGAAACATTGGCTACATCTAATACCAGTTCAGATGATGTCTTGAGCTGCGCGGCTTCCTGTTTTCTCTTCACGAGAATCGAGCAGGCAAGGCTCGGGTCATAGAGTCGATCGCGATAGATCGGCTGAGTGATGGCCTCTAACACGCGGCGCTCAAAGTGAATCGGTTTCTTTTGCCTTGTGTTGAACTTTGTGCGAAACGGAATCAGCAATGGGATTTTGAGCTTCCCTGAAACCACAATATAGTGTAAGGCAATTCAATAATCTATCACTCTAGTTTTCTAAATTATTTTCCACTGCATGGGTTTTAGCCTCAAGTGGTTGCATACAAGTTGGACAAAGAGAATTCTTGCTAAATAGTAGTCGGATTAATGAAAATAACTTTTGCTTAAATAAAAGTTGGATTAACGAAAATAAAAATAGACATGCTAAATTGGAGCTCGATTGAAGAAAATAATTGCAATTTAAATATGTTTGATTGTTAACAATTTTTGCTGCACAAGTAGAAGCTGGAATGAATTCATGGCAAAAACAAAGCTGGATTGATGAAAAGGATGCATGCAAAAGTAACAGTCAGAAAGCAATAGTTTTTAAACAGTAGTTAGCAATGAAGTACCTGAGGGATCCTAAATATCTGAGTCCCGATAAAAAAGTCAGGTTAGTGCAAAAGTAATTATGCTGCATCGGGCAAATAATTAAGAATGTTAAAAAGATAGATTATCAAGCAATTCGCTATAGCTGCACATGCTTCTGTATGTCTGAGCTGCAACAAGAACAATAATCATTGTATTCCAATCGATTCTCATCGCGTGAACTTGACCTATTCACAGTATGGGCTAACTGACATTGCATCATAATCATTACCACATCACGGATATCCACCAAGTGCATAGCCAGATTCACTGGATCTGTAGCATAAATAGTTTATTCTGGGGCGCGGTGGTGTAGTGGTGACGTCGCTGCCTTGAGGCCGGAAAGTTCGAATCCACCTCAAGTCGCCCCGTAGGGACCTTGGGCAAGTCCTTCACTCGCAATTGCTCAGCGCATCGGCGTGAAACTCCGATGCAGTGTCCGCTCTGCAGTCGGGAGCGCCTCTAAGTAGGGAGCTTGAAGGGGCGCTATAACAAGTGCACATACAAACACTAGTCATTTTTACACCAGCTGAGGAATCCTATTGGATTGCCCGGGTAGCCTTCGAGTCTGGGAACCGGCTTCAAACCACCCTTCTAAAATCCAATTCTTTATAATCGATCAGCTCGGGTTAGCAATGTGAAAATTCCAATAATATTGACGACGACAGATTTCATTAACGATAATTCTTCACAAGCTAAAATAAAGAAGTATTCATTAAATTAATAAAACAACCTCTAAAACATGCAAGCGCCTCCATCTTTGACCAAAGAACTTATATGATTAGTAGTAGTTTGGCAAGAAGGATGGCGTAAGTATGAAAATCAGTGGAATTGCACTTTTAAAAATTTCTTTTAAAAGCTATGTTTTCACATAAAATGTTAGAAAAGTTTTCTTTTTCTTTATACTTGTCTATATAGAACTATTTATGCAAGTCACTCCATCTATATATCTGATTTCAGCAACAAGAACAATACTGAACAATACCTCTGGTCTGACTCTTCGGTTCTTGAACTCTGGCTATCGATTTTTTTTATTGAGCGCCTGTGAATAGGCTGACTCCCGCGACTTAGCTTTTATGGATGCTGTAGAAGTTCCAAGTTCACGATCACAATTAGGCTACTGCAAATAACTCCGCGACAAGGAACTAATCTGGGACTGGTCCCAGAGCTAATGATGGAATAATTATATCAACAACTTTAATCAAATTTCTGCGTGACCTATTTCTTCTATTAATCATTTCAAATAGACTAGGTTGCTAATTTATCCTTAGTTGAGTGCCGTATACTGCTGTGGATAAAATTACTTTACAAAATTAATTTATAAATGAAATTAATTAGCGCAAGACAGGCGCCGCATAATTTAACAGTGATGCGGACATTGGCATCCTGCTGCGCATGCGCTTACAAAGGTAAACGTTAATTTGCCTGAGTTTTAAACATGTCAAATTTTTATTTTTCACAATTTTTAAATTATTTTTTGCAATGCGGATGCAATGTCTGTCCTTCGGCTATCGTAAATTTGTCATTATGTCATGATGTCTTTAACCTGAGCGTTGGATAATCGCCGATTACAGCAGCAGTTGCGTGGGAGAGCTGCAGAGGAGTCCATAAAGTGTGGTGCAGACGTTATTTTGTCCATTGGTATCGACTTGCCCTTCACGATAGGTCGGTTCTACTCGGTGTTGACTGTTGAGTTTCATTTAGCATGTTTTGCTTAATACCCGGCTATGCCAAGCAATAGCTAGACTTATTTGGATAAGTTGGGGAACTTGAGCTGGAACTTTTCGTCTGGGGCGGAGCCCGGAGGCTGGTGCAACTTAAAAGAAAATTTTCCTGTGTTCGTAAAATGCGCAGAATCTAGTGAACCGTGCGTTAGTTCTGCAGGATGTAGTTTTGCTTTTGCCTTATATGGACTGTGCTTTGAGGAATTGTGTAATTACCAGCTTGATTGTTGTGCTGATTTGTATTGCAATGTTGCAGTTGGGTCATTCCAGCTCAACTCAACCAATTTTGAGGAAGGTTCCCACCCGACCATCTCCGATTTGGCTGAAATTTTATCCACATGTTGCAGGATATATTGGATGGAAAAATCCGAAATATTTGAGAAATATTTCAAATACTTTCCAAGATATCGTGGATTTCGTGACCCCACCCCCGAAGGCATTTCGCGAAACTTCGTGATGTTCACTTTTTGAGAGTTAATATCTCTAAAATGGATTCACCAAATTGGATGATTTTTTTTATGCCTATACAGTTTCTTACATAGATTACAGAAATATTAATAAAGTCATTGTGTGTCCTATAAATTCAGCTGAATTAAATATCAAAAGTGCCTTCACATTCATTTCATATCGTATTTTTGCAATAATCAGTTGTCAATATCTCCATATATACCAGGCACAATGCATTCATATTTTATATGTATACTGTCTAGGTAGCTGGCAATTACTTGGCAAAGTTTTACTTGATCAGTGATACCCATTTGCTGGATATCTGCTGTCAAAGTTGACTAAACCTTATACGGGGGGTCGACAAGAAAAAATATTCCCAAAAAGGATCAGAAAAATATCTATTTTTTATTGCATTTTCGGATAGAGCATAGTTCAATTGATAAGTGTTCCAAAAATCCCAATGGCCTTTTTTGTTTTAAGGAGTTTACAGTGTGCCAAAGATGGTCGTTTTTTGGTATCGCGAGTTGCACTTATTGATGAGATTTGACAAATTAATCAGCGTTATCATACAGCATAAAGCTGTGAAACCATTGTGATCATTTGTATAATATAATATAAAAGAAATATAACTAGGTTATGCTTGTTTAAGCTACAGCAAACATAAATTTGCATTTTTTTTATCATAATCAGAATGAATTTTGAACCAAATTAAGTGTTCATTAGTCTATGAAACTATATATTTATACATACCAACAATGTACAACTGCTCAAGACACAGAGATGTCAAAATAATCAATTAATATCAGTTTTGCATGCAGACTCACATATTTTGAAAGTTTTTCTGTGCATAGGTGGAAAATGTTGTCAGCACAGTCTTCCACACTGAATTGTCCAGCTGGTATTGTCGTGCGCTGTTACTGCATGCTTGAGGTGCTGGTACTAAGCAGAGTACATGTTCGAATGGAACCCAGCACACGTCATCATGCCGTGGCCAAGTCAAACGATAGGTTGCCCTACTTTTTGTACTGGTCATGAATTTGACAAGTACATCCTCTCCTTCTTCTGATCGGTCTGTTAGTAATCCAATGTACCAGTTGTTTTCATAAGTTGCTGCCACATACAGCCCAGGTTGACACATAGTGGCATCCAACATGGTGTTCTCACTTGCTTTGTCTGTTTCATTTGTGTCATCTGTTTCATTGCAGTCGTCAATGTCACTAACTGGTGCCACAGTTCCGAACGAGTCGACAGATACTCTTCGCATCAGTATTAGACACTTTGAAACTGGTATAAAAAAAGATGATGATTGTGAGTTCCAGAAATTGCCTTGGCAGCTCTATACCTCTCTTCCAACTTGAAACTTGAAGTCCTTTGTATGCTGTTCAACGGATGCTTTAGAAATCCAGAAGAAATGGATACCTGTTATCTTTTTATTTCTATAATTGTATAATTGAAGTGCCGAGTGGCACTTCTTTGCCATATCACATGGAAAGAGTCCTTGTGATGGTATTGGAGGAACTGTAAGGCGACTCGCTGCACGTGCTAGTCTGCAAGCCCCCATCAATGATCAGATTTTGACTCCACATGACCTATACAATAGAGCTGCCAAGACAATTTCTGGAACTCACAATCATCATCTTTTTTTATACCAGTTTCAAAGTGTCTAATACTGATGCGAAGAGTATCTGTCGACTCGTTCGGAACTGTGGCACCAGTTAGTGACATTGACGACTGCAATGAAACAGATGACACAAATGAAACAGACAAAGCAAGTGAGAACACCATGTTGGATGCCACTATGTGTCAACCTGGGCTGTATGTGGCAGCAACTTATGACAACAACTGGTGCAGTGGATTACTAACAGACCGATCAGAAGAAGGAGAGGATGTACTTGTCAAATTCATGACCAGTACAAAAAGTAGGGCAACCTATCGTTTGACTTGGCCACGGCATGATGACGTGTGCTGGGTTCCATTCGAACATGTACTCTGCTTAGTGCCAGCACCTCAAGCATGCAGTAACAGCGCACGACAATACCAGCTGGACAATTCAGTGTGGAAGACTGTGCTGACAACATTTTCCACCTATGCACAGAAAAACTTTCAAAATATGTGAGTCTGCATGCAAAACTGATATTAATTGATTATTTTGACATCTCTGTGTCTTGAGCAGTTGTACATTGTTGGTATGTATAAATATATAGTTTCATAGACTAATGAACACTTAATTTGGTTCAAAATTCATTCTGATTATGATAAAAAAAATGCAAATTTATGTTTGCTGTAGCTTAAACAAGCATAACCTAGTTATATTTCTTTTATATTATATTATACAAATGATCACAATGGTTTCACAGCTTTATGCTGTATGATAACGCTGATTAATTTGTCAAATCTCATCAATAAGTGCAACTCGCGATACCAAAAAACGACCATCTTTGGCACACTGTAAACTCCTTAAAACAAAAAAGGCCATTGGGATTTTTGGAACACTTATCAATTGAACTATGCTCTATCCGAAAATGCAATAAAAAATAGATATTTTTCTGATCCTTTTTGGGAATATTTTTTCTTGTCGACCCCCCGTATAAGGTTTAGTCAACTTTGACAGCAGATATCCAGCAAATGGGTATCACTGATCAAGTAAAACTTTGCCAAGTAATTGCCAGCTACCTAGACAGTATACATATAAAATATGAATGCATTGTGCCTGGTATATATGGAGATATTGACAACTGATTATTGCAAAAATACGATATGAAATGAATGTGAAGGCACTTTTGATATTTAATTCAGCTGAATTTATAGGACACACAATGACTTTATTAATATTTCTGTAATCTATGTAAGAAACTGTATAGGCATAAAAAAAATCATCCAATTTGGTGAATCCATTTTAGAGATATTAACTCTCAAAAAGTGAACATCACGAAGTTTCGCGAAATGCCTTCGGGGGTGGGGTCACGAAATCCACGATATCTTGGAAAGTATTTGAAATATTTCTCAAATATTTCGGATTTTTCCATCCAATATATCCTGCAACATGTGGATAAAATTTCAGCCAAATCGGAGATGGTCGGGTGGGAGGCATTGGTTGAGTTGAGCTGGAATGACCCAGTTGTAAGTCAACTTCTGTTGCCACTTTAAACATTGGATGACCCAGTCCTCTGTTGACTCATTTCTGAAGACTTACTTGTGTTTTTGCAATAGTATTGGCTGGTTTAAGAGTTATAACATTAGAATGGGGTTTCTGAGATTGAAATGTGCGTTTCGAGGTTACAGTGAAAATTGTTGCCAGGATTAGAATGAGGGCTCTGGAATTTGACCTAAAGTTTCTGAGATTAGAATGAGCGTTCCAGCATCTGAATGAGGATTTTGCCAAATATAAATTGTCATATGTATGATTGCAAGGTGACGCAGTGTGTAACTTTTGCAGATGGAGGACTGTATTCTGTGAGGTCATGAACTCCGATGGGTACAATCATTTGTGACGATGTCAAGTGATGGCGTAAAAAGATGGCTTTCTGAGTTCAAGGTTTGCTTTCTTTCTTTATTTTATTTTGCGTTATGATCTTCAAGAATCTTAGCTATTGCCTAGTCGCGGTTTACTGATTTTTCAAAGTATGCACTCAAATGTTGGAGTACATTTTGAACCTTCTAGAGCATCATGTTTGCAGCACATCTAGGAAAAAGATGCTAGATGAGTGTTGATGTGCAATCTCAGTTGCATATACTATACTATGCACAGATTTAGAAAGCACCTCTCGCTTATAGCATAATCAGAGGCGCTCCTAGTGCGAGGAACCCCTTGAAAAGGAAAGTCTCTCAAGACAACGAACAGAAACAGTAGTGCCTCAAGATAAAATCTGATCACGAGTTATAAGAAGTCCATTCTACAGCAAAATGTGAATGTCAGAGACATATTCACAATGCTGTTCTGTGGCATTCTGAGACATCATGATGGTCTAATATGACATACTAAAAATAGTGCTATTGAGTGTTGTTTAATATGCATTTTTATAGCATTAACTATAAGGGTTATAAATAGAAATTTTTTTGTGCATTCTCAGGTTCGTAGCATGTTATAAAGGTTATATTATCTGGCCTGATACATACTTACGAACAAAGATGCTATGTATCAAGAGTCCCCAATGATTTAATACTAATGCAACAAGTTAAAAGTATTTAAGTATATGCTTCATTAACCAATTTCTAATTGCACTTTGATGTTGAGGCATATAATAAGCACTGTTAGAAAGTTACTGTTATATGTGACGCTGGGACTCGAAACACCCATTACTTGAAGGTGATTATAGCGAGAGTGGTCAGGAATGTAGAATAGTCTTTAATTCAGCAGATGGATATTCACCATAGTTTGCAAGATGGCTATAAATTCACCATAGTTTGCAAGATGGCTATAAATTCACCATAGTTTACAAGATGGCTATAAATTCACCATAGTTTGCAAAGTAGCAAACTGATTTTGATGTTGTTTGAGTTATTTGATTTCATAAAATGTTCCTTTACTTCCAACAGGATTAATAATCCATTATTCATTTCCGAGGACTTTGATGACACGAGTATTCATAAATTTTTTATTACATTTTCTCACCATAAACTAATGAAAGAGTCAACGAGTATAACTTCAGTTAGAAAAAATATATTTTCTTTCTGTAAAACATATTTTAAAGCAGAGCCACAACTGAATACAAAGGTCAGAAACCAACAACATGTGACAAGTTTTGAGTCCCCTGTGTCACATACCATCATTGTAATGAGTGCGCATCTTTTCCATCTCTTTTGACAGACGCTTACGGAAGCAGAATGGAACACGTACGCCTTTTCCATCCGACAGGACCAGGAACTTGAACAGGAGCTTCAGGACGCCTTCGAAGGTGACCTATCTGCTGAGGTATTGTCACACATAACACCCTACCAGCTGCCTTGTATAACAATGGCCCACGGGGATGAGTTTAGAGCCAAACGATTTTAGTATTTTTAATAATAATTATGATAACAGTAATGATAATCATTATTAACTAAAGCCATGTTAAAAGCTTTACCCCATTGTATGCTGTATTACATTTGGCATACTTTACCACTCAGCTTAATTACAGTTGCAAATTGTATGAAACTGTACTGTATTGTATACGACAATTTATAAAGCACTTCTCACAGCAAAAGCCATTCGGAGGCGCTCCCAGTGCAATCGACCCTGAGAGAAAGGCAGGATTTGAGGCATGAGAAAGACGAAGAAAGACTAACAGAGAGAAAGGCGGAGTGAACTGATGGTGGAAGTCCATTCCGTAGAGAGGGACTTATAAATGCAGGCAAAGTATCTGGATTGAGCCATGGCAGTCCTTACGCAAGGATCAAAGAGGTCAAGCTGATGAGAGGATCTGAGAATACTCAGAAAAGGTGACGAAACATACGATCACAAAGATACTTAGCAGAACATTTTTCCCACAGTGACCTCCATTAGAATTGCAAGAATCTGTTGAAGATGTAGAGTCTTGAATGATTTTTTCTTCTTGTGTTAAATTCTCAGGCGATTGATCCGATCTGTCATCAGTTGTTTGACTTCTATCGTTCGATGAACGACGGGCTACAGCGGTTCACTTTGAATCTCCTTCCAGCGTTAATCAGTTCATATCTGACGTCGTTTACGAGTAAAGATAAGGTACGTTGCTCGTTAACATAGGGTTGGTAGGGGTATAGATCTATGACAGGAGGGGGAGCATTCACCTAATGTTGATAATAGTGGTGATGGCGGTGAAGGTGGTTTGGAGGATTGGGGATGGTGGCGGTGGGGTTATGGACTGGTTGGTGGTTGTGGTTGTGTTGCTTATTTCTTTTTGTTGATGTGATACGCTGCATTGATTTAACTTACTGGTTCCATAGTGTTTTTTGTGTTTTTGTGGTTGATTGATTGATTGATTGATATGGTTGTTTGTTTGATTCATTGGTTGATTGATTGATCTGCTTGATAATTGATTGATTGATTGGTAGGTTGCTTTATGTGCAGATTTGTTGATTCATGGATTTGGCTCATTGATTGATTGATTGATTGATTGATTCATATGCTGTTTAATTTTTTTGATTAGTTGATTGATTTATGATGAATCGATTGGCTGGTTTAGTTGGTTGATTGATTGGTCAGTTGATTAATTGATTGATTGGGATTAATTGATCAATTTTCTAGGTTTATTGATTTAATAGCTGATTGATTTTCTGATTGATGTGTCTAGCGATTGGTTTCGCTTGGTTGATTGATTAATTGTATTGGTTTGTTGCTTGAATGATTGATTCGTGAAATGATTGCTTTCATGATTGAATGAGTGCTTGACTTCTTTCTATGATTCTTCAATCTATTTGTGTTATTTTTATTCAGAGGTTCAGTGGCGTTGAGTCCTGTCTTCTCGGCATCTACAATTTGGTTAGTGGACATTTCAAATTTCTTTAATTTTTGATCGGTGGTACTGATTGAAATGATTTTATTTGATTAATCCTAAAAAATAATTGATTTAGATTAATTTATAAACTTTACTTTGCCTAAAGAGTGAAGCCCTGACTGTAATGTAGTCATGGCTGTAGTCAGCGTAAAATTGTGGGGCACGGTGGTGTGGTGGTTATGTTTGTTGCCTTGCAGCCGGAGGGTTGCAGGTTCAAATTCACCTCAAGTCGCCACTTAGGGACCTTGGGCAAGTCCTTCACTCGCAATTGCTCAGCGCTTCAGCGTGAACTCCGATCCAGTGTCTGCGCTGTAGTCGGGAGCACCTCTAAGGAGAGAGCTTGATGGGGTGCTATAACAAGTGCACATACAAACAAATAACAATTGCACATAAAAAATTAGTTACAAGTCTCTTTGTGTAGGAAAGATCAAGCGAATTATTTATTTTAATGAAAAAAACAATTTATTTTATCACCATCCTGACGTTTTCCAACAGCATTTACAAGTTCGCAAGATGATTGTTTAGTTTTCCAGTCAAACTTTTCGCATTTATCGTTGTTTACCATGTTGTTGTTTGCTCCGGAATTAGCCGCCTGACATCATGAAATAGTTGAAAGAAATTGATTGAACAAGCTAAAGATTAATCGATGGGTATTTTTAAGATTAAGTGATTAGTTAATTACTAAAATGTGCCGCCCTGTTTAATAAGTTTTGATTCGTTTGTTTATTGTACATTGCTGTACAAATGGCACGTCTTTTCTTGCCTTTCCTTTAACCAATCTTACATTGCATCTTACATTATATCTCTTTATGTTCTCTTTATACAGACTATGTTTATTGTTTTATTCCCACAAAGCACTCTTTGTGTGTTTATCTTCTTGGCTTCTTCACCCAATCTTTCCTTCTCTACAGGTGCTTTTCTGTTTTTTACCTGGTTTGGAAAGTTCATTCCTTTAAACATTATATTCTGTAGAGTGTTAACGGCAAGGATGGCAAGCCGAGGGTGTCAGATGTTACCATTCCAACGCTTGCTTGTTCTTCGATATACCACGAGGTAAGTGCATGCCAACGAATCGTTTGAAGTCAAACTCGTGTAAGAAATAATTCGCTAAGTATGTCTAAGAACTTAGCTTTCAGAAATTTGGTTGTGCATGAGTTGTCCTGTCAGCAGGACAATTGTATTTTAAGGGTTCATCTCCCATTGCTTTCTATTGACCAATGGGCCTATGCAGATATGTATGTATATATTATATATATATGTATACACTATATATAGTATATATTATAGTTTATTTGTATAAGATATGTTTGGGAGATGCTTAAAAAGCAATTAAAATTGTTGGCTATGGTTATATATTTGAGCTCTTTTTCCCTCGTGTTCGGTGTGCATTGACTCAGAGCTGGGCATTTGTCGTGATAAGTTCGTCCACATGGAAGTTGACCTCCCCCTCTTCTATGTTAGAAGCTCTGGTCCTTCCCCACATCTCTCTCTCAAGTCTCAAGACATTTCTTTTTCGTGGTGCCGAAAGTTCCTCTGAGTAGTCTATTCTACGAAAGGCGCTGTATAAATTTTTAGATACGATGCGGTGCATACCAGTGGCGGATCCAGAGCGTTTCGAAGAGGCGGGCCAAAATTTTCGGTCTTACAAGTGCAAGGATAAATTTCATCTTTAGCCGCCGGTAAAATCTGATGACCTTTTTTTAAGTCATTTGCCCGGTTCTCATGAAAAATATACCATTTTATCCGCAAAAAAGTTGACGACCTTTTTTTATAGTCATCATAGACTACTTTTGTAAAGGGTCTGCCGAACTGATGGGGGAGACCACGTCCACTTTCCACGCCAAAATGGCTGGTGAAAAATAACGAATTTTATAAATGGGGAGCCATGGCCGGATTGGCACCCCCTGGATCCGCCCCTGGTGCATACATAGAGGTATCTGTGCACAAATGTTGTATTGTTTCCGGTGCCTGTGTTTCTTTGTCAGCCGCCCAGCCTTGCGTCGCTCGTGTTGACGGAGAGCGCACTACTTCGTCACCACAGCGACCGCCCGACCGTCGTGACAGTGGGTCCTCTCGCTCCTGTTAACTGCCTCAACTCCCAGAATCGGTACATCTCATCTTTTCATCTCATCTTTTCATTGCTTAGTTGTAGCCTGTGTTGTGCTCATCAATTGCTAATGAGCAACACATCGAGCATGGCTCGTTAGAAGAGAGCACCTTTGCTGAGCCTGTCTTAAGGTGGTGCTATAAGGAAATGGATAACATGCTGGTGTAGAGAGCGAGAGGTATTGAGTTTGGGCCCAGTAGGGCGGACATGCTTTGTAGGCTGCTATTAGTGCCGTGTATTGCAGGCTGTCTGTTCTGGTGGTAGTTGAGATTGATGTTAATTAAGATGACTGCATAACTTGTACATGTACAGCACTGTGCGTTTGCAGGTGTTTCATTAAAGAAAAGATATGTTAATTATTGCATTAGTATTTTATAAATTTATGATTGTATTTGATGCATAAGGCCACTGGTCATCTGCCAAATAATGTTAGTATACACATGTATGAAAATGTTTCTATTCTATTTGCTTCTGAAGACTTATGAATGGTTCAAGAGCATTGAATGTGTATAGCTGATCTTCTAGATTTGTCTTAGTATTAGCCACATACATATGCTTACTCTTTACCAGGGCCTGTAGAAGTTCATGATGAAAAAGTTCACAGGTCCAGTCTGATTTTTTTTCAATTCACAAAAATGACGAAAAGTTTATGGCATGAAATCACGCTTTTACTGATATCCGACTTTTAGAATCAATATAGCAAAGGGACAACGATGTTTCTAGGAAACAGTTACCTACTGTTGTATCTATGGTGACCTTGAGCAAGTCCTTGATTGTCATTGTTTGCTCAGCCCCTTGTTTGATGATTCATCAGTCAAAAATACAGAAATATTACAATATTAATTATCATGATAATGATCATACAGAAATATTACAATATCAATTATCATGATAATGATCATACAGATATGAAATTGATGATGTGTTGTAGATTGCCGGTGCTAGCTTACATAGTAAATCGTTACAATGCCAACATAACCCATCTGTCTACCTCGTCACATCAGATGATTTGCAGGCTCTGCTCCAGGTCTGGCAGTGTTTGTATCATGGATGTAAAAAAAACTTTTATTCTAAAAAAAAGTGTTCCCGTGTTTTTATCGTTTGCTTTACGCTCTTTGGCCAATGGGGAGCTGCTGGTCCCTCGAACCTGCTCTGCTACCAGACAGCGTCGAGCCTTCTCGGTTGTTGGCCCGTCCACATGGAATGGGCTCCCGCTTGCACTACACTTACTACCTCGGAATAATTTGCCTGCTTTCTATCAGTTGCTCAAGACCTATCTTTTTAGCTGTGGCTGGCCTGGGAGCGCCTCTGAGTAGGCTTCTTGAAGGGGCGCTATATAAGTTTTCGGAATGAATGAATGAATATATATATAAACTTATTCATTCCATGTCAAATCGACCATATATTAACATATCACCATCTTCAACGTAAGATTTTGCTCAAATTTACCGTCTGTTTGTCCACCATTTTGAGGCACAAACAAATTTTTTGACGATATTTCAAAATGATTTTGATTAAGAATATCTTGTACATGTGTACTTTGGCAAAGAACTGCAAATTTCATATCTCTGTGTTCAGTGAACAATCTAAGCGTTTGACGAATGACTTTTTTTCTTGTTCTCTGCAGTCTGGCGAAAACTGGCTTCGAAAATCTACATGAATATATCCTTCCGCGATGGTCATCAACAACTCTCGTGGAAAAGGACGTCGGAGTTAGACGCGGGGTGTCGTTTGTCGAGGAGCTACGGATGCCTCTCAGCTCAGACTTTCTTCTGGAACTGTTGACGTCTCTGTATTACATTATGTGAGGAAGGAGATACCGTTGTTGTAAAGTCAAAATTTATGAAAATTCTACTCTACTGAGCGTTGTTTTGTTGATGAGTGCTGCCTCTGAGTCAAAGCGATCAAATGGGTTGTCCAAAAGTCAAATGGGTTGTCCAAAAGTCAAATGGGTTGTCCAGAAGTCAAATGGGTTGTCCAAAAGTCAAATGGGTTGTCCAAAGGTCAAATGGGTTGTCCAGAAGTCAAATGGGTTGTCCAGAAGTCAAATGGGTTGTCCAAAAGTCAAATGGGTTGTCCAAAAGTCAAATGGGTTGTCCAGAAGTCAAATGGGTTGTCCAGAAGTCAAATGGGTTGTCCAGAAGTCAAATGGGTTGTTAAGAAATCAAATGGGTTGTCCAGAAGTCAAATGGGTTGTCCATGTCCAGAAGTCAAATGGGTTGTCCAGAAGTCAAATGGGTTGTCCAGAAGTCAAATGGGTTGTCCAGAAGTCAAATGGGTTGTCCAAAAGTCAAATGGGTTGTCCAGAAGTCAAATGGGTTGTCCAAAAGTCAAATGGGTTGTCCAAAGGTCAAATGGGTTGTCCAGAAGTCAAATGGGTTGTCCAGAAGTCAAATGGGTTGTCCAGAAGTCAAATGGGTTGTTAAGAAATCAAATGGGTTGTCCAGAAGTCAAATGGGTTGTCCATGTCCAGAAGTCAAATGGGTTGTCCAGAAGTCAAATGGGTTGTCCAGAAGTCAAATGGGTTGTCCAGAAGTCAAATGGGTTGTCCAGAAGTCAAATGGGTTGTCCAGAAGTCAAATGGGTTGTCCAGAAGTCAAATGGGTTGTTAAGAAATCAAATGGGTTGTCCAGAAGTCAAATGGGTTGTCCATGTCCAGAAGTCAAATGGGTTGTCCAGAAGTCAAATGGGTTGTCCAGAAGTCAAATGGGTTGTCCAGAAGTCAAATGGGTTGTCCAGAAGTCAAATGGGTTGTCCAGAAGTCAAATGGGTTGTCCAGAAGTCAAATGGGTTGTCCAGAAGTCAAATGGGTTGTTAAGAAATCAAATGGGTTGTCCAGAAGTCAAATGGGTTGTCCATGTCCAGAAGTCAAATGGGTTGTCCAGAAGTCAAATGGGTTGTCCAGAAGTCAAATGGGTTGTCCAGAAGTCAAATGGGTTGTCCAAAAGTCAAATGGGTTGTCCAGAAGTCAAATGGGTTGTCCAAAAGTCAAATGGGTTGTCCAAAGGTCAAATGGGTTGTCCAGAAGTCAAATGGGTTGTCCAGAAGTCAAATGGGTTGTCCAGAAGTCAAATGGGTTGTTAAGAAATCAAATGGGTTGTCCAGAAGTCAAATGGGTTGTCCATGTCCAGAAGTCAAATGGGTTGTCCAGAAGTCAAATGGGTTGTCCAGAAGTCAAATGGGTTGTCCAGAAGTCAAATGGGTTGTCCAGAAGTCAAATGGGTTGTCCAGAAGTCAAATGGGTTGTCCAGAAGTCAAATGGGTTGTTAAGAAATCAAATGGGTTGTCCAGAAGTCAAATGGGTTGTCCATGTCCAGAAGTCAAATGGGTTGTCCAGAAGTCAAATGGGTTGTCCAGAAGTCAAATAGGTTGTCCAGAAGTCAAATGGGTTGTCCAGAAGTCAAATGGGTTGTCCAGAAGTCAAATGGGTTGTCCAGAAGTCAAATGGGTTGTCCAGAAGTCAAATGGGTTGTCCAGAAGTCAAATGGGTTGTCCAGAAGTCAAATGGGTTGTTAAGAAATCAAATGGGTTGTCCAGAAGTCAAATGGGTTGTCCATGTCCAGAAGTCAAATGGGTTGTCCAGAAGTCAAATGGGTTGTCCAGAAGTCAAATGGGTTGTCCAGAAGTCAAATGGGTTGTCCAGAAGTCAAATGGGTTGTCCAGAAGTCAAATGGGTTGTCCAGAAGTCAAATGGGTTGTCCAGAAGTCAAATTGGTTCTGAATTCTAATTCTTTATTATCCACAATTGCTGATCAGACTTTGATGTACAGACATCCAATAAACGTGATCAAAATCATCTAGCATCCTCACAAGAGACGTAACTTGAACATGATGGTTGTCAGCTGGGGATGATGTGATCATGGCCCCATGGGGAATGAAGGGCATGGTCGGATGGTTTCGTTGATTGTAGTATTATTTTGCTTTGTGCTGTATTGTATGAAGCATTTATTTTAAAAGTGGCGTTTAGCATGGTGAATCGTTCAGAGGCTCTCCCAGTGGCCATAGCCATGAGAAAGAAGAACTGGGTTTTGAGAAAAGCATATAGGAGGAAGAGGAGGTTGAAATCGAGTAGAGCCAGCTTGCTGCTCAGTGACGGTCCAGTTGAAGTAAATGACCGGAACTGAGCTATAATAGCATGGCTATTCTAGTTTGAAGAGTGAAGTGGATGATGCGAGACAGCCGAAAGAATAGTCCATACAGGACGTCGGGCAGGGCAGGGCAGCCACGTGGAGGACTGTATATACTTAAGACAGTGGTTCCCAACCTTTTTTGACTTTAGGGCCACGTTTTGTAAGTTGGAGGACACGAGGGCCACTTTTTCTTAGTTGAAGGACATTAGAGGGCCACAAGGCTAAAATTTAATTAACTAAAAGTATATAAAATTGTTATAATTGATTCAAAATAGAATGTTTGATGTTATTTATGTACGTCAAAATAAAATAATTTGTTATAGAAAATAATTATGTGTTCTATCCTGTCCAATTTGTCATTTTTTCATATTTTGTTAATTCTTTAAGAGACTAGGGCCATTTTTTAGGCCTGGCAGGCCACTTTTGGCCCGTGGACCACGGGTTGGGAACCGCTGACTTAAAAGTTGATGTCTCTGCTAGTATAAGTTCCATTTACCATCATCTGTTTGTATGCTGTGCTGTGGGATTGGCTTTCTTGTATGGAAATGTTTTTCGTGGACCGTGCTTAATGTTTCTGTTTCTCTGTGTTTCCGCTGATGACCAGGTTCAACAGTGATTCGAGATGCGCAATTACTGCTCTCGACGATATCCACACTCGCGCATCTTACGAGCTGCTCCCGGATGTTCTCATGGTGAGGACGTTTCTTATCTTGGAGATGACGTTGATGGTGATTACGTTGGCGGTGATGATCGCGGTGATGATGGCAGTGACGGGTGTCGTCATTGTCGTGGCTGTATTTTTTATGAGTTTACACCCCCCATTAAATGATTTCTGAATTTCCAATTTCAGTCACCCCCGTAAATGGCCAATGATCTTGATACGGACATGGTTATGTGCATTTAAATTGCTGGATGTGAATGTAACTGAAAAAGTTAAGTCCATAATTTTTCTTTTTTATATTCATCAAATTTTTTCGGAAAAACTTTAGGATTTTCTCGGAATGTACAACATTTCCCTAGGTAGCGAACATATGTAAATAGAACCCTAAATATAAACGTAGTGTTTGCCAGAATGGACGCGTTTTTTGTTATGCAATCGACTGCATTGACTGAGGAAGGTTTAACCGATTCTGTGTGTTTTGCAACGATGTTATTGGAAAAACGCAGAAATGGAAACTCCGAAATCTAAACCAAATACGAAAAATAAATAAATAAATTTCTGAAGTTCTCTCCTGGCTATGTTCCTCGTCATGCTATTGCTGTTCTGTTGATGATGGTTAGGCATGGACCATCAACCTGGAAGAATGCTGTTGATGGGTATTATTATTATTATTGTTTTTTTCCACAAGGTACATCTGATCCCTGAGGCTTGCAGAAATTAATGAAGAATTGTTCTGGAATGACTATCCTTTCAACATGGTTGATTATAATTATTATAAATTTTTTAAAATCTTAGATAGAAGTAATCCCTCAGACTCAAAGTCACTTTAAGTAGCTGAAAAGAGCTGTGTGCTAAAGTGCATGGGAAGGAAGCAGAATTAAACTGATGTGTACAAACAGAAGGACGCTGAAAGAGTTATGCTGTGTGCTGGTTTCCAGCAGGCCCCCAAAACCATGGTCAGCCCTGCTTCTGATAAGAAGTCCCACTCCTGGGCATCATCATGAATGGCAATTGGGGGGGGACATGTTATATCAATGATTCCTTGAGTTTTAGGAAAAATTTCTGTCATTATTATAATTAACATAACCCTGTCACTATCCAACTATAAAATGTCTGCATTACGGCAATGTTTAGTGTCACTGAACAGTAAACATTGACACGCATTTATTACTCTATTTTAATTATTTATTATTATTATTCACAACCAGGCAACCTACGCAACACTATTTAAAAGTAAAAATTTCTCAAGACAAAACATATGAATAAACACAGACTGGAGCATTTCAGACGAATTTTTCCATTTTTCTTAACCCGACAGGTGACGAACGCTATCCGTAACTCCATTCGCGTCGCTGATTCCGACGATATGGATCGAACGATGGGAATCAGGATCGCTGTTTCTCCGTCAACGGATAACCCGATTTTCTCGAAAGACGCAATCACGAACGCGTCCTTTAAGGCTCGAAAGCTTCCAGGTTTCTACTCACAAGCTGTTTCTCGTCTAAAAGTTGTTGTTTATCTCTCTGATCCCCTAGATGTCTATCATTGTGCCCACTGGTTGTTGAAACGATGCCCAGAGATAATTGAATGAATGATGAGAACTGCTGACGACGTGTCAAGTTTTTATTGTTGTTATTGTGAGTCTATTGAAATTTGAAAAAATTCTTGTCATGAATGGTATTATTATTATTGTTTATTATTATTATTATCTTTTAAAGTTTTTCTGTCATTATTATTTTTTTCCGTTATAATTTCTTAGTACTATTACTATTATTGTCTTTGAAAGTTTTTCAAAATTAAACACAGTCATTATTATTAATTTTTAGTATTATTATTATTTTCTCCCAAAGCAGATTTCATGCCTCGAATTTTTTCGATAAATCTTGGAGACGACAAAGTAATTTTCGAAACGATTTTTAACTCGTCATGTTCCCTCTGAACGAAAATGCCATGGAAGACGACAGCGCTGAACGTTACGCTGAATGGTAATTGTGGACCTTTGAAACTGGTTGCAAGTTTCTTTTGGGTCTCAACAGCAGCTTTGAGACGGGGTTGGGTGGTCACGATTCTTCAGAGAATTCTTACCAAAGGTGGTCCTTGTTTTTGTGTGGTTCACTATCGATTGTCCTGCAGAGCTCAAGATTGTCTCATCCTCCCAGCGTACGGTTAATGTACTCATCGTAGTCGAGTTGATGCGGGATGCAGGTGACGACCTGCTTAATTATTATGGTTTTTGTTAAAGGTTGTGAGCGCCAACAATTGTGCTCACCAGTTCACACTGGATGGGTGTCTGCACGTGGTTGCACTGGGGGGAAATTGACGCCTTTTTTTAAGTGCTACTACTTTTTGGTTCTTAACAGATTAAATTTTCTTTGTGCTAGTGATAGATACACAAAGAGTGAGGCTGAGAAATTTAAATTTAAAAACCTCTGTAATACCCATGTTCTTAATTCCCCGCTTTGCACTTTTGAAGCTCTTGCTAAAAATGTGGCCATGACCATTGTGCTTCTTCCTGTGTAAATGTCAGTGGGTGACAATAGCGCATCAATTGTTATTCTAATGATTGAACAGCATCTGCATAATTATCTTTTTTGTCATCAGTCATTGAAGACCTAAGGATGTAGTGCTTCTGAAGGGTTCACCCTGCTAGAGACGCTTTAGAAATGCTCCAAGACAATACTTCTATAGAATATTTTGTTCTGCTGCAGCCTGAAGCACAGCATTGTGTCTTTACCTCTGTTGACCCTAACCTATGGAATGACCTCCCTGCTATAATTATAATTCGTGCTGAGATCCTATCTAACTGGTGGCACTACTGCTTGTGTCCGTTGCCTTAAGACTTTTCTTTTCGAGGAATTCTTTGCACCGGAGTCAGGCCTGTGGTTAGGTTGTATTTTGAGAGGTGCTTTATTAATCCATAAATAAAATTTTTTAAAAGTCATAGTCGAGTAGCTACATTAAAAGTGCGTTCGTGAGCTTAAGTTATGGTGCTATATAAATGTCCACAAAAGACTCCACATACATAACTGCATGCGTAGAAGTATCTTAGCTCCATCTTCCACAGTGCTGCAAAGAAGCTTTGCTATGGTCGGTCCGTCTTTCTGGAATAAGTTGCCTATTAGTCTCCGTAATGAACTTCTTTGTCTTTCTTTGCCCCTTTTCCGCAAGCATTTGAACACCATTCTCTTTGATTGTGGTTTGGTGTCAGGTCGGGAGCGCCTCTGAGGAGTTCTCTTGAAGTGGCGCTATATAAATGTACGATTACAATTAGCTGAAGCCATGTGCATACCATGTGTCGTCTTGTAGAGGACATTCGACGTGCGATGTTGCGCGATAAAGATCCCGCTCAGCTGATCGCCTCATCACCCATCGCGCAGAACCTTCTCGGAAAGCTCGACATCAAAGTTCCGGCGGTCGAGCCTCGACCGCAGGGAAGTTCGGTGAAGAGGGAGGCACGGAAGCAGGCGCGAAAGCTGCACGAGGATTTCACAACGCGTGCTTCGATGGATCGACTCAATATGAAGCGACTCGAGTCGAAGGCGAGTTTGGACGAGGGGCAGAAGAAAACGTGAGACGTTGGACGCTGTGTGATCCGGGCGAAGGAATTTGGAAGAGCTACTTTTGTGAGGGTCGTGGATCGAGGAGCTGTTTGCGGACAAGTGGAGATGTCTTTTGAAGGTTGGCGAAGTGCTGAGTTGAATAAAGAGTCGTATGGAGGAGTCTTGAAGATGAAGATGAAACAGCTTCTGAATGGATCGGTGAAGTTCCTCGGATGTTGGGAATGACTCGTCCATCATGTCGTGAAGCTTACAGCTGATGAGAGACTTCGTTGTGGGCAAGCACTTGAGTGAAAGTCAAGAAGATTGAAGAATGTGTGAAGACTGAAGAACCTGTGAAGATTGAAGAACCAATGAAGACTGAAGAACTGGTGAAGATTTAAGAACCAGTGAAGACTTATAAATCATGTGGAGGAGTAAGACATTTCTACAAGGAACGGCAAAGATTGCAAGAGATTGAGAATCAACATGAACACATCAGAGAACGACTTCTGAAAGGATCAGTGAAGTTCTGGGAAGATTGTGGTTTGTGAAGCCATGGAGAGGAGCAAAGGGTTGCTCTATGAAGTTGGTATGACACTGAAGAGCAGCAGCGTCAAGGCTTCTACAAAGATCAGTGATATGCAGCGCAAACCTCCTTCAGCATGTTTGAGTGTGACTTCGAAGTCTAATGTCCATTTGACGAGGTACATATCAGAACAGCAAAGTTTGTTCAAGAGGAGGTGCAAAAACATGTGTCTGAAATGCCAAATTCAACAGATTTTACTTACGACAGAGCAATCAACATTGAATTCTTAGTTTGTTGCAGTCCGCAAGACAACACCACCATGCTCGGATTAACCTGAGTCGGATTGCGTTGGCTGAAGGTTCGCATGTTGGTAAATAGAGCCGCAGACGTTGGATACTAAGTCACTTAATACATCATACGATGCGTTTGTGTTGGATGTTTGCCCGCCTTCCAAACTTCAGAATTGCTGCACATGTGAAACATTGGCTGAAGATGATGAAGCTGGCTATCATGTAGTGATGCTTTTGATGACACGCTGAAAAATGAAACACCTTTGAAACATCAGGTTTCATCTCGGCATTGGTCTGCAAGAGTGAGAATTGTAACTTTTGTTCTTCCATACGAAGGTTTTAAGCTGTTCTCGTTTGTTTCTCGTTGTTGCTTATTACTGGTAAAAATGTTGTCTGAGGTTGTTTCACTAATCTTTGCGTAAGAACTGTTACGGTGGCTAAGTTTCTTAGTTGAGTTTGATAGTTTTTGCAATTTTTGCAGCTTGGTTTAAGGTTTTTTTTTGGATATAGCCTTTGAGCTACAAAATCAGAATTATCAAATAGTTTTATTCGTTCAAACATTTTAGATGATTTTGATTAACCAAGTTTGTTACGTGTAGAAGGTTATTTTGTATTAAGGTGATTGTGATAATTTATGTTAAGTTTATATCATTTTTGATGAAAAAGTTTGAAAGTTAAATTCCTAACTTTAGAGGAGTGAGTTTTCAGATTGTGATAAGCTTTGATGTTCTGGAAGCTAATTCCTTGTTTTAAGTCAAGCTAAGTTATTTAGAGGTTTTAATTCTTCGTTTTATGCTCAGCTTTGTTATTTAGAAATATAATTGCTTCATTTTATGCTAAACTATGTTACGTAGAGGTAATTATAAATTCTATGTTTCGTACTCAGCTTTGTTATTTAGTGGTTTTAACTCTTCATTTTAAGCTAGTCTGTGCTATTCATAGGATAAAATTTCTCAGGTTTAAGCAACAGAACATAGTCAATGGTGAGATTTGAACCTGTGATGCTCTACGTTATTTTATGTGAAAGCTGAGTCATCTTTATTCCAGATCTTCTTTGTCATCTAATATAAATCTGCCACTTAAGAAAAAAATTTTTGTTTGTTTTGCTGCTGGTCTCTTGAAGAAGCTCCATATATTGTGTTGTGTATGCTTCCTCATTTCAGTAACATTAATATTGAATACTGTTACTCGTTTATATTTTAAAAGGACGTTCTGACGGTTGATAATGTTTTGAGTATTACCGACGTGACAACATTCAAAAGCTCACTTTTTTACTAGAATGCTCTGCGGTTTTTACTCGTGCCTGCGGTTGAAAACTGCATTGAGGCTAGTGTGGGTCCAGTTGTTGTGCTTACTCTCTAAGGGGGACCTCCCCTCTCTCCCTCTGACAACCAACCAGTCCACCACTCAAACATTTATAACCTTAAGACTGCAGACCTCACCTTTACCTCCGCCACTGGTTGCACTTTGCTAGTGCCAGTCCGAAGCCTGGATAAAGGAGGAGGGTGTCGCTTTTGGTTTTTGTTACCACACAGTGACGTTAAACTTCATCTACTACTACCTCACCTTAATGGGAGCCTGTGCATGGTACGGCAGAGCGTCCATCTTACTCATCATGCCTTCAAATCGTGTTGTGGAAAGTATTTATATAGCACCTCTTCAACAGATCTACTCAAAGGTACTTCCAGCTACAGCTGAAAAAAGTAGGATTTGAGCGATTTTTAAAAAGCAATTGATTTCGGCCTGGACATCAATCGTAAGGCTAATGGGAATCCATTCCACATGTCAGGACCCGCAATCGAAAAGGCTTAGCGCTGTCTGATAGAAGTGTGAGCTCGCGGAACCAAATTGCCGAAGAGCAACGAGCTTGACGGACTTCAAGAATTGAACGCATTTCTGATTCTCTGTTTGTTGGTCGTTTATTTCCAGAGGACATCGACGTCCCCGAAGGTTCTCACCGGGAAGAGACTTCGACTTCAAAGGACCGCGGGGACAACAGCGAAACGAGCTTCGTCAGTTCAACCGCGTCCGACCGACCGAAAACCACCGCACAGAAGCCAACGACGACAACAAAGGGACCGATGAAGTCGATCATGAAGAAACGAGACGAGCGGTCGAGGGAGAAATCGTCGAATCGCAAGGACGCTGACGGTGGGACGGGTGCCGCTACGGCGAGACAATCGAAGGAGAGTTCGACGTTTGAAATGATGCACATGATGAAAACTCCGAGGCATTCGACATCGTCGACCCCAAACGGCGAAGTCGTCTCTCACGGCGTGCGTGTCGTCTTCGAACCACCGCCGGCAGATGGATCGGCGACGGCGAAACCTGAGACGGTCGTGTTCTTGAACGCACCGACGGAGCGGCCTTCGATTGTCCTTAACGATGATGAGGACGACGAGGTTTCTGAGGACGTGGGGATGAGTCCACTGAATGGGGCTTTTGCGGCCTCGAACGGAGGCCGCGGCGTACTTGTCGGGGAAAGCAATATGGAGAATTAGTCGAGAGGCAAGCGACTGGTGGGGTAGTTTCGTACGGTTGCGTTTTCTTCTGTTGCTTCCGGATGTGCTTCTTCTGTTGACTGATGGGCGTCTTCAGTATTCGGTGTGTTGCTCATGCCTCTTCGCTTGGCGATCGTTTCTGCAGACGCTTTCGGTATCTGGATGTTTTTCTGGCATGGTCCCCGCGCTTGTGAGCTTGATCGGCTTCCCTGTTCCAGTCGAGTGCTTCTCGCTATTCCCTCGCTACTGTGGTGGCTCACGTAGTTTGCTGTCGTGTGGCGTTGTTTTATGTGACCGCGGAGAATTCTTTTAACTCCAGGTTTTCTAGAATCTTTGAACAATTGTTGCCTTGAATGCAAAACGGGTTGGCTCTGAGAAGAATTACGAAACTGCTTGAATTTCGTTTTAAGAGTTGGCAAATAATTTAGCAGAAACCTATGACTAATCATCTTACTTGGAAATTGCAAAGCTTCTGGAGAGGCACTGACCAGCCTGTTTAGTGTTCACGTAGAGTGGGGCAGCTCTCTGTGAACACGCCCTTTTGAAAATGCCCTTGTGCGAAAATGCCCCTTATAAAGTGTATCCTGATGTAACATACTATGAGTTGTGAATTCTAAATTACTCGTGTGATTTACATATTTATGCCACCAAGCTGTATAAGTTTACCTTTAGAATAGGAAGTAAACCATACTGAGCATTTTCAGCGCAGAGGCGTATAAAATTAAATAGAAGCGAGTAGTTCCCATAAGTCCCGCTATGCGACGTGGAACCAGTGCTGTATTAATCATGAACACTTTATTGTGTGACTGCAGCGAAAAGTGATGCTTACTGTAGTGTAGCAAGGCAGTGTTGAAGAGCATTAATAAAGTGAAGGGTTCGGTTTTAGTACTCCATGTAAGAACGGAAGCTTAGACTCTTAACATTAATGCCAAATCAGACTTTGCCTTATATTCAGATTTTGTAGCACAAAATCATCTTCACTGTGTTAGGTAATGCTAAAAAGAGTTCTTGTTGTTTTCTTTTCATGCCAATCAGTACGCAAGCTTATATTGCAATGGTTCTACTAACCATCAAGTATCAGACACAATATGGCTTTCTCATTTGTCTGACCCTCTGTTAGGAAGAGCCTCTCTTTTTCCTGTGTTCCCTTCCACTGGACTTGTCTAACTCTTTTTGTAAACTACATAAGACTTTCCTCTTTTGCCGTGCCTCGATCGGCAGCGCCTCTGAATAGTTATCTTGAAGCGGATGCTATTCGAATTCCTTATAAAGATCTGAGTCGAACGTGAGCTCTAGTTGAGAGGCGCTTCCATTGTTTCTTGATTGATGAAAACTTGCATGTGTTGATGTTACGTTTGAATCTCCTTTCCAGAGATGGTTATTCTGTAGCGATCTTGAGCAAGTCTGTTCACTGCTCAGTTGGCCTACCACCATCAATTGATGATTTTTTATTTGATCGCACTACTTGATGTTTAATGAATACGTTATAATAATACTATACTGACTGTTGGAACAGATGGAAGTTGTGCACTTGCAGTGTTTTTGGTTCCAATGTTATGTTAATGACCAAGAAAATTGACTTGTGGTCTTGTCGGTGCTGGCTTTGCAGTGGTCATGTTTCAAGCGATATTTAAGTTTAAGTTTCTCATCGATTACTGGATATGCATAATAATGCGTTATATACATTGAAGTTATGTGATATTGTAGTCAGTAGCATTCTGGACTGTTTACCCAGAATTGGTGAGTTGAACTCTCTTTAGGGCAGAAGGGTGTTTGGAGGCGCCCTTATGGCTGTGTTACAGCGCCATATAAATTGTTATAATCGGAGTTGTGTGGACTCTTTCTCATTGGTGCATTAATAAGGAAATGTCTTGTCATCATTGCTGGCCTTAAATGAATTGTCCAGCAGTGAATGTAACTGTAGTCGTAACCTCTATGTTTCTAATGCACCATTGTTAGGCTAAGCACAGGCACCAGGTTTTTCACGAGCGCTTCCTCAGTCAAGTTGGAAGGGTTGTCCAGAGATTTCGAAGGGAATATCCGAGTCTTAATAAACATGCAATGGACTTGTTACATTACTCAAGTGTACTCAAACTTTTAATTGCTAAAGCTTTAAAAAGCACTTCGAGGCGCATTATTTCGAATTGTCTTTAAAAAATACGAAGAGTTGATCACTCTTCATCTGACAATCGACTAATTAGTAATCACATCTCAGATTTGCATTTCTGTATGTATGTAATAATAATTATAGTAATAGTAATAGAAAACCAAGGAAGTATAAGTATAGTTATAAGTGCCACTACTGCATTTCTGATGTTCTTTGTTTGTCTTGGCATCTTATGAATTTTACAATTTTTACTAAGACTAGTCTACTTCTTTTATAAATTTCTAAGAGAGTTTCGATTATCTCTTTCTGGCAGAACGTCAATTTATTTCTATTTCATCTTTTGGTCGGGCGTTCAATCTTTGGCTCATCGTATAAATTTCATTGAGTCTGTCTTTGCCAAATTGTCCGAGAATTCTTTTATGAATTTCAGTAGGCATCCCTTGGAAAACTAGGATTTTTTGTCGTTGCTCAAGATAGTTCTTAATGACAACCCATGCAATGCAAATGCAACATATGCAGGTGCTGTTGTTCTTGTGTTGCATTTCTGTTGTTGCATCTCCCTGAAGATCCTACCACCAGTAACTATACCTTTGAGTGCAGTTAACTTTGGTGACCTTGGTTAAGAGAAATTTGTTTTACATTTTCGATTTGGTGCTACTTGAAGGAATGTTATTTCGAGAATTCATTCTGTGAAACGTCTTTTTCAGGGTAATTTTTAACAGAGGCCAAAAAATTGCAATTTTTACTAAGACTAGTCTGCTCAAAATGAAGTGTAAGATTTACCAATGTGTCTTGTTAGTAATTGTTGAGGCCCAAAGGCTGCTTTAAGCTCTTGAAACTGTAATATTGTATACTTAAAAGTGTTGGTGATATCTACTCTTTTTGATCTGTTACTAAGGTTTAATAGTTTTGGTCTGAAACGAATCTCACTGGTGTTACGACTCGAGTTTACTGGAATTACTGATATTTCACTTAATCTGGCAGTCAATAAGTTAACAGCATTTAACCTGTAGCCCAGCGTATCTCGTATTAAATTGCTGGTCTGGTTTGACACTTCATCCTTGGTTGCGCTCCATTTTACCTAAAAACGCGATCTCTGTTGCCCAGCCTCTGACGTTGAAGCGCTAATGGCGCTTTGCTTTGCTGTGAAGGGGCGACTCTAGTTATACCGGCTCGCTTATAGTAGGTAGCCAGGCAATGCCAGGCTTTCTTGGCTGTAGGGCCATCCTAATGGAGCGACCTCTCTTCAAACCTGTTTTTATTACATCTGACCAATCAAACTGTTTCATAAATATTATTTCTTTTGCCATGGCTGGGCTGCAAGTGCTCCTGAATAGATTGCTTGAAGAGTTGCTATACAAGTCCATAGAATGAATGAATGAATATAGTGTGAAGAGCATGGGGTCAAGGCTCCTCTGAGATGGTTATTGTAGGGGGGCACCTTGATTGATTGATTGATTGATTGATTGATTGATTGATTGAACTTGAGCAACAAATCCTTCACTCGCAAATCACGCGATTGGTGCTTTGTCATTATGTTGTGGAGCTATATAAATTCATAATAATGGTAACAAATAATAATTATTGACTACAACAATCTTAATAACTGACACTTTGTTTATATTTGTGATATTTTTACCCTTAGTGCAGTCCATCAGGCTATGGCATGGACATTGTTATTGTTGGCTTATTGTAATTAATACTATTCATTAATTATCAGTTATAGTATTACTATTAGTTGTTGGCTATTGTTATCAGTCGGCTATTGTCGTTTATACAATTAATTAATTATTAATGATACTATTGGTATTATTTGAGTGACTTTGTTTGATCTGCTATGGCTAGTCTTGTTTGAGGTGTGGTGCTTTTGTAAGTGCCTTTTAGCCAATTGCATTAAAGTTGAACTACTGTGTAACCAGGAAAACCTGTATTATTATGGTTTGTTTTGATTGTGGTAATTTATTTATTCACGAAGCCAGTCTAACCAATTATTATAATTTTTTTACAAATATTACGAGAGCATTGCTCTAGAATGGATGTTTTTGTGTGCTTGAAAAATGGTGATGAAAATCGATGGTCACAGATAAGTGTGAAAAGAGAAAAGTAGTCTTCCCATGTCACATAAGAATTAAGCAAAGCAGTAGGTTGTAAGGCCAAGTGGTTTGAGGAGTCCTCCCCAAAAGTTCAGTCCTTGTCTCTTGCACCCTTGTCTCCAAGGCGACCACCACAAACGCTTGGATGCAAGTTATTATTATTATTATTACTATTGTTGTTAATTTTGCTAGCTACGGTACAATCCTTTAGATCTCTCCAATCTCGCCAGTAGTTCTAGACGATAGATGGCATTGTAAATTCCTGTGCGATGTTTATGGACTCATGATATAATTATTATGGTATTAACTCTTCTTTGTATAGGATTGTTATTTTTAGATGTTGACGGCACAACTTCGTAGACAAGTTTAGCTTTTATTACAACGTATCAGTAAATGTGGCACGATATTTATCAACACTCTTGTTATTCAATAGGTACAGACACGTGCACAAATGCATATGTAGAATTGAGCACTTACACACATATATATAAAATTATAGGTATACATTATATATATAATTATATATATCTGTATACTATATACATAGAATAGTACATAGAATCAGACGGATGTTTATGCAATCTGATATACAGGTATAAACAAATATGGATGTATATATATATATAAATGTTTACTAAATGATGTTCACGTGTTTGTCGATTGTGTGTATGCTGATTTGCATAGAAAAGAATATGCTAGACTTGCTATGCATTTTGATTAAGTGATGCACATATGTCCTATCAATTATTATTATTATCATGATACAGGCCATGGACTGGATTCTGTGGACTGCTGTATAAAATGCATCTGCACCGGAGACTCTTACAGTGAAAATTCTTCTACATCAGAAACTGGCCATTAATTGATTTCAGCTTACAGTTTAAATAGACACTTGTAAATATTCAGATATACTGGAAACTATGTACAGTGCAAATTCTAGAGTAGCAGAGACTTACAATTGGAATTCTGATGCAGCTGATTAGAGATTCCCCGGTCTGTTTTTGGTACCCCCACACAGGTAGGACAAGCCCCTCCATGGAAAATTGACACCTATTGTTATAACTACTGCTACTAGTTTTTGGTCTCTAACAAATTTCGTTGCACTAAAGTGCCAATGATACAAAGTGAGAGTGAGAAATTGACATTTAATGTTCTTTAATTTTCCGCTTTGCATTTTGCATGCTAGCTTTCTAAAAATTTAACCGTTGCCACTGTGTTTTGTCTCTCCTGTAAAAAAATATCTGTGGGGACAAGTTCCCTCCTTACTGGAAGGAGTTCAGTCATGGCACCTTGACTTCAATCCATTCCTATTGCCTCCAGTGCTTCATTTTAATGATCAACAACATTCCTTGTATTTAGTTGCAGTATTGTGACTATCCGAAATTACTTGTAAATTTCATAGGCCTCTGTTACTTGCAGTATTCAGTAGTTTTCACATATTTTAGGCAGCGAAAGACGCACAAAGATGGTACTGTAGTCCAGGTTCGCGGCATGCTTGGGGAACCCTAAAGCTAGTTCACAGCATCATGCTGGCAAAAGATGCACCAGACCAGGAACATAGCGAGACAAACATTTCATAATGAATCCCCATTTCAGAGCTACTTCTAGGAAGTACTGGTTAAAGTGGTCCAAGAGGACCATTATGTCCAGGGTTTAAAGTGGGTAGAACACGTGGGAATGGCGTTCCCACTGCTCTCGAAATTCTTGGCTTGCGTTCCCACAGCTCATTATGATGGGACTCTAAAACGCATGCATTCAATAAAATTCATCAGCGTTCCCACTGCTCACCCAAACCACTTTAACCACTGATTATGTCATGTATTTAATTCAACTCTGAATAGTTTAAGGGAGTTTGGCCGATAAACTGTTTTTGGGATATTGGGTTGCTGTGTATTTACAGGGCTTTTGGAATTCGGATTTCTGGGAATCCGTTGACTCGGATATATACATTTAATTTAACAAAGAGTATGAAGTTCATAAACAAGACAAACAGTTGCATTACATGTATTAAAGAAAATAACATCAGCTGTTCCAGGCACCACTGGAAAACATCAATTCATAGTCCTCCTTACATTAAATGCCTCGCCAAAAAAACATCTTGAAATAATTAATTAATAATAATTCTTATTATTGACTTCATTATACAGAATAAATGACGGCAGAACGGCCGTTTCTGATTCATCAAAATTCATTATTGCCATTCCTTGTTTTACGCAGTTCATTATAAAAACATCCAGACAACTGTTTATCGTCAGTAGGTTACCCTACAGAAATGAAAATCATAAATAATGGCACAACACGAACTTAGTCGAATGTACGACAGATTGTTTAAGCAGTCAACAAAAGCTTTCTACAAGCAGTCTGGATTTCTCAAAATCAATCCCTTGCCCATTTGTTCAGCACTGACAGTAAAGGTTTCTATGAGATATCCACGGGCATTAAGTTCCAATGGGGCACATGTGGGCATGCAAGCAAAGTTACGATCTGTTTTTTACGAGTGGTTTAATGTACATTGATTCACATTTCACAAGTCATCTTTGTCCATAGTGTCGTATTCGCTTTAGAAGTTGGCTATAAGAATTAGATTTTAAAAGCAGTGAACCTAAATGGAAAACAGTGTGTGAATATGACACGTCACTACCCCATCAGGCACATTTTAATAGTCCGTTCGAAGGTATAGATGGTCAACTGAAGCTTCATGCAACACATAATCACAGGAGCACAATATAAAAATATTTTCCTAGGAGGCTTTACCATTTCAAAGATGGCCAGTTTAACCTTCAAAGATGGCTGTTTAATCTTTGAAGATTGCTTTCGCCTTCAAAGATGGCCAGTTTAACCTTCAAAGATAGCCTTTTAATCTTTACAGATGGATTTTATCTTCAAAGATGGCTTGTTTAGTCTTAAAAATGGCCGTTTAACAAAGATGGCCAGTTTAACCAGACACACACTAGGATCTCAACAAATCCGATGACAAGCCTTAAAAGTTTGCCCAAGAACAACAACAGATTGACATAAAAGAGAAAATGCCCGACACATCCCATTCTAAGCTGTCCCAAATCTCAGCTATAACCACTGATAACTACACTATACTATTTTTGGATTTATAAAGTGCCTCAGTACAACCTAATCAGAGGCGCTCCAGGTTCGAAGATCCCCATGGAAAAAAGTTTTAAGGAAACGTGCAGAAACAGTAATGCTTCCAGATAAGATCCGAGTACGAATTATAGTAGGGAGGCTATTCCAAAGCAAAGGGCCGACAGAAGCAAAGGCACGATGCTGGGCTGTAGCAGTCCGAGACCGTGGTACAAGAAGGTCATGACGGTCTAAAGAGCGGAGAGGACGTCCAGTGGTAGTTGAGATAGGCCGCCTAATAAGAACACAGAGGTAATGAGGAGCTGTACCCAAGAACATCTTATAGGTTAGAAAGAGAATTTTATATTGAATCCGGGCAGTTAAGGGAAGTCAATGGATAGCCACAGACACTGAGAAACACCAAGAGACAGACAAGTCCGATTCGTTTGCAATACGGAATAACAAACTTCCCCTCAATGAAACTACAAAATCTGCAGCATACACACTTGATTTAAAAACAAAAACCTTCATTAATATCATTCAAACATTACTAACGCTGGCAATTTTTTTAAAAGTCTTTTGGAAACACATCCAACGCCCTTATCGGACGCTTTAAAATCCCGAAACACAGTTCATAAGCACAAAACAACGTAACAAAAAAGCTTACAAAAAACGACGACGCTAATAATTCGTAGAAATGATTAGAAAACAAAGTAAACAAAGCTGCTGCCTTTCATCTCAACAGATCAAACGTGAAACCAAAGAAATTAAGTTTCGTAAACTGTCGTCATTAGAAACTTTCCTCATTCCGGTAACCTGCCTCAAAATGCTGCCGGAAAAACAACCAGCGATTTATCCTTTCCTCCTCAACAACAGACAGATCAATGTGGAAAAAGGAATTACGTTCCGAAAACTGTCCCCGTGCGAAACTTTTCCCATTCCAGTGACTCGTATGGTAAGCAAGAAAACAAAAGTTTTTCTCCTTTATTCTTGTTACCAATCTATGAAAAGCGGTTCAGAACAGTGCTCTACAGTCTACACTATCAAGCCACCCTTGCCCAGAAATTCATTGGTATGTTCTACGTGAGTGTGTGGGCCCACCCCTGACGATCTTATAATTCACTGCGCATTGATCTCTGATGCCATCCATAGTCTAGTTCTTCGAGACACTTCTAAAGGTAACATCACATAGGCCACTACACAGAGAGAGTACTTCTGCTTTTCCTCATTCTTTCTGATCTACATAAATTCTCGAAACAAACATTTATTCTGAACTGTATGTTAGCACTGTGGCGCCATAACCTTGAATACAGACTCCTATTTCCAACCAAATTGGCACTTGGTTAAGAACTTAAAAACAGAAATTCTGTGCAAAATTACTTAAGAAAATAGTGAAAGCATTTGAAAACATTCATGAATGAAAGTATTTTTGAAGCAATTTCTTAAAAATGCGTACGAGTTAAAAAGTTTTAAAACCGGCTTTTCAAATAATTCCTGAATATTCGAAAAATCAAGTTTAAAACTTTCAATTCAGAACGTACAACAAAATTCCATATTTTTAATTCGAAAATATTTGCATAACGCATTCAAAACACTTTCCAGTTTGAAGCAATTTAAAAATGATTTTGAACAAAAGTATTTTCCACCATCAGTGAAATCAATCACCAAATGACCATGGAATGAGATACACCTTTACAATTTTTATCGTAATATCCGTATATCCGTAATATATCCATTTTATATTCATTAGTCGTAAACAATAATGCAGTAATAACAAACAATTTGTCCAGTAACAGACTCTACGTCATTTAAGGACAAGTAACGTAACAGAATATTTAAACAATGTCTCCATATTGTACAACACAGCTAATGCCACAAGGAAATTTTAACCTAAGTTGCATCCATTTTGGATACAAAAACACTCAAAAATGAAACACCAACAACACAAATATGGACAAAATTCGATTTTATGCAAATTCTTATACAACATATTCAAATAAAACAATTCAAATTCTTAGAATGCAAACACCGATACTTTTAAGCACTTTAGCACGCTCCCAAGAGCTAACTTCGCCAATACAACATGCCACTGTTAACAGTGCTGTACTATGGATGGATCCAGATTTGACCATGGTCTATGACAACAGAGGCCGTTACCCTGACCAGAAATTTGTTTTGGCATACTACAGCACTTAATTAATTAATAATTAATTAATTCATTCATTAATAATATTGTATATGATCATTTATAAAGTGCTTTTCTCAGCAAAAACTTACCAGTGTGATCGACACAACAGAAAGGCAGGATTTGAGGTGAGAGAAAGATGAAAAAGGACTACCAGAGAGAAAGGTGGAGCGAACTAATCGAGGAAGTCCATTCTATTAAAAGACCTATGCAGGCAAAGCAGCTGGACTGAGCCATAGCCATCCTGACGCAGAACGAACCAATGGTGCTGCTAGCAAGCAGACATTGTGGACTACAGCCACACAAACGCCAGAGCCTCCCAGGAACATGAATTCCAATGTAATGCAAAGAAGGTTGGGTACAGCTGCATATACATACAAGATGTAGAGCAACTTAGGAGGACAGCCATAAGAGTAAAGTGATTGCTAATGACAAGAATTTAGTGAGCAATGCATACACACACGCGCCACACACGATAAAGAGACAATACAACCGTTTAAACGTACTTAAAACATACCGAATTAAGTGTACCTACACACTAGATAAATGCATACATGTATACAAACATATACACATACATACAAATGTACAAGCACGAACCACATACATGTACACAATCACACACACACACACATATATACACACATATAGTAACACATATACATACAGACATACCAATAGACACACACACACATATATATATATACACACAACCTTAATGGCATTTCTCACGATATGGCTTCAGAAGGCATCTATCTATGTAAAGAGCACAACCATCTCAACCATCTACATGAGCGAACCAACAACAGCCATAAGTCGACTCCGAAGAAAATTCGAGTTCACGGGTCATAAACTGGGTCACGCAACGACCTCGCTTAGGCACCTCAAAGGTCGTGAACTACGACGACCTCGACACGACCTCGTTTGAGGAGCCATGCCCTGACGTGCCGCAAGTATATGACCTGGTCTAGAATTCGTAACTCTTCAAAAACTGAATGTGACCTTTCTCCAGATCCTGAACTTGCTGAGTAACGAACAGCAACCTAAAAGGAAAACGCGTAATTTTCTATTACGGAGTTGCCCACACATTACGTACGCATGGAAGAGACATCACCGGACTCAAGCGATTCTGCACATGCATATTTTTCGAGTACCCTTCGCCCCCCCTCCCCCAAGTACGCTCCTGTACGCAAATCGCCCAAACCCGGTGACCCTGCCCCCTTCCTGCTTATGTAATAATTACATGGACAACCCCAACTAATACTAAACATGCTAATAACATGTCATGTCGCCATCGTCGCATCGCGACGGTTGGCTACATGAATGGATCTTTAATGCCCAGAGTCTTCTGTCCCTTGTCGCGCTCATTAAGTCAGAGCCTACAAGTCCTGTCCAGTTCAGAACGTTGTCGATCCAAGATATCCTCGGCCTTCCTCGTCCTCGGTTCCCCTCCACAAAACCCGCCATGATGCTGCTTTCGATGCTATCGTTTTGCTGTCTCATGCTATGACCAAAATATCGAAGTTTTCGAATTTTAGTGTGAGCCAATAGTCCTCTTCTGGCTCCCACTGACACATACACCTTTTCGTTGGTCATCATTTTTGTGCATGGAATTCTCAGCAGCTTTCTGATACACTTGCTCTCAAATGCTTGAATTCACTTTTCATCCTTCTTCAGAGTCCATGCTTTGCACTCATACGTCGCTACTGGCCACACCAAAGCCTTCATCAACCGCAATTTAGTGTCGATGCTGATTGATTTGTTCTTTCAAATCTTCATCAATTTGGTCATGACAGTCATCCCCATGGCAAGCCTTGATTTCACTTCACAATAACACCCGTACACTAATATCAAACATACTAATAACACCAGTACACTAATACTAAACATACTAGTAACACCAGTACACTAATAATAAACATACTAATAACACTAGTAGCACTAAAAATAATAGTAAAATAATGCCAACGCTATAACACCAAAAATAACAGCAATAGTAATGTTCAATAAGCCATCCCAGAATGCATTTTTACGTCACCGGATAACTTTTCTAAATCCCGATGGATCCGAGGAAGTACCCTGGTTAAAAAAATAGTATAAAATAAAAAATACTAATAATACAAATAACAATTAAGCTGTTAGTACCTTTGTTCGGCGAGAGTCGTGAATATCTCGTTGGTGCGTATTAGACTTCGTAGGTTCTTCAGCTCGCCGGAGACTCGCATCCAATGCAGGTTAGACATGAGGAGAGTTTCATCAGCTGCGTTCCTCACCTGCAGCACAAAACCAAATGACCACACGTCTCTTTGTAAATATCTCTTTATGCCTCTATGCACCCATTCCTCTGTGCTTATGTGGGCGCGGTAGTGTAGCGGTTTAATATGTTTGTCGCCTTGCAGCCGGAGGGTTGCAGGTTCGAATCCACCTCAAGTCGCCACATAGGGACCCTGGGCAAGTCCTTCACTCGCAATTGGTCAGCGCTTCGGCGTAAAAGCAACTACGTCAGCATATAACTTTTATGTACGTACGTGCAATTGCACATATGCATGAATGTCTCAAATATTTAAACTATCTGCAGTTGAATAACTTTTAAAAATTTACTAATTTTCAAAATGAATTATCCGCAAAATTTTTATATCGAGTAATTCCGAAAAGCTGAGCAATTCCTAAATCGAGTAATTCTGAAAAACACGGTACTTCTTAAAATTCTAACGATTCCAAAAAAACGTGACACATGTGTCAAACGAATTCTTCACGTAAAGTGGAAACTGCATTGACCTGTCTTTCGATGACCTCTGCCGGCCACTCCTTCACGTGCCGGATCAGCTGATTATCTACGTAGTTGGCAAGCGTTGGAGTCAGTACCATCAACGGTGGCAGCACGGCGTAAGTGGCCGCAATGGGACATGGAACGATGTTCGCAGGTACAGACTGGTCCGTATTTGAATCGCTGAAAGGAAAAAAAGATAATACTCATTGTTTTTCTGTGTTACATGGAATGTTCGTAAATCAACTAAGCAGTCCTGCACTCAATGTAGAACAACTTTGTTGAGTGATTTAATATCTCACAAAATTTAAGTTAACTAAAAAATAGAATTCATTTTTATTACAGGTTGCATTGAACAAATGGGAACTGACAGACTTTGACTAAAAAAAGCTTAAAGTATTGATTCATTCGTTCAATTGTTAATTCAGTCAGTCATTCATTCATTCGTTTGTTCATTCATTCATTCATTCGTTTGTTCATTCATTTGTTCGTTCGTTCAGACATTTCTATGGCGGCTCTTCAATGGGTCAACTAAGAGGCACTCCCGAATACAACATGGCAAAAAAGCAGTTTTGAGTCAAACAAAAAACCTCAGCAAAATGCCCAAGTAAGCAGGCATAGCTCCAGTGGGAACCCATTCCAGATGACCATGCCCACCCTGGAAAAGATCGATTCTGGACAGTTACAGTTCATGGAAAAAGGGCCCAGGAGCACACCTTCTCTGCAGAGCAGAAGCGTTGTAGGCCTTGGCAGTGAGATGTATGGGGAGTAAACAGTGTGGGTATGAAGTATGCAATAAACAGTATAAAGTGTGGAATTATACAGTAAGAGGCATGGAAGTATGAATTAAGCAGTGTGAAGCATTGGATGAGAAGTATGGGACACGCAGCATGAAGTATGAAATAAGCCTATAAAGTATGGGGTAAGCAGTGTGAAGTGTGGGGTAAGTAATAAGAAGTATGGGATAAGCAGTATGAAATGTGGCAAATGCAGTATGCATTAAGAAGTACCGGTATGGGACACACAGTACGAAGAATAGGGGTAAGCAGTAAGAAATTTGGGGTATTCAGTATGGTGGAAGCAGCATGAAGTATAGAGTAAGCACTTAGAAGTATGGGGCAAGCAGTAAGAAGTGTGGGGTAAGCAGCAAGAAGTCTAGGACAAGCAGTATGAAATGTGGCAAATGCAGTATGCAGTACAGGTTAAGTAGTGTGAAGAATGGAATAAGCAGTATGAAGTAAACCCCCATATCCGCCCGGTCATACCCATGCGACTCCTGCAGCTTCTGCAAATCATTATCACAGGAATGGTTGATTGCTGGCGTTGGCATTGTCTCAAATTCCATGGACGACCTTCGACCTTTGTTCTCGACATCCTCCACAGCAGACAAAGGAGACTCAACAATGGTCCCTGAAACCACATGAAATTCACATGAAATTCACATGAAACTCACATGAAATTCACATGAAATTCACGTTCGTCTGTCACGACACCCACATCAATTTTTTCAGGAGGGGCAAAACACGATGATCAGTGGCTAATGGCTATGGTTAAATTTCTTGGCAAAAGCTTGAAACATACAACGCAGGAAATGAAGAACACGGATGCTTTTCATATGGGTGTCTAAACATGAATTTCTCAGTTCCATTTTATGTACCATTAGTATTTTTAAGCAAAGACATTTTTTAAATCAAAAGTTGCAGTTAAAAGTGTCAATCTTCCAGGGATAAGTCTCCTCTTGCCCCTATACGCAATTACGGTTGCTCATAGTATGTCACCTAGATGCACATTGCAGGCAGAAAAGAAAACATTACCTCAGCATGATTGACAAATAACTGTTGTACAGTCTTTATATGCATGCATGGCATCAAGATAAGTAAGGTCCCACGGGAAGGAATTTCATACCTGTACGTAAGCTGGAACTACATTCACCTCAAGCTACCAGTTCAAATTACCACTCGAAAATTAGACAACTTCCTAAAATATTTGATCACGTCTCCAGTTATATCCTGGAAATATCACACCCAACAGAGCATTAAGTATGTAAGAGTCACTCCTTTGGATCGAGAATGCCAGACGGGTGTCACTTTAGACTACCTCTGAGAGCTCTGTTGCTCCACAAGAATCCATTGTCATCGCCACCTTCATGTTGAACACAAATGGTGCAAGCTGCAGCTATGCAGAATCGGTAGTGGGCCACGTGGTCTGGAATGGGCTGCACCAGGAGCTGCGCCTGCTTCCTTGGACTCTTACTGAAATATCTTTTTTTTAACTCAAGACTTTATTGAGCTGTGATTGAGTAAGGAGCGACCCTGAATAGTCCCCTTGTAAAGGCGTTCCATAACTTCACAATGGACAATCCTACCTGGTAGCCAGAGGCATGAGAAAACTTACCTGTGCACGTCACGGTCCGATGAGGATCAGAGCATGTTGGCGACACGGCTGAATTATTCTGACTGGCATTCTGGATGTGCATGAGTCGTGTGCTCAACTGGCGAAGCTGGCTTTGATGCTGTGGCTGAACAAATCGCGTCTCCAACTTTTGCAGTATCTCGACAGCTGAAACAAACCAATCACAATAGCATTGACTGCCAGTCGCATTGACTGGTTGTTAGTTCCTGTAGGATTCTGAGCAACTGATTATAAGATTTCTGAAGCATTCCTGGAAGATCATATAGTAGGTTAAATTATCCATATGATCACTAGTGTCACTCTGCCAAACATAGTGGCAGTGACACACACATACACAATTACATACAAGTCTGAATACTGACAAACATACTTGTACGGCAATGTACGCATGCATATTATAATTGCACACATACACAATTACATACAAGTCTGAATACTGACAAACATACTTGTACGGCAATGTACGCATGCATATTATAATTGCACACATACACAATTACATACAAGTCTGAATACTGACAAACATACTTGTACGGCAATGTACGCATGCATATTATAATTGCACACAAACATAATTGAACACATACAATCATACACATTACACACATGTATAATTATTGTACACACATGCATAAATATATTATACAATCATGTACAATTATACATGCATAGTTTATATTACGTACATATGTACAAAATGAATACATGCATCAGCCTACCATGATGAACAATTGGTCGACTGACCTACCCTGACGAACAATAGGTTGACCGGCCTACCCTGACGAACAATAGGTTGACTGGCCTACCCTGATGACCAATTTAGGTTGACTGGCCTACCCTGATGAACAATAGTTTGACTGGTCTACCCTGATGAACAATAGGTTGACTGGCCTACCCTGATGAACAACAGGTTGACTGGCCTACCCTGATGAACAATAGGTTGACTGGCCTACCCTGATGAACAATAGGTTGACTGGCCTACCCTGATGAACAATAGGTCGACTGACCTACCCTGACGAACAATAGGTTGACCGGCCTACCCTGACGAACAATAGGTTGACTGGCCTACCCTGATGAAAAATAGGCTGACTGGCCTACCCTGATGAACAATAGGTTGACTGGCCTACCCTGATGACCAATTTAGGTTGACTGGCCTACCCTGATGAACAATAGTTTGACTGGTCTACCCTGATGAACAATAGGTTGACTGGCCTACCCTGATGAACAACAGGTTGACTGGCCTACCCTGATGAACAATAGGTTGACTGGCCTACCCTGATGAACAATAGGTTGACTGGCCTACCCTGATGAACAATAGGTCGACTGACCTACCCTGACGAACAATAGGTTGACCGGCCTACCCTGACGAACAATAGGTTGACTGGCCTACCCTGATGAAAAATAGGCTGACTGGCCTACCCTGACGAACAATAGGTTGACCGGCCTACCCTGATGAACAACAGGTTGACTGGCCTACCCTGATGAACAATAGTTTGACTGGTCTACCCTGATGAACAATAGGTTGACTGGCCTACCCTGATGAACAACAGGTTGACTGGCCTACCCTGATGAACAATAGGTTGACTGGCCTACCCTGACGAACAATAGGTTGACTGGCCTACCCTGATGAAAAATAGGCTGACTGGCCTACCCTGACGAACAATAGGTTGACCGGCCTACCCTGATGAACAACAGGTTGACTGGCCTACCCTGATGAACAATAGGTTGACTGGCCTACCCTGATGAACAATAGGTTGACTGGCCTACCCTGATGACCAATTTAGGTTGACTGGCCTACCCTGATGAACAATAGTTTGACTGGTCTACCCTGATGAACAATAGGTTGACTGGCCTACCCTGATGAACAACAGGTTGACTGGCCTACCCTGATGAACAATAGGTTGACTGGCCTACCCTGATGAACAATAGGTTGACTGGCCTACCCTGATGAACAATAGGTCGACTGACCTACCCTGACGAACAATAGGTTGACCGGCCTACCCTGACGAACAATAGGTTGACTGGCCTACCCTGATGAAAAATAGGCTGACTGGCCTACCCTGACGAACAATAGGTTGACCGGCCTACCCTGATGAACAACAGGTTGACTGGCCTACCCTGATGAACAATAGGTTGACTGGCCTACCCTGATGAACAACAGGTTGACTGGCCTACCCTGATGAACAATAGGTTGACTGGCCTACCCTGATGAACAATAGTTTGACTGGTCTACCCTGATGAACAATAGGTTGACTGGCCTACCCTGATGAACAACAGGTTGACTGGCCTACCCTGATGAACAATAGGTTGACTGGCCTACCCTGATGAACAATAGGTTGACTGGCCTACCCTGATGAACAATAGGTTGACTGGCCTACCCTGATGACCAATTTAGGTTGACTGGCCTACCCTGATGAACAATAGGTTGACTGGTCTACCCTGATGAACAATAGGTTGACTGTCCTACCCTGATGAACAATAGGTTGACTGGCCAGGTTCGTTGGCTTATCAACCAACCGATGAACGGAATTCAGAGCCAACACCAACGATCGATTGAAATCCGATAGACCAAGACCAGACAGGTTTCCACATTCCACCAGCGCCGGTCCGTCCACAGTCCGCCCCACAAAGTCCTGCAGCGCGGACAGAGCATTAGCCACGGAGCTCAAAGCGCAATCGGGGGACGAAGCTGAGCCAGGCTGAGAGGACAGCATGGAGGGATGGCTTTCTGGAGGAGGTTCTGATGCGTTGTGATGGCCGTCCGTCCGGTCGCCGTCCGTAGAAGTCCGGTCGTCGGTGAAGACGGGAGACGCTTCTGGAGAGATGTCCATGTCTTCGTACATCGCGCCATCTGGTGAGGAAACACAACACGTGGCAGGAGGAGGATCAGACAGCAAGGGAGAGGAGTGGTCAATCATCATCATCAGCATCATTGGGCTAATAGACTGCGCTTAAAAGACTCACCATACCTCAGTGCAGCTTGAAGAGGCGCAATATAAAATATTTGAATCAATTCATGAATGAATATCTTAGTGTACATTTATTTTTCGTACCTCAACCATCTTTTGTTGTTCTGAAGTTGCATAATCAATCAATCAATAATCAATCAATGCTTACTCAAGGGCACTCCTGGACCAGTCACATCAAGAGATCGTTAATTCTTAAAGATAAGCAAAAAGTCTACAGATGAATTTATCCCGATTAGAAGTTTCCTAACATTTTGGACCAGCAGCCCTTACTTTTTACAAATAGTAACAACAGCAACTACAATATAAATAATATTATATTTGGAGCATTTGATACCTCGGTCATATAAAAAATAAATAACAGTAATAAAAATAATGATAACAATAACAATAATTGACTTTACATCTGTTTATAGGGAGTACTTTACCTCGGTCATATAAAAATAATAATAATAATATAATAATAATTACAATAATAATAATATTAGGTAATAAAAACGAATAAATCAAAATCTCAAGTTAAATATACTATAGTTACTAAAACATTAACCTCAAACATTTAATTCATCTATAGATGTAACATTCTGGTGAAAAATTCCTTGATTAATAATAACAGTAATAATAATAACAATAAAATGATAATACAACTAATAATAATAATAAACAACAATAGTAAAATTAGATCTGACCATGTTGTTGGTGACTAAGTAAGAAGTAAAGCAACAAAAACTGACCACTGGACGCCACACTTCCTCCCACGCACATCCGTTCATCGACAGACGACAGTGACCACGGTCTCCCACGTCCACCACTGTCCCCCACTGCCGGGGAGTCTCCGTACCCAACCGGTCCCCTCCATGGATGGACTGGAATCTGCGCAGAGCTGGTCCTAGGTGGAAAATTTCCCGTGTGAGGGAAGGGACTTCCCAACGGCGGGTGCTGGGATAGAGCTGGAAAAGTCCGACACGGCATATCACTGCCTGGAAGTGTGGATGCTGCGTACTGGGTCTGCGGAGAGCGCAGATGGAAGGCACCTTGAGATGTCGGCGATGGGAACGTCGGAGACGGAAATACGGTCGTGGAATTGTCCTGGAAAACGAACGGACCGTGTGTGAAATGCGAGTTGGATTTCCTCGTCGCTGAAATCAAGAATTCGAGCAGAATTGATGACAGGAAATCAAAGTAAATTTCAAATAAATAAAAAAATTCCAATGGCAATTTATTGTATCGTATTGAAGCGGTGCCCTTGGTCCCATTCGCATGAACTTTTTTTCGGTGATGGGTCCGGTCCAGTGGTTTGGACTTTGGAATGGGCTCCCGCAGTGGTCTGTTTCATGGGGCTCCTACCGAAACACTTTTCATTCAACTCAAAACTGTGCTTTTTGCTGTGCTAGAGTCGGTAATTCCCTTTGAAGATGTGCCATAAAATGTGCTGAAAAAATGAAAATTGTATTGCATTTGAAAATCTGTAAAGCACTTCCTACAGCATAAGCTACTCAGAAGAACTTTCAGCAGAACAGCCCCAAACGGATAAATAAGTTTTCAAGCATAGGGCAAACAGGGAGAGACCCAAGTCACAATCCTAGATGACAAAGAAAATAATGATAATGACGACAGCTTCTATGGCGCCATAACACAGCAAGATGATGTTACAAAGACAACTGATACATAATAATTAAGTTCTTATGAGCACATTGAAAATAGTTCTAATTCATTTCAATTTTTCTGCAAAAACTGATAGATAAGTACATGTTTTAAACACACTATAACACCAATCTGTGTAAAAATCCAATTCTTAATGATATTTTGCAATATTTAGCAATTGTCTGAATAACTCAATTACTCTTCCTATAATTTGCCATTTCCCTGGTATTAATTGTCATAGCCTATTTGGCGAGTCTAGCATAGTGTTTTATGAAGTATCACAAGTAAAAAGCCCAGACTTCCTTCTAGCTTATGATACAGACTGCTTGTCTGACATTTCAAATTTCATTCAGGTATGAAACACGGTTGATAAGGACCATTGTATTCAAAACTTATACAAAATGCATTTTTCTCAGAATTATAATTCGAACGGCTGAGCCCATCGTAACTTTGGTACAGAACATGATAGAACAATAAAGTGAAAGGAAAGACATAATTAGTTACTCTGTAAAACAGTGTAGGGTGTTCAAATTTTAAAAAAATAAAGTTAAGCCTGATTTTGGTCAGATGGGTCAAATACGAGAACACACGCGACTCACGCTGTGGCTTTTGTTTCTTTTTGGCGTCTTTTGATCGACATGCATTGTCTTCTGACCTGGAAACGAAAACATTCAGAGGTCATTCAAACGATCAGTTCTTAGATGGTGCGATATAAATTCATCTTCCTCTGGTATATTTGGTTCATTCACACATTCATTCATTCAAGTATTTATATAGAACCTCTATAAAGGAACTATTCAGAGGTGCTCCCAACTCCAGCATGGCAAAAAAGAATGGTTCCCAAGTGCTTACAGAACAACAGAGACCAACCAACCAATCAAAAATCAATCAATAATTCAGTCAATAAATGAATGAATGAATGAACCACTCAATCAATCAATCAAAAATCAATCAATAATTCAGTCAATCACTTCACTCAATCAATTAAAAATCAATCAATAATTACCAGTAAGTCAACGAATGAATCAGTCAACCAGTAAATCAATCAATCAATAATTAACATAACACAACATAAAAAATTTATTTGCCAACCAACTCATTCATTACAAATAGTACAATTAATAATTATAATAATTCAGCCAATATATCAATCAATCAATCAATCAATTGACAAGAGATGAGAAGCAAGCGTGATAATTGAGAACCGACATCACGTTCTCCTAAATACCCTTACAGGTCAATCCATCCATCTGGCTTTTCCCATCGTGACACTTCCGTTCGACAGTTGTAGTAGTAGGCCTTCCCGGATGAACTGACGTGTTCTGACCACTCTCCACTGACGCGCAACGCCGTTCTTTGCACCTGAAAAACACCAGACATTCTGTAATTGCATTCGGAAATTTAAACAGCGCCGTTTCAAGAGAGACTCGTCAAAGACTTCACTCCCTACCCATCAACATGAAAACACAATAAAAAAATCACAGAAAAGAGGTAGAGAAAGATCACGACGCTCAATACGGAGGTCACTAGGTAACCCAAGGACCATATATAAACAAGACCGGAGTCTTCTTCTTTTAACCTCACTGTACAAGTTTTTGGACGAAAAATCGGAGCTCCGGAAAAATTCACAACTTGTTTACAAAATAAAAGTATTCAATTAATTGCATCTATTGACAAATTATAATGTTTGCAGAGTAAAAAATGGCTTTTGGAGATTGTAAACATAATCTTTAGCTTTAAAAATGGAATTTTAAGTGGGGTGACATCTATCGTTGAGAGTGAAATGGATGACTACAAAATGCTCATAGGTAGCCACTACTCCAAACAGCGGCAGCGCTATGGGGGCTAGGGAGGCTAAGCCCCCCTAAAAAAAGGCCATCCGGGTTTTTTACATGCAAAACTGAAATATTTCCACGATTTTCGACCAGATGACTAAAACAGGGTCGTCAGAAATTTTGGCGGATGAAAATAGAAAATTTCCATGAGATTTCGGCCGGATGACTTTAAAAAAAGTCGTCAGAGCGGATGAAAATGGAAAATTTCCTCCGGGAGGCTTCAGCCCCCAAAACTGAAATACTGGCGCCGCCACTCCCTGCAATACAGAGTCGTTGTTAGGTAACCTCATTGCTAGGTAACCTAACAACATGAAATATCCATATATCTCTTGAATAACGAAAACTCAAATATCAAATTCTGTTTGTGTAGATTAAGAAATGAAACCTTTACCTCGGCTTTCTTCTTCTGAGCCCTGGCGTCATTTTCCTTCTTCTTCTTGTCCACCTGGAGTAACTCCAACGGCTGTCTTCCTGAACAACAGAACAAACACCAGAAAGAGATCGGCAATAAACAAGGAACCCACAGATAAACAAGAAACCCACGAATAAACAAGGAACCCACAGATAAACAAGAAACCCACGAATAAACAAGGAACCCACAGATAAACAAGAAACCCACAGATAAACAAGAAACCCACGAATAAACAAGGAACCCACAGATAAACAAGAAACCCACGAATAAACAAGGAACCCACGAATAAACAAGGAACCCACAGATAAACAAGAAACCCACGAATAAACAAGGAACCCACAGATAAACAAGGAACCCAAGGATGCCAAACGAATCAAAACATCTTTATTCAAAGCAGATCTCTCTATTCACGTATTTTATACTGACAATTCCATTACAGTTATAATTTTTTTAAATGAAAAAAATTATAAAAATTAATATTAATACTAATACTATGATCACTTTATAAACATAATAAGAATAAGTAATTAATGCAAATAGTAATTAATAGTAAATAATTAGTACTGACAACAATATTTATTTTAATAACATAATATGCAAAATAATAGCAGTTAATAATAACAATAATATTACTATTAATTACAATAATACTAATAATAATAGCCACCATAACCATCATCATAATTATCATAACCTAACAATAAAAAAACAATTGTAATAAATCATGTTAAATAACATAAACTCATGTAAAGAATTTTTTAACGCAATCCAGCAGCATTTGAAGTTCTACTCTTGACCTTTCGCAGTCCCTGACCTTGAGAGGACAATTTGCTGTCCAGGTCACCTTTCCTCCAGCCATTTCCATTGACTCCCGGCTGCTTCTTTCCAGGCTTCAGTTTCCTGTTCACAGACTGATGGCCATCACCTGCAGCAGTCAGCCCCATCTAAAAACAGAATCACTTTCCTTTTATTAACTAATTAATTTAATTTAGTCAATTCTTAAAAATTAATTAATTAAATTTCTTCATTTTAATTCACTTATCGACCTATCCATGACTCCATCCACTCCTCATCTATCCACCCATCCATCTATTTCCACTCATCAGTCCATCCTTCCATTCAATCAATCATCTATCCATCCATCTACTCATCTGTTTATCCATCCACCATCCACTCGTGCACTCATCCATCTATCCATCCAACCAGTCCTTCACCTCTATGTCCATCCAACACTCATTTATCTATCCATACATCCATCCATCCACTCATTCATCTATCCATACACCCATTCATCCCCTCATTCATCTATTCATACATCCATCCATCCACTCATTCATCTATTCATACATCCATCCATCCACTCATTCATCTATCCATACACCCATTCATCTCCTCATTCATCTATTCATACATCCATCCATCCACTCATTCATCTATTCATACATCCATCCATCCACTCATTCATCTATTCATACATCCATCCATCCACTCATTCATCTATCCATGCACCCATTCATCCCCTCATTCATCTATTCATACATCCATCCATCCACTCATTCATCTATCCATACACCCATTCATCCCCTCATTCATCTATCCATACATCCATCCATCCACTCATTCATCTATCCATACACCCATTCATCCCCTCATTCATCTATTCATACATCCATCCATCCACTCATTCATCTATTCATACATCCATCCATCCACTCATTCATCTATCCATACATCCATCCACCCACTCATATATCTATCCATGCACCCATTCATCCCCTCATTCATCTATCCATACATCAATCCCCTCATTCAACTATTCACACTTCCACTCATTCACCAATCCATTCCTCCATCTACCAATCCATCCACTGTACATCCATCCGCTTTGAAGTTAACAACATGGCAGCCTGGTGCTCCTCCGGCAGCCTCGTCACTAGCTAGCGCCATCTATTCAAGCAGCACATCAGTGTGAAAAGAAAACAGAAAACAGCAAAACTAACTCGAACGGCTTCGTCAGTTGAGTTTCGATCGGCATGTCTAAAAGAAACAACAGCAAAAAAAGACAGAATGAAAAATAAGGAAGACCAATTCTCATCAATGTATGTATGCATAAATACTTGTTATCACATCCCTTCAAGATTTCTACTCAGAGGCTCTCCCGACTACAGTGCGGACACTGAATCGGAGTGTCACGTCGAAGCTCATGAGCAATTGCGAGTGAAGGCATTGCTCAGGGTTCCTACGCGACGGCTTGAGGTGGATTTGAACCCGCAACTTTCCGGTTCCAAACATACCTCTACACCACTAGGCCCACAAATGACCATCTGTAAACTATGGATATGGATGAGTCCAATGGCTGGGCTGTACGTATATGAGCTAGCGGCTGTTGGTTGCACCTCTATCTCTGGCTTGGTCTGCTTGCTAATGAAATTTCTGTCTTAAGTAGTAAAAAATTAGCCTCATATAGAACAGTGGTTTCCAACCCTTTTTGACTGTCGGGCCACTTTTTCTAAGTTGGAGGACACGAGGGCCACTGTTTCTTAGTTGAAGGACATTAGGGGTCCACAAGGTTAAAATTTTAACTAAAGGCGTATAAAATTGTTATAATTAAATCAAAATAGAATGTTTGATGCGATTTATTAACGTCCAAATAAAATAATTTGTAATAGAAAAGAATTATATATTCTATCATGTCCAAGTTGTCAATTTTTACATATATTTTTCTTAATTCATTGAGATGCTGCGGGCCATTTTTGTAGGCCAGGCGGGCCACTTTTGGCCCGCGGGCCACGGGTTGGGAACCGCTCATATATAATCTCATCTGATATGAACATTTGTGCGCTTCTCACAGCATAGCTGTTCAGAAGCACTCTCGGCACGACAGGACATTGAAAAAAGAAAGAAGAGTGTGGGTAAATTCACACCAGTATCCTGCTATGAATTGCAGGGGAAGGTCATTCCACAATGAGGACCCACAATATTAGTGAAAACGTGAAGCTGGGTTAACCAGGCAAATTGAATTCATCCTCACCATACTCTAAAAAAGTGTTTGCATTTAATATTCCAATAAAAGAGCACTCCATCTGTCCGTACATACAATAATATTGGTATATCCTGATTTGCCATATTTGCATTTATATATCATAATCGTAATCTCCAAACTTCTAAAGTACCACTCAAAAACCAAGGGTGGGGCACCAGCTTATTCACGAGCGCTGTGCCAAGTCGGAAGGGCCGTCCATAATAGTGAAAAGGAAGTCAAAGACCGGCTGCTAAAGCATCAGCAGCTAAGGCGGGTGTCGTCTGGGTCGCCAATTGGAAGTTGGAGGAGCAGAGGAGTCTGGGCAAAAATTCCAGTTATGAGTGGAAAGTCTGAGATATGACATATAGTGGAGCCTGGGGAAGATGATGAAAGATGATTGGCAGATGGGGAAGGTACCGAAAAGGTGCGGAATTGAGGAAGATCAATCCACGGTTGGGCATAATTATAGTATCCGGGACCGTCGCGTCAGTTAGGTTCAGGCCTATGGAACGTGGGGGTCGGTTAGGATCAGATTAGGCGTTGTGAGGGTCAAGTTAAGCGTCGCGAGGGTCGGTTAGGGTTAGGAACAAGGCTAGTGTCGTCATTCGGTCCCGGATACTATAAGTTTGCCAAGGGTTGTGGTGCAGCGTCGGTAGTAATCTTATTCACAAATGCTTACTTGGACAGATTCTAAGTAAAGCATCTGTGAATAAGATTACAACCGCGATTTCAATTTTCGGGCACTGCAGAAACTTGCTATAACGATTTCATTTCTACAGCATGCATGAATCAGAATCGTCTCTCTTCGACTACCAGTCCACCCCAGATTCTTTAAAATGCGCGCCACTCCCTCTCTTTATAGAAGTCAACAGTAAATAAGGAAAGTCAGAAAGTAAATATTTACGCGGCCCTACGTTTGGAAACTGAAAAGCATTGCATTAACTACCCGTCACAAGGCCGTTGAAATTTCTTTGCATTCATCACCATGAATGCCACAGTCACCCGAGACAACTTCTAGCTAAATCAGTTAAATGAAATGAAACGAGAAAGCTTAGGCAGAAGAAGTTTTGCCGAAACATTAAACCGATTCACATCAGACGCCATCTTTTAAGCAGAGAGGATGATGGGAGAAAATATTACATGGCGGGCGGAAAATAGTATGATAAATTTTGTTGTAATTGTACATTTATATAGCGCCACTTAAAGAGAACTCCTCAGAGGCGCTCATTGTTGAGCAATGACCTCAATTATTTAAGCTTATACCTGTTTATTAGTTTATTTCCAAAAAATACGTAATACTCTCTATTGTGCATTAAGTAAATTGACAGTATATATCTACTTAGTGCTTAGAGTTTTTAGTAGGCTGCATATGCTTAAAATAGCATTAATGGGACAAAGTTAGCCGAGCCATGGTAGCCTACGTGTAGCCTAACCCAAACGATGTTAATTCGATTTATGCACGTTTATACCATACTGACGTTGATCATAACAAATTGTATAGCCATCTGCTACCACATGAATGAAATAATGATAGCTCTGCATTAGGGGGATTTTATTATCGTTTAGGGTTGTCCTGTTGACGATATCTGAAGATTTTTCGATTTTTTTTCTGTTACATTTCTAAGTTCACTGTTAACCTAAGATCGTAATCGCAAACTCTAGGCCTACAGCGTCCACAGAAGTCAAGTCGCAGGACTTTTTTTTATCATGGAGCAATGTGATACTAGAATTGGCAGGGAAAATTTCCGAAATCTAGTAAGATCGCAAAACTGCATCATTACAGGGAGATTGGCTCAACTTTGGCAAAAACTCAAATCAAGTTCACAGAAGCAGGTTATTTCTCCGCTTATACTTAACCTCCCTCGCCACTCAGGTTATGATAGGGCATGGGGTTTTATGGTTTAGCCGGATGCCCTTCCCGACACCAACCCAACAGCATTACAGACTTTTTACAGTAAATAAAAAGGGAATAAAGTAACAAAATAAATAAATTAAGAAAAATTGTTACTACAAACAATTGTTTTGTTTTTTCTTATTTAAGTGGATAAATAACTTTAAAAAAACTTTTTCCTAAGCCAATGGTGGGAGGGGGTAACCCCGAAGTCCCCTTCTCTACGCCACTTCAATATATAACCGTGTCATACTAGCGCAGTGGTGCACCATCCATCTTAATAGTCTTACTGTCGAACTTTGAATCTCTATCTAGAACCGATTCCTCAGCCCATCAAATTAGTTTTGACTAAGCGCATGGCATCACCTATAATCATAATCTCAATATTTCTACAGCGCCCACAAAAGCACCTCCGAGTGGAGATCTTGAAGGGGCTATATAAATTTGCGATTGATTGAAAAGCGAAGTCACGGGAACCAGCTTATTCACAGGCCCCTACGTATTAGCTGTCCTACAACTTTGCATTAAATTTACTGGATGCTGCAGATATCTCCATATTTTCTTTTCGGTTTCTTTTGCAGCCGTGTTCGAAACGGATAACGAGGATCAACACAGCCAGGATCTTTATGGCGTTCGTTTCAAAGAGCTTGTGCAAAATAGAATTACAATCTGACACATAAATTTGACAAAACTGCAGGAAACTAAGATAAATTTGGAAATTCACTGAACAGTTGCCCTTAATTCTGCCAACCCTTCGATTCAGAACACGTGACATAATGCGCCCATGTAACGACTGTGCTACGGCACCATACAAACTGTCACAATCTCAAGTAGGTCTATGCTGAAAACGAACGAAGCCAAGTGGTGAGACGGTCAACAGACACTGTATTTGTATTTAAGTACTTATAAAGCACCTCCAGCAGGGCTGTTTTAAAGGAATTTTTAGAACTGCACAACTCCCTTCCCATCATCCATGGTAAAAAACTTTCAATCGGAGAACAATTACCTTTTTTGCTAGTTTTAACAGTGCAGAAGTGCTTCTACAACTGCACATTTTGTGTACAACTGCACATTAAAAGCCGACCTCCAGTAGAGCGAATCGTTCAGAAGCGCTCCTAGTGTGCAAAAAGAAGCAAGTTTTGAGGAGAAGAGACTACCTTTTCAATATGCAGTCAGTACAGTACGTCTCACAGAAAGCGAGATATATACACCAAAATTAAGCTATGCCGCCTACATAACAATCTGCATCATACGGAACAAATCAACATAGGATTAGGTCAGTTTGCAAGCAATCTCTTTTTAGACATACCTCACTTTACATTTAGAACAATACCCGAAAACAAAAACAAAAAACAAGTTCGAGACATGAAATCTTTTTTCTCATTCTGAACGGCAACGAATAGTTGGAAAGTTTTACAGTGTTTCATCAAACAGCATTGCCAACAATTCTTCAGCTCAACGAACTTAGTCTTGCTCGGTGAGCATGTTCTTCCACCCAGAGAACAACGACATAATAGATCTGGTCTACTTCTGCTCCACCTCATCCTCCTTCGCGAAGGTCTTGAGCACCTCCTGACGTTTGATGACCTGGCGCTCGTCGCGGCGCTTGCGTGCCTCTTTCACCTTATTTCGGCGAGCCTCGGCCTGGTCACTGAAAGCGTAAACAATCAAACTGTCAGTAACCTACATCTACATTTGTGGGGCACAGTGGTGTAGTGGGTAAGTTTGTCGCCTTGCTGCCAGAGGGTTGCAGGTTCGAATCAACTTCAAGACACCTCGTAGGGACCTTGGGCAAGTCCTTCACTTGCAATTGATCAGTTGCTTAGGTACGAAACCTCAATTCAGTGTCCACGCTGTAGTCGGGAGCGCCTCTGAGTAGTGAGCTTGAAGGGATGCAATAACAAGTGCACATACATACATATATACATCATCTTCACCCAACAAAAAACAATAACATCTGTGTACAAAAAACAATAACATCTGTGGTGTCTATTGTTGACAGGCTCAATGAAAAAACCACAGCAACATCAAAACATGGCGGTATAAATGTCACAATCTCTATAGAACAAACATCTTGAAGGCCCGTTAACCATCCACTCATTTCACAGCTGCTCCTAGGGACCTGGGGGGCTATAGGTATTCAAATTCAAAAGCAATCCATGCTCTTCACATATAGAAGTCTACAAAAAAATATGTACCCTGTATGGTTTATTGCTCAAGTAACTGCCACAAAGGCTCTGGAACACTTATGGAATATGCAGGATCCCATCCACACCAGTCATAAGACCGGGAACAAATATAATCTTCAACATCAGGGTGTGACGGAATTCACCTCAGGTCTCGGCTGGTTAAGACTTTCGGCTCCTAACAGCCATGTCACAGTCCAACAAGTCGGACAAATCCAACTAAGAAAGTTCTATATAGATATTCGTTTAATTCGTTAAAAACGTCCAGGCTGACACACCGCAGCCCGATTACATGGTGACATCAAGAGAGACAAACATTATAAAATGAAATTAAAACGTCTTACTAAAATGATCATTGTTAATGAGATTGAATGATTTAATGGTTGTAAGCGTTCTTGTAGAGGACTCTGGAAATAAAGTTTTATGTTGTCCTTGTGCGGGAGCTGGAAATTATGACGTCGGGGTCGAAGGTTGTAAACCGTACTGGTCATTCTGTGTTAATGTCGACCATAAAAATGTAAATAGAATTCAGTACGACTGAAATTCTCTGCAAACTTATGTAAATCATTGAGCACTGTATATATTTGTCAATTGTCATCAACAAAGACAACAAGTGGCAGAATATAGAAGCTTCCCAGTCCACCTTAATTTAAATTCCCACACTATGTTGAAGATAAACATTTTTGTTGTTCTTGCGTAGCTGCAAGAGGGCAAGTGATTGTCATAGTCACTAGTGTCCTTAGCTGTATTCAAGAGGTCGGAGTTCAATCTCCATATGTCTCAAAGTCCTTGCTTCACACGCTCTCCAGCACCAAAACCCAGCTGTAACGAGTGCAATGAACATACACTGTGTCCGGATAAAAAGTAGACCCCAAAAAGAAGTGTAATAACTCGGTCAAAACTCTTAGAATTTGTCTGAAATTTTAAAAAGAGCAACAGTGACCATATATATACACGAGATCCTAAAGCCGATTAGAAATATTCGTGAGTTTGTCAAATTTATGAGCGTTTAAAATGCAGCACCAAAAAATTGAACTTTCCAACATGGAAAACCTGAAAAGAAGTGAAATTCAGCTATATCCGGTGTTCAAAATGTCCTCCTTGTTCACGGACACACGACCGTAGACGTAGTAGAGTAATAGTTGTCCCGGGAGACACTCGGCTTCATATCCCGCAGATGTGGCCGTCCAGCAGTCCAGACCCTTGATCCGGAGTACACGGACTGGAGGAGCGCGTTTTTCGTTCACGCGTTTTCATGACATCGATAACCGTAGGGTAGGGCGCAGGGCGCGTCTGATTGAAGAGTGGCAGATGTTTGACCAAGTGGTCATCGACCGGACCATCAAACAGTAGCGTCTACGTCTACGGTCGTGTGTTGGTGAACAAGAAGGACATTTTGAACACCGGATATAGCTGAATTTCACTTCTTTTCAGGTTTTCCATGTTGGAAAGTTCAATTTTTTGGTGCTGCATTTTAAACGCTCATAAGTTTGACAAACTCACGAATATTTCTAATCGGCTTTAGGATCTCGTGTATATATGGTCACTGTTGCTTTGCTTAAAGTTTCAGACAAATCCTAAGAGTTTTGACCGAGTTATTACACTTCTTTTTGGGGTCTACTTTTTATCCGGACACAGTGTATAATCCATCATCTATCAAGCCTACAGAACAGAACCATCTGGTAACACGTCATACCCATGGCACCATTTTAGTCTAGCTTACGGAACTCCATTTCTTCCACACAGTAACTTAAAGCCTAGATGGCCCAAAGAAGCTTGGGGAATCCCATACACTTAGTTGGTAAAGGGAAAGTGCCATAATGTATGGACGTATAGACTTACTTCAGCATCTTGGAACGTGCGTTCTCTGCCTTCTTCTTGTGGATGTAGTCCATCAGAATACGCTTGTTCTTGAAGACGTTTCCCTTGCACTTCATGTACAGCGCATGGTAACTAAGAACGAAACAAAATTATGTAAACATCGGTCAACAATGCAACAAGACCCCATCTTTCTTAATTCAAGTGCAGTGCTCTTTCCTTCAGTCGCGGGTACGCTACGCACATTTAATTATTTTTATTAGTAGTACGTATTATTGTTATTACTAAACAAATTGCAACAGAGAACAGTTTTATAATGCATGCACTTTTTGGCTACTTGAATCAATAAATTTGAATTGCTTCTAAGGCAAAGATTTATTTTAATAAAATTTATTTCTCGCATTTGATATAGCACCCGTTCAACTTCTCTACTCAGGAGTCGCTCCCGACTACAGCACGGACACTGCGTCGGAGTCTTATGCCGAAGAGCTCAAGCCATTGCAAGTGAAGGACTTGCTCAAAGTCAATACACGGTGGCTTGAGGTGGATTCTAACCTGCAACCCTCCGGCTCCAATGCACCGAAGCCACCACAACAAAACCACGTCCCACAGAGATATCAAGCAATGATGCACCAAAATCCAGCCTTAAATAAGTCAATATCCAGTAAGTGCCATCCTATTGTGAACAAGTGTAGTAAGTGCTAGCCCATTGTGAACAAGTGCATTAAGCACTTAGCTGTCTTGCATAAACAACAAGCACACATCACAAGCTGAGCCACGATGACTTGGCACAAGGGAATCAACCGGTTCCTGGGCCACAGAATGAGAAAGCATTTCCCTTCTAAAGCGAAATCTTGGGCATAACTTAAAAATGAATACCTAAACGCGACTTACAGATGCTTGTCAATCTTCTTATCGTCTCTGTACGCCTTGAGAAGACTTCTGAGGACACGCTGACGACGAACCCAGATCACCTTCTGTGGCATACGAGCGTTGGCCGTACCCTTCCTCTTACCAGTGCCCGTGTGGCGACCCTTGCGACGCGCCAGCTGGTTCTTGCGGACACGCGCTCGCGAGTGTACGGCCTCTGGTTTGCGGATGATAAGACCGTTCTTGATCAACTTGCGAATGTTCTGCCCTGTAATATTGAACGTCTAACTGAAAAAATATTCTGCAATGCTTCACACCTACCTATTGCATGCAACTTCAAATATACTGTTCACAAAACAGATGTACCTTGCATGGTTTGTTACCCCAGTAACAGCCTCTGGGATAGATATGGAATATGCAAGGCCTCGTCCACACGTCGAAAGACCGGGAACAGAGTTTTTCTCCAACACTGTGGCAGGGGAACATACCTCAGGTCCAAACAACATTCGGCTCCCATAGACCCCAAAAGCACAACTTTCAACCAAAACAATTGATCTCCCATTGTGCAAATGTCGGATTACTCACAGATATTGTATTGCATCCATAAATTTATAAAGCGTCTTTCACAGTGCATGCCAATCAGAGGCACTCCCAGTGCGAAAAACCCAGAGAAATTAGAGTAACTTAGAGAAAGTGAAGAGACGTACTTTGGGTACCAGTTAATAATGAAGAACATGCAAATGGAGAGAGCGGATTACAAAGTGCAGGATCAATTAATTTAAGCTATAATTAATTATGAACAAACAAGCGGTAGTTTACACAGTAAAATAGATGTACCTTGCATGGTTTGTTACCCCAGTAACAGCCACAGGGCTCTGAGATAGATATGGAATATGCAAGGCCTCGTCCACACCAGTCGAAAGACCGGGAACAGAGTTTTTCTCCAACACTGTGGTAGGGGAACACACCTCAGGTTCAAACAAGTTGAACATTTGGCTCCCATAGACCACAAAAGCACAACTTTCAACCAAAATAATTGGTCTCCCATTGTGCAAATGTTGGACTTGATATGATGAAAGACAAGCAAAAAATTTGCTGAAATTGTCTCGGTCTAATACTACTTGTAAGCGTTAACTTAGAGGAATTTGCATGAAATATCATAAACTGGATAGTTTCACTCAAACTGGAATGACTCTATTTAAAGGAGATCAATTAGATTTGTAGCAATCACTCACAAATAGATAAAACTTAATTTAATAAAAAAAAAATAATTAGAATTTATATGGTTCCATAACACATATACAAATTGTTACAAGGACACCATTCTGGTTTACCTCATCATATTCTAAAATCAGCAGTATAGAATAATGAAAATAAGCCTTAGACCTACACAAACATTATTCACAATTTCAGCATTGCGTTTGTACATTGCATGGTTTATTACCCCAGTAACAGCCACAGGGGCTTTGAGATAGATATGGAATATGCAAGGCCTCGTCCACACCAGTCACAAGACCGGGAACAGAGCTTTTCTTCAACACTGTGGTAGGGGAACATACCTCAGGTACAAACGAATTGAACATTCGGCTCCCATAGACCACAAAAGCACAACTCTCTACCAAAATAATTGGTATCCCATTGTGCAAATGTTGGAATTGTCATGTTGAAAGATAAGCAAAAAATTTGCTGAAATTGACACGTTCTAATGCTACTTGTAAGCGTTAACTTAGAGGAATTTGCATGAAGTATCATTTGGATAGTTTCACTCAAACTGGAATGAGCATATTCAAAGTCAAATGAGACAAATTAGATTTGTAACATTCACTCACAAATAGATAAAAGCTTAATTTAATATAAAAAAATAATTAGAACTATTTAGATGGTTCCATAACACGTCCAAAATGTTACAAGGACGCCATTCTGGTTTAACTCATTACATTCTAAAATCAGCAGTATATAGAATAACCAAAATAAGCCTTAGACCTACACAAATTAATATAATTCAATTTCAGCAATGTTGCGTTTGTACCTTGCATGGTTTATTATCCCAGTAACAGCCACAGGGGCTCTGAGATAGATATGGAATATGCAAGGCCTCGTCCACACCAGTCGAAAGACCGGGAACAGAGTTTTTCTCCAACACTGTGGCAGGGGAACATACCTCAGGTTCAAACAAGTTGAACATTTGGCTCCCATAGACCACAAAAGCACAACTTTCAACCAAAATAATTGGTATCCCATTGTGCAAATGTTGGATTATTCACGGTGAAAGATAAACAGACAAATTTCTTAAATTGCCCTGTTCTAACGAGCTCTACAAGTGTAAAGTTATTAGATGTGCTTGCATGAATTGTCACTTGGATAGTTTCACTCACACTGAAATGAGCCAAAAGCAGATAAATTAGATTTCTAACATTTAGATACACACAAACAATAATAATAATAATTTGAACAAATTATATGGTGACATAAGGCGAGACTGTTCTTTTTTATTACATTCTAAAACCAGCAACTGTTATAGAATGATTTAAACTAATGACTTGTTTTCCTCATCAGATTCTCATTCTTTAAAAACATTTCTTTTCCCAACCATGAATTTTTTGCTGTCAGCATATCTGAATAGCCATTTTGTGACAGACACTATATACAACTATAGATACAATAAAATAAAGAAGCCTTACCTATACAAATATCATTCAATTTCAGCAATGTTGCGTTTGTACCTTGCATGGTTTATTACCCCAGTAACAGCCACAGGGCTCTGAGATAGATATGGAATATGCAAGGCCTCGTCCACACCAGTCACAAGACCGGGAACAGAGTTTTTCTCCAACACTGTGGTGGGGGAACATACCTCAGGTTCAAACGAATTGAACATTTGGCTCCCATGGACCACAAAAGCGCAACTTTCAACCAAAACAATTGGCTTCCCATTGTGCAAATGTTGGGTTTCCATGTATGCTAGTTTGAACAAGAACTTTCTAAAATACAGAACACTACTCTATTGAATTGGTAAAGAACGACAATTCTTACTGGAGTTGGCATTTGCAATTTCGCTGATTTCATTTGGATCCAACCAGATTTTATTGGTTCCGGTTTTCATAACCGCCGCGGCTAGGCGTTTTTGAGCCCTCATGTTGCTGGAAAAACCAAAATAAAAAGCTCAACAACCTGCACGTTTTATTTCAAGCATGGCGTGCACATGATCCACTGGCGTGACTCCAAAAGCCATCAGCAGCAGCTGCCCGCTTTACATACAACTAGGTGAATAAATTAATGCACAAGCAGTAACTGAAAAATATTAAATTTACTTCGAAACCGAAGATTTAAAGTAAAATTAAGCAGCAAAGGCAATGTGCCGCCATGTTTATTGGAAAGCGAAGTAAGACAACGTGGAGGAGCAAACTTCGACTTAATAATTATGATTGGAGCATTTTGTCAAACTATTTATCACCAAAGCGCAATTTCACTGTAGGAATGAAGCGTTTACGCGTAGCGCATTTTCTTTGGAGATATGGATAATTTATTAGACGAATTTCAAGGAAAATATTCTCTTTCTCACCCTATTGCGATTGCCCCACAACTGTAAAAGAAGGAGACCGGAACTAGATGGCGTCATTCGCACAGTCGGGAAAAAACTGAGGCTGCAAATTATATAGCGCTCACATTTTAGACAAATGCGCGATAACGTTACATACTGAAATAGCATACAATAGAAAAATTACTGAGCTTTTTAACAAATTTATGCAGTCATTGCAATGCATAAAATAGTGCAGCGCAGGGCCAGTTTAGCTTAAGCGATCACTAGTGGCGCAGCCCTTGGAGCTCATTGCATGGTCCCTGTCACAAAACTCACGAGCGAAAAAACAAAGTGAGGTAGACAAATATAGATCAAATGGCATTTTTAATCGACTTATTTGTTCGTTTGAGGCATCCGAGATTTGGGACCCGATTCTCGCGCCTTCGAATGTCCTTACAATACATTCAGTTGACTTTCTCGCGACCATAGCCTAACTATCATACCTATAATGTAAATTAAATGAGAGCTTCGTGTATCTGGGGGGAACCATTAGCACAAATGGAGAATCTGAAAAAGATGTGGACAGAAGAATTGGGATAGCCAGAGGAATACTACAGGTACTGGGTAAGGTTTGGAGCTCGAAGGAAATAGGAAAAGCCACAAAAGTTCAGATGTATGAGACATTAGTGCTGAGCGCATAGGCGGAGACCTGGGTCGAGAATTGGGGGGGGGACGGAAAGACGCGAGATTTTCCGAAAAATTTCTGACGACCGGCGAAATCTCGGAAAAAATTTCTATTTTCGCCGCCAAAAAAGTTGATGACCTTTTTTTTTTTTTTTTTTTTTTTTTTTTTAGTCATCCGGTCAAAATCTTGCAAACAATTTTTTTCCGCCGCCAAAAAAGGCTTGGCGCTCAAACATTGGGGGGGACAAATGCATGGGCCGTCCCCCCCCAACACTTTTATTGGGGGGGACCGTCCCCCCCTGTCCCCCCCTAGGTCTCCGCCACTGGCTGAGCGCATTGCTGTACAATTCGGAGACTTGGACACTAAGGGAAGCACAGAAGCAGCGGCTGAGGGTGTTTGAAATGACGTGCCTAAGAAAGATAGAAGGTGTCACGAGAAGGGATAGAATAAGGAATACAGAGATATATAGCAGACTGAATATTCGGCATGATATAAGCTGTAGAAGTTCCGAATTTACATTGACTTACAAAATCCAGAGCAAACGGCTACGCTACTTTGGCCATGTAACCAGAATGCGGGACGAGAGATACCCAAAGATAGCGGTCAACGGATATGTGCATGGTAAAAGAAAAAAGGGAAGACCAAAGAAGAGATGGTTCGACATGATACAAGAGGACTGTCGGGAGATGGGTTTTTCCATACAAGAGGCTACACACAAAGCTCAAGAACGAGAAAAGTGGAGATTTTCCATAGCTGGGCGGCTGTCACGTGCGAAAGCATCGTCAAAGCCATAAGTCAAGTAAGTCAATGTAAATTCGGAACTTCTACAGCTTAGGTCTACACAACAAGGAAATCGCGAGAATTAGCTTATTCGCAGAAATTCAATCAAAAGACGGCTGATAAAGAGGCCCGAATAGTCAGGCAGGCTATTAGTCCGACGTTTAAATGGATGATGTTTAGAGTTAAACGGCGTGTGACAGTAATTTTACAGCCTGTTGATGTCCTTATGCCAACGACCTTATATATAACGCTTTATACCAGTAAAACTCTAATGTCTTTGCTTATGCTACGAAATATTATGTATTTTCCCGCAGTGCGTTTGCAGGCGGCTCAATAAAGCACATACTTACTTACTTTCTTACACTATATTGGACACACAGATCTTAACGTCTTCGATTGACGGATCTATGATACGTCCTGTTGTTTTCAACTAGAAGAATACTCACTCTTCACCTCATAACTTAAATTGAACGCTTTGTAGTCGTTTCTATTCTTGCGAGTTATTATTTGAAATAGCAAGATAGCTGCCCATTAAGTTTGAATAAATTCGAGAATATTAATTTTATAGTCATTGACATTTTTATGCTAGTCAATGGGAAATTAGTCATTCGTCGACCGGATGTTGAACTCGCAAATGTGGTATTATAATTTTCGCATAGAATTGTTGTGTATCTTACGATTTCGGCCAGTGCAGTAATAAATACGGTTAGTTGGTACTTGGTGGCATGCATACAATGTATTTGACTGAGTGGCGTAACTATAGTATCGAGGACCGAATGACGACACTAACCGTACTCCTAACCCTAACCGACTCCACGACGTATTATCTGGGCATGGCTATAGTATCGGGGACCGACGTGTCGGTTAGGCGTCGTGAGGGTTGGTTAAGGTCAGGTTAGGCGTCGTTATGCCCTCATCTGACCTAACCGACCCTCGCTGCGCCTAACCTGACTCTAACCGACCATAGCGACGCCGAACAGAGGTGGTGAAGGATATCGCCCAATAAATCTGAAGGATCGAGACTTTACGGTCGTTTTAGAAAGACGTCTACATTTGCGTTTCATCAGGATGCTATTGGACTTGTGGGTTGCCACTCTAATTACGAGCAATTTAGCTACCCCAGGCAAATTGTTCACAAATAGAGCGACATTAGGTAGGTACTATGGAAGCTGCCGCACCCGGGCCCACAATTTGATGGGCCTGCAGTATATACATATGTGCATGGTGGACCGGTGGTCAGAGGGGGTGAGGACATTGGAGGGTAATCACAGCACCCAGGCCCTCACTAGGGGCATCCGTACATTACGTACGTAAAAAATCGTATTTTTGACCTCATACATTTTTGTTGACCGCCTATATGTGTACGTACAAATAAGCTTCTCTACCCTCTCCCCTTACAAAGGCTAGTTAGCTAAAGTTATGAAACATGTATTTTCCATAGTTATTTATATTTTGTTAAATATCACTATTTGCTAGCTAAAATTTGTTAACTGTTTCCGTTCATACTTTGAATTGTAGTCATTCTGCGGTATGTTAGTTCGAAGTTAAACGAAGATTACTATTAAAAAAGCGTCTATTTTTGCATTCTTAACGTTTTAAATTTCAGCGTTACATGTGGCTTGATCAATTCCTTTCGCGACCGTTTCATTCCTCAACATGGCCGATCGTCTCACGCAACTTCAGGAGGCGGCAAATCAACTAGCGGACCACTTCTGCAACGCGGTCGGCATCCTCCAGCAGTGCGCTCCCCCCGGACAATTCATCGGCTTCGAACGATCCGCCACAAAACCGCCGGCCGTCACGAACGAAGACCACGCTGTCCTCTTCGCCCAACTCATCGCCCGAACCGCTAAAGACATCGACGTACTCATAGATTCGTTGCCGAACGAGGATTCGTCGCCGGAACTTCAGACGACGAGTCTACGTCGTCTTGAGCAGGAGAATCAGGAGGCGGCGAGAAACCTCGAGGAAGTCGTGCAGAGAGGAGAGAGGCTGCTGGGACAGATACAGAACGCTTTGCACGACATTTCGCAGTCGCAGCTTCATAGTCAGATGTTAGAAATACAATCGAAACAGTCGCCGTAGATTAGATTAGTTCAAGCCGATTGATTAGGAACTGATACGTAGCAAAGTGTTAGTATCGAAATAGTTGCGATTAAGGCTAAAACAGTTGCAATGAGTTAGATTAAAGGCCGACATTTCGCAGTCATAGAGCTATTCATATTCAGATGTTAGAAACCCATTAGAAACAGTCACAATAAAATAAGATTTATTTAATCCGATTGATGAAGAACTGGCGTAGCAAGGAATTGATATAAAAGACTTAAACAGTCGCCATAACTTGGCTTATAAGCCGACTAATTAAAGGATGACGTAACAAAGACATGGTATGAAAAAAACAGTTGCCGTAGATTAGATTAGGAGCTGATTGATTAAGAACCGACGTAGCAAAGTATAAGTATCGAAGTAGTTATGATAGATACTTCAATCAGAGGTGTATTACTCTTTAAATGTAGTGAAGCTGCTGAACTGATTGATGGATAGAAGAACCGTAACAAGAAAAAACAGTTGGGTTGTTGTTTACTTAGCATCAGGTCGTTTCTGCGCAGAATCAGGGTCCAGCACTTATTGTTTTACTGATGAAATTTGTTTGAAACTTATTTAATCACCACACAACAGACGAATCAAATAGCATTCCAACTGGTGACATACGGGAAAGTCATAAGGATAAAAAGTCTTGCATCAGCCTGTGTTGTGCTCTCATTACCAGTTAAGAGGTGGCTCAGTTTTCAACACATGCAACTTCACGATCATCAACAACACTGATTTCTATATTTAAAGGAGAATAAATGTAATGTATGTTTGTTCAGACTACATGCCCACAGTTTCGCAGCTATTGATCTGAAACCTTGAACCTAGACAGGTCCACCCAGTGGAGGCGTTTGCCAACCCACCACACTAGGGGCTGCAAAAAATCTAAATTTCACTAATAAAACCATACCATTTCCACACTTTCGCCCCTATTCACCTCAAACCTTCCAGCCAGACAGATTGCCCCAAAGACAATCCCACCTCTGACTTGGAGGGGCTGTGTGGTGGTGGAACAAAACAACGGAAATTTTCCAGCAACACTGTCATGGCATTGCCACATACTCGAGTTAGATTTAAGTATAATGAAAAATGAAATGCACAAATTGTCACATGCTACAGGTGAAATGCCATTTTTAGATCTTCTATGAACTTTCAGATCTGTTGATATTTTGTCACTTTTACGAAGAGCTTCATTCATTTCTCAGTCGCCAAGCGGTGCCTGCACATAGGGTCAGGAATGGACATGTACCCCCACTTCACAGGGAAATTGACACCAATTTTTTAATTGCTCCTGCAAATTTCTATGCAGTGCATGCACCAATGATACTCGAAGTGTGACTGCGAATATTACATTTAGAAACCTCTCTGAAATATCATACATGTTCATAGTTTCATACTTTACATTTTTTAAAGCTCAAATTAAAAAATGTAACTCTGATCTGGCGTGTGTTTGGCCCTCTGGCGAAAATATATGCGAGCAGTCACTTTTAGTGCACTCTCATTTTAAGTGTTAGGAAACCATATGGGGTGAGTAGAAGGTGCTTTTCAAATATCAAGATAAATATATGCACACATGTTGCCTTTTCACAATGTGCTACATTTTGAGCTCACAGCCAACGACAATGGAAACTAATAGCAACGCTTTTATAATCTTGGAAAACAGCAAGCAAACCTTTCTTACAAGAACAATGGTAGGAACAAACAATCTTATATTTTTGCTGTAGGCTGTAAACAGCAGCAGCTCTAGAATTGTTAATAAACAAAGATAGTACCCGTGCTCCTGCATGGAAAAAGGACATTGCATTCGACTCTTTGGATCGTGGTTTATTTAGTTGTTCATGAGCAGCTTCTGAACCTAGATTTCGGGGTTATAACCGCACATCAGTCTGTCACAATTGCACCACTATCACATTTGTGTCCTACAAGATGGTTCAGATTGTGTAGGGAGCTTGAGGGGCAAGTTTTCTTCACTTGTAGGTACTCAGCACCATCAGTGTTCTGTTGTATGTGCAGTTGTGCACTTGTTAACTTTGGAATGAAGGCAATTATCAATAAGCTTGTACTGTACTACCAAAAAGACAACATTTTTATGCACACACTGGCAGATTCAGTGTCGAAAGAAAATTTACAGATCCTTTTTACAGAGTAACTTTTCCAAATACGTACTTAGCATTTCTTTTTCTAATACGCAGAAAACATTTTCAGTCATTTTATTTATCAAAAAAATTATCATCTACGGAACTTGTTCTTGCCGTTACATATTCAGATTTTCTCCACAACGTACACGAGTAATTCCCAGATCAACGTTTAATCAGATCGAAATAAACAGAACAGCACAAGCTGTGAAAGTCAGATCCAACACCTACGAAATAATCTCGAAGGATTTCTTTCCAGTCCGCTCCCTTTCCGGTGTTTCTCCCGAGTCATACAACAGCAAAGGATATGATTGATATGTACATATGACGTCTTAAACTGGCACACACACCCCGCCCCCTAGACGAACCGTACGATAAGAAAAACGCCAAACGAAACGAGCAACGTTGTCAAAGTGTTCATCGATATTCGCTGGGATCCAAGCTAAAAACAGAAATCGACAAAATTCTTAGTTATTATTACTATTAATATCGCTCATTTTTATTTATTTCTTAAAATCTATTTCTCTCATTTGCTATAGAGCCTCTTCAAGCGACCTATTCTGAGGCGCTCTCGACTGCGGCACGGACACTGCTTCGGAGTCTCACGCTGAAGCGCATGAGCAATTGCAAGTGAAGCGCTCCATGTCCTTATGCGGCGGCTTCGAACCTGGAACCCTCCGGCTCCAAGGCACCCCTATACCACCGCACCCCACTCATCACCAGCATATACGAATCAACGATCTCAATTGTCACTCATCAATTGTTTCCCCTCAGTTTTAGTTCCAAGTCAAAAGGCTAAAATTTGATTACCGTAGCTAAAAGCATATGAAATTGTTGAATAATTGAGTCAAAATATAGTGTTTTATGTTATTCATAGACGTCAAAATAAAACAATTTCTATTAGAAAATAATTGTGTGTTCTCTCCGGTCCAAATTGTCAATTTTTCATATATTTTTGTTAATTCTTTGAGGGATGATGGCCTGGGAGGCCACTTTTGGCCCACGGGTTAGGAACCACTTATATTTGAATTAACTTGCCACTAACAAGGTTGTTCTGTCAATGCAAATACACAGAGTAAAATCCTGCACAGTGCAAAATTTCAAGGAAATATAAGAAAAACTGTGCTGGATATTTATTTAATATTATTTTTTATTTTTCTCGCATTTGCCGTAGCACCCCTTCAAGCTCTGCCCTCAGAGGCGCTCCCGACTACGGATTTGCTTGAGGTGGATTTCGAACCTACCAGAGAGGATGGCAGAGCGAACGTCCTCTGATCGGTTTGACCTCTTTTTCCCCCGAATCAGGACCGCCATGGCTCAATCCAGATCATTTGCCTGCATAGGTCCCTCCCTATGGAATGGTCTTCTCCCATCCATTCGCTCTGCCATCCTCTCTGGTAGTCTTTCTACGTCTTTCTCTCGTCTAAACACTTGCCTTTTCTCTCGGGGTTGAACGCACTGGGAGCGCTTCTGAAGGCTCTTTATAAATGGTCAGATACAATACAATATACTAATATACATTATTTATTGTGGGGTGTGATGGTGTAGTGGTGGGTTAGGTGCCTTAGAGCCGGAGGATGCATCCAGGTTCGAAATCCACCTCAAGCAAATCCTTCACTCGCAATTGTTCGTGCGCTTCTATGCAGTGTCCTCGCCGTAGTCGGGAGCGCCTCTGAGGGCAGAGCTTGAAGGGGTGCTACGGCAAATGCGAGAAAAATAAAAAATAATATTAAATAAATATCCAGCACAGTTTTTCTTATATTTCCTTGAAATTTTGCACTGTGCAGGATTTTACTCTGTGTATTTGCATTGACAGTGTGTGTAGAACAACCTTGTTAGTGGCAAGTTAATTCAAATATAATCCAGAGCAGTGGTTCCTAACCCGTGGGCCAAAAGTGGCCTCCCAGGCCATCATCCCTCAAAGAATTAACAAAAATATATGAAAAATTGACAAACTGTGGGCCCGGGTGCTATGAAAAATTGACAATTTGGACCGGAGAGAACACACAATTATTTTCTAATAGAAATTGTTTTATTTTGACGTCTATGAATAACATAAAACACCATATTTTGACTCAATTATTCAACAATTTCATATGCTTTTAGCTAATCAAATTTTAGCCTTTGGCCCCTAATTCCCTTCAACTAAGGAAAAGTGGCCCTCGTGTCCTCCAACAATAGAAAAAGTAACCCTAAAACCAAGAAAGGTTGGGAACCACTGATTTAGAGATACCACGCTGTGATCCGTTGACTGGAAAAAGGATTTATCACTATAATTATGGACGACTTGCTTGACGCTGATATTTAGTAATTTTATTGTGATTTAATTTCAACGTTCCATTACCAACAATTACTTCGGTGCATTATAATGATGTCCCATTGTGCGTTTGGAAATCAAGCAACAAAGAAGATACTTACTTAAAGTTACTGCATGCCACTAACAAATTACTATATAGTTACAAAAAGACAACATTGACATACCGTTGCGTAGTAGTTGCACAGATCTCCCGAGCAACACTCGATGCACGCCCAATCGAGATACCAATCGCGAACGCACGATTGCTTCATCGCTGCCTGTCGCTTGGCGCAATTCACCTGAGTGTCGCAATCCTTCGACAGGAAGTGGATGCGGTTACCACGCGGTGTCCAGTATGGGGGAACTGTGAACGCAGGAACAGGTTGCAATCAGTTACTGTTGTAACTCGTATTATAAGTGTATGTATGTATGTATATGAACATTTATATAGCGCCTTACCATAACCTCACGAAGGTGCTCACGAAGTGTGTATTGCAGCACTTGTGTAGAGCACATTAAGTAACTTGTAAGAATAAATTAGAAAATATTATATTATTTGAAGGGCGGGGTGGTTCGGTGCCTTGGAGGAGCCGGAGGGTTCCAGGTTCGAATCCACCTCAAGCTTTCGTGTATGGACCTTGGGCAAGTCCTTCACTTGCAATTGCTTATCAGCGCTTCGGCATGAGTCTCTGATGTAGTGGCCGTGCTGTAGTCGGGGGTGATTCCGAGCTGAAGCCTGAAGGTGCGCTTTAGCAAATGCCAGAAATAAAATAAAAATAGATCAAGGATTGGTAGCCAGCCAGACAAAAAATTCTGAGCTTTATTTTGGGTGATTTTCCAATGGACACGAAATATATACACAAAATTTATTTATTATTGTTTAAATTGTAAATAATATACTTTGGACTTTTAACTCGTATGCTTCTCTCTAAATACGTGCATGATAACAATATTAAATAAGTATATATCGTAACACGTTTGGAGCTAATTAGATTTTTGAATAAATTACAATGAAATAATAATAATTTTTCTTTATTTCAACGCCTGCAAACGCACTGCGCTTTACATGTACAAGTTATGCAGTAATCTTAATTAACATCAAACTGAACAGACAGTATGCAATACACAGCGCTAATAGCAGCCTACAAAGCATGTCCGCCCAACAGGGGCTCGAACTCACTACCTCTCGCTCTACGCCAGCGTGTTAACCATTACTCTACCGAGCCCCGCCTCAAAGATAAGATTTTAATTAGGTAGGAATATAAGGTTAGATTATGGTAATTTATGATATTATATTCGATTAGAATGTAGGACAATGGAACAACGTAGGTCACTGACTTGCCCATCGGATGTATGAAGTGCAGGCGTCCTGGTTCTGTTCGCACTGTTTCGAGGTCTTGATGCACTTGTCCTTGTTGCCATCTTGCTTGGTGCACGAATAGCATTCCAGTGCTAGTGCTACAACAGTTACAAAGCAGTTTTTACCAGTTTTATGTGTTTCAGTAGCAATCTGCAAACTCTACCAATGCCACCGAGCTTTGAATGGACGCAATGTTCAATTCTTATCGCATTGTACAATGAGCTTTATTACTACCACGAACACCACTGCCATTATTATTAATTATTATTAATATTGACCTGATGAGGAAAACTTTCATTACTAAGATGAGAATAATATACTGTTTGGATTTAGGTTGGGCTGTAATCAAGGGTATACGCGGGTATACGGCGTATACTTACCTCCGGGAAAAAACGGCATCGTATACCCACCTCACAAAGGGCAGGTGGGTAGGATTGGATAGGGGAGAGAAGTGGGTTGTGAAGTTATGAGAAATCATTAAAAGAAACTCTGCAGCAAGCCCATATAAACAACCCATCTGGAACCTATCTAATGCCATGGTACATGCTTTATATTATTTATATACACAATATTACACATACATACAAACAAACAAACACATACATACATACTCTGAGGAGTTCTCTTGAAGGGGCCCTATATAAATGTATGATTACAATATTATTACATAAATACAAACATAGTGAATGAGCTATGCTGACATGAATTCAACTTAGATTAGCTTACAAGTGAAAATAATGACTACAACTGAGGTCTAGTTAGCGCAGAGAGCGCCTCTGAGTGGATTCTTGAAGAGGCGCTATATAAATACTCGGAATGAATGAACTGGCACATCGCTGCTGTAGGCGACAAATATTAAAGCGGTCTAAGCGAAGATCATACAATAAACTAAGCGCTTTATTTTCAAATTGTCAAACACATTTTTCTCAAATATTCCGTATATTTAGAGTGTTCGTTAACCATGGTTCAACGACCTCTTGAAACTTAAGTTCCAAACTAAAAACTCATTGCGAATTCTTATTTAGGCCTAGCAGTAGCAGCTGCGAGTTAGAGGTGACAGTCTAATCCCGACAAATGAAAACATCGCGTAAATAAAAACAAACAAAAGCAACAAAACCCAAGATCGTAGGGTCACCAGAAAGCAATCGGGGGACGTATTAAATAAGCAAAACATTTACCCGTTGAAACAAACATCAGCAGGATTAGGAAAATGTTTTCCGTAGCCATTTTTCAACTTCTTCTGTTTTTCTGCCTCCTTTATCGCTGCACTACCTGTACACAGGTGTGCGCCAATCACAGAACAGCGAGTCACGCCACCAAGCGAATGGATTAGGAAATTGCACGTGTAATTGCTGCTCCTAGCGAATAAAACCACAACCATCAACAGTAACTTGCTGACACTAGTCTTGGCCATGTTTTGAGCGGAGACGGGTAGGGCTATTTTTTAAGTAGTCTACGCTACAAATACACGATCTCCAATGTAATTATCATTTATCATATTATAGTGAATAATTTTCTTTGGTAAATAGGCCCCAATAGCGGGATCACTCCCTTTGGGTAGCCTCTTGCTCCCTACATTTCACAGTAATGATTGTACAGTGACTAAGCTATACCATTCGCATTTGTTAACTGCAATTAGGCCTAATCACTTTCAAGTTTGTGTACTATTATAAATGCATAATTGTCTGTTTGATATTTTTTGGATCAATAAACAAGTTGAAAAGTTTATTTGTGTTCAGCAGGCCTAATTATTTTTTAGGGCCATTGGTCACTTGGTTCAAATGCTGTAATGTTATACGTTTCGTATAAATTCATCAAGTCAGTAATTCAGCACGGGGGGGGGGTATATTTGCTCGACCATGAGCAAGACGACATGCAACCGAATCAACTGCCTAATGGTTAGACTTTGAAGGATGATTTAATCAAATGTAAAATGATGTCACAGAAATAAGAGTCCCAAAATGAAATCCCCTTAGTCCTTATACGTCACGATCGTGTTGGTAAATGCATTGGAGCCTATTTCATTATAGAATTATTTCATTTAGATGGGGGAGGGGTCCAACACCCCAAACACCCCCTAGCTACGGCCATGGTCGACAGTGTCAATTGGATGCTTTCCAGGCTGGCAAACTCCATCTATTGTTATCAATGCGTCGTTCTTCCACTCAACACGGAAACGGAAAACACTTCCCATTCACAAACCCTATCCTGATACCTTCAGTCCACCCATCTTGCCACTCAAATGATCTAAGCAGCATCCACTGTTACAGTAGTCGTGTGTCTGTCTGCCTCGCTGACCCATAGAACTTGACCTGGGACCAGTATACATGTTCTACGTATAGGCCTGCCTATCGATCTTGTTTTGACTGAGCGCCTTCCAATAAGCTGTGGAGCCAGCGAAGACGCGTTTCTAGGCGCCGTAGAAATCTCGAGATAACGATTGAGATTGAAGCTTGCATTGGCTACACAAACTCCTTCGATTAGTGTCTACTCCTTTAGTGTCTACTCCTTCAGTGTCTACTCCTTTAGTGTCTACTCCTTTAGTGTCTACTTGGAAGCGACAAAGATTGATGACAAGTCGTGTTCTTTTCCAGTTAAGATGCTGTCCGCCTGGAAAAGGGAAGGTTATCTCACGGTCACTGCTCGAGTTCTCCGACCGAACTACACCAATCGCACTGCATCCAAGAGCGCCCACACATAACCTAGTGCCAAGAGGAGAAGGAGGCACTTGCTTTTCCTGGAAATCGACAACTAGATCTACCGGTACTCTTTTTGCTCTATTTTTACACACAACAATTCTAGTACTAAAGCACAGGTGATACAATAAATGACACACAAAGTTAAATAATACTATTGGGAATTTCCATATGGAAACCTTTTAGACAATGCAATACCCTTGTTCGATCTTTACCTCGATTGTTCACGCTTTTGTCTGTTCTCGGATTGACTATTGTAATTCTGTCCTTGTTGGTCTCCCTAAGGTTCGGCTAGCTCCTCTACAGGCTGTACTGCTGCTAGGCTCATTGCCCGTCTTCCTCGGTTCTCCCACATTTATGCATTCATGACTGAACAACTTCACTGGCTTCCACTCTCGGCCCGTATACAATTTAAAGCCTTGATCTTGGTCCTCAAGTCTCAGTTGGGTCTTGCTCCAAGTATCTGTGTGATCATATACTTCGATCTCCTTCTGCCACTTCGCTTCATCCTCTTAGGTCCTCTGATCGGCTTAACCTCTTCGTACCCCGAGTCAGGACCGCCATGGCTCAATCCAGATCATTTGCCTGCATTAGAATGGGCTTCCGTCATCAGTTCGCTCTGTCATCCTCTCTGGTAGTCTTTCTTCTTCTTTCTCTCGTCTAAAAACTTGCCTTTTCTCTCGCGGTTGAATCCACTGGGAGCGCTTCTGAAGGCTCTTTATAAATGGTCAGATACAATACAATACAATACAATGCTGTTAATTTCCTGCTTTCCACTCCTCAAGTCCTTTATTGTTAAATAATTTTTCCTGATTATTGTGCTCCATCTTGCCAAAATATCTGCGGGCTGCATCGCGAGATTCTTCAATGAACTTCCGGCTGATTTCCGCACAAATTTCGACTACTCTGCAACCTGTAGGCCTATTGTAAATGGGGCAAGATATCTGGGAGCATTGGCGCCTGCACATGGGCGGAGACTTGGGCGGAGACGGGGGGGGGGAAACAAAAACGACCGGCCGAAGATTTTGGGCGGACGAAATTTTCTTTTTTTAGTCATCCGTCCGAAAATGTCGACGAAAACCCAATATTACGCCAAAAAGTTGATGACTTTTTAGTCATCACTTCTAACGTGACATAATATCCTATAACGCTTAACGATTGGGAGGACAAATGCATGGGCCGTCCCCCACCATATTAATTGAGGGGTACCGTCCTCCCTGTCCCCCCTAAGTCTCCGCCCATGCGCCTGCAGATGTTTATTTCGGTGGGCAAAAGGCATTGTTAACGGTTAAACGCTATAGCAAGGCCCTGAAAAATTCCAAGGAGGCAAAACAAAGCAAATGGAAGTCAATTTGCAAAGATAGTCACACGCGGAAGTCGCTTTTGTCAACATCTCTTCATCTGGAGGATACAATTATTAGGGGTATACTCCATTTTGTGACATCGGCGTCTGTAGGATATCCTTGCTGTGACTATGACAATGTTTGTCAACATTGGATTTTTTGGGTATTAATGTAAGCTATTGTATTGCACCTAAACATTTATACACCGTCACTGGTATAGGCCTACAGGGAGAACCGGTCAGAGGCGCTCCCAGCGCGATAAGAAGCAAGTTTTGTTTTTAATTTTGAAATAGTTGTAAATTATTTGATTTTCAAGCTATGCTTGAAAATTCGTCTGTTATACTTTTCGATAAAATATTCATTTAGGGTCTGCGTATTTCTCGACCCATGTGTATCTCGTTATGCTGTGACATGGATTGGATAGCCTATAAGCCTATGGCCGATCTGCAATAGAATCGAAGTTTAGCTAAGTAATTTCAACTTGTCTTCTGAATGTCTGTCTACAACCAAGGTGCAATTAGCAATTAATTACTATGAAATATACTTACGTAATTACTTGCATACTCAATGTAGGCTAACATGTTAGGGTTAGGGTTATATAGAAACAAGACCGTCGCGTTCAGATCAAACCGTTGAACACAGTATAATTACAATCACAGCTATCAACAAAATATTCACAATCTATTCAACAATCAAAAACCGGCGTCAATCAAAAAATAACACGCTTTACGTTTAAAAACAACATCGTATCGACCACCCACCAACGAGAATCAAAGAAAGAGAACCGAATAAAAACGAGAGAGATGTGTGTGCGAATCGCAACAAGATAATAATATTCAAAAACTGATCACAACATCAAACAAAATGTAGGAGTATATAATATATTCAACTGTCGTCTGCAATAATTATCATTACACTGACACCGCAAGCAAAAAATAAGAACAGTAAACTCGCCACTATCATAAAACGCCTAGACATCTGCTGCACTATTATAGTAGGCTATGACGAAAGCTCGACTACGACACACGGTATCACGGGAATCACGATATCAAAAGAAAAACAATATGGCGGCGTCAGCCAGCAATCCGAACAAAGAAAAAGAAAACGGCTACGGATATCTACAGAAAAATAGCTCTAAAATACGAATCACACACCGATGGCACGTTTTTAGAACAGGCCCATAATATGTGCCAGGCCACAGTCAAGTTAAGTACATCGTTTGATAAGTATTTCCATTCGATCCAGGAGTTTGGGCGTTCACGCTGTTGTGCCGGTCAATGTTCACTACCGTGCGAATTACCAGCTCTTTTGTATGACTAGACTCGTGCAAGTGGCGAATCATTTGGACAATGCAACGCCGTTTCACTGTTACAATAACTATTCAAATAAAAGTTCTTTGCTATGCGATTGTTTCATGTGTATAATTTAAATATATTAAAATATGTACAATTAATAATAATAACATATATTATTTCAGTACAAATGTATGCATAAGTTGTAAAATTATAGTTTCGAGACAACTAGTAACACGACAAGCACATCGTCAGTAACGTTTGCAAAGAACATAAAATAAAATTAATATGACAATAATTAGGTGCTTCACACTCAAAATTAAATATGAGAGATGCAAATGATGTACTATTGGCAAGAACATTTTCAAGTAAAACACAATTTGCATTAATCCCGTTTTGATTATATTTAATTAAATACTCCGAGGGTATGAATGAATAGGTTCTCTTTTGATATTCAGTGAGACACTCCAAAGGACTGTGGCTAAATAATGACAACAAACCTGAATGTTTTCTCGATATTTAGTATAAGCTAACCTCTGAAAGTTGAAGCAAGTTTTACATGCATGATGCTTTTAAGATTACGATAACACGAGAAACCGCGACACTATTAGAACAGTAGAACTTTTACAAAGCTCTTGACCGAAATTCAGAAGCATTCAAATGTGTCAGTCTGATAAATTCAGCAATGTGTTAATTAACAATAGACAGAGAATCGTTTACGACCGGTTCCATGTTTAGGTTAAGCCTATATTCTCTGTTTATCGTTGATTCAATCATTGCTGATTTATAATTTTGAACAAGTTTCCGTTCTCTGCATAGAAATTCCTTGCTAGAGCATAAAATGGCCATTTTGGTCCAACCAGTAGGGATAATACATGATCCAACCGCAATAAAAAAAAATACTAGGAACATAATACTAGGCCACGTTTCGCTGTCCTGTGAGAGAACGTGCAAAAAAGAACAAGAGACTAGCATAAAATTGAGATCTCGCGAGATCACATAGCTTCCCGTAATAATCGAGACACCCGGGAACGATAAACTCAGCATTAGCCGAATTCTCACTGCGACTGTATAGCCTAAGCTTACTACACTTTGTGTTTCGTAAGAATCAAATAATGCCTCTAGAAAAATTTGTGGCAACTCTACACTAAGCGAAAAGATGCAAATAATTTACATGTAACAATTCAACCTATTTCAACTTTTGCAGTTATTACGGCCAGGCCCTTAAATAATCGTATAATTTCAAGTGACTTTCAATACCGCAAGTACAACCTGAAGATGTTATCAAGCTAACGATGTTATGATAATGATAATATTGATAGTTATAGTAAGGTAAGATAACGACCTTATGAAACAATGATGCACCTCATCATGTTAATGATAGCGGTAAGAAATAATAACGAATACGACGACGCTACCACTAATACCAGTACTACCATATAGTAGTTTCAGCAACAGTTACTAGTTAGAGATCTAACAATTATAAGATCCGTAGAAAAATAAATAGAGCTTCGTCTCATATGTATAAATATTGTAAAATGCATCATGCAAAAATGCTTGCGATAACATGACTTAGCTATGCACCGTTTTAACAAAAAATGGATAACCATAGAAGATCGATCAATGTTAACAAATAATTAATCGTGTTGAGTTTAAGACTAACATTAATCCTTATCTGCAATTACTTTCCACCAGTGTGTTATGGGCAAAGAGGTGCTCATAACGATGCTGAATAATGTATCATGTACACCATATTCGATAATAATGATTTGCAATTTGATTATAATTGTTGACCACTTGCCTTGTTTTAAAATATGTCCGCAACCGGACATCATTTTCATCTTAGTTACTGACTAGAATGATTCGCACGTAGGCCTATCCACGTTCCAAGCTTTTACACGAACCAATGGCCTATAGCTACATGCTATGCGAATTAATTAATTCAATTTTAAGAGATGCTTATCTTGATAATTTCAAAACATTATATTCTCCTGATTTCAAGAGTTAATTTACACAATTTGAGTCATCCTTGTTAATAAGTATACCAAGTAATGCCCGAAACAGATGACTTCAAAATAATAGCCACTTCAATACCATCGAAACTCTTACACGTGCATGGTGCTACGTGTACTTGTAACCGACATGGTGAACAGTGCCATCACAGTCTTAACTGATACAGACGCGCAGCTTCAAGGTTTTACGTCGTCACTCACCGCAACTTCTATTTTCATTCAAGTCTGGGTTCGAGCATGCGCGTCAACGATTTCGGCTGTCACGGCGCCATTTTGATTCTGTACACTGGGCAATCGTTCGCTACCCATAGCTACTCCTTAACTGGCAGCCGTGGATTAATTCCACCCATATAGCCATACGATTGACCGGCAGATTTCGCGGATCTGTACGATTCCCCAGCGACTGTCGAAACACCGGTATAATTCGCGTATTCAGTTTTCTTCATACTTCATCGCGTACGCTCTTCCGTTCATCGTGACGACGCCGCCGCCGCTCCGGAGGGGCTGCTTCGGATCGGCACCGCCGGAGGGAGGGGGGAGAGCATCCGAGAACTGCCGGATGGAGAGATCAGCGGCGAAGGGGGCGTGCTAGAAGGGCAGGTCGTTGCTTAGGAATATCTGCTGGATGAGCGCCGGCGGGGGTGTGACGATCTCCTCGATTTCCTTCAGGTAGGACAGCCGACGGATGCCCTCGAGACTGAGTCGGCGCAGCTCGGGTATTTTGCCGAGTATCCGCGAGAAGAGGAGGCGCTGGCGCTGAGCGGCCGGGTTGTAGGTGCAGTGGTCTCGCAGGGCGTCGACGACCTTCATCTGCAGCTCCTCCACCCTTCCAGGTTCCTGAAGCCCGTGCCGATCTGCGAAGCAAGCGCACGACGACACTTAGGCAATTGGCGCAGCTGACGGAATGATGGATGGACGCGCTGACGGACGGAAGGACAGAATGGAGGCAGGAAGAGTGAGGGAAGGAAGAGGCAGGGAGAGAGGGGGAAGGAAGGGGCAAACATGGAGAAGAGAGAGTTAGCGGAGAGGATGGAAGGACAGAATGGAGGCAGGGAGGAATGGAAGAGACAGAGATAGAGAAGTGAGAGTTAGCGGAGGGATGGAGGGAGAGAGGCAGCGAATGGGAGGGAGAGGGGAAGAGAAGAGAGGGAGAACCGAAGAATGGAGGGAAAGAGAGAGGGAGAGATAGAGAGCCAGAGGTATATGAGGTGGACGGAAAGAGGCGAAGAGAAGGCACGAGGGAGGCCGAGGAGGGAGGAAGGATGAGAGGCAGAGGGGGGAGAGAGGAAAAGCAGACGAGTGGAAGAATGGACGAATGATTGATAGACGTTGGGACACTGAAGGACGGGGACGGATAGATGAAAGGGGATAAAGACAGACAAATGGTAAACAACGGTCTATCCATGAGACGGATAGAAATGCAGACTGACTTATTTCGTTATTTATTTGTAGACGAACTGACTGACTGACTGACTGGCTGGCTGGCGAACTACTTGCCCGCAAAATTGCCCGCTAGGCTGACGGACTGACTAGCTACCTGACTAACTAAC
>OX457038.1:6467748-6490248 GCA_949752735.1 Lumbricus terrestris | reverse complement strand
CGATTTCACTTATTATGTCCATCATCCAGCTTCCATTTCTGACGCGTTCAATTCATGAATACGTCTTCTATTTCACCTGTCAAACTCAAAGTAGGCCACCTTCATCCAACTTTCATTTCACGTATAAAAATCTGTCATTCACCTTCCATTTGTCATGCGTTCAGTTCACAAATCCAGCTACTATTCCACCTGTAAAATAACCTTTATCCAGTCTTTATTTACTAGATTTCAAAACCATTGTAATATATTCATTAGGTCACTTCATTTAAAGTAATGGACGACGTATAATAAGAGTAATATTTCCCGGGACGACGTATAATTAGAGTAATATTTCTGTGGGGTCGTCAAGCCCACAAGTACCATTTATTTAAATATTTATCTAGGATATTTTAGGTGTCGCCTCTCTTCAAGGTAGGCCACTCAGCAGAGTGACCAATGAAAGCAAACGCCCGTTTAAAATGGGCAAAAGCAATTCTACAATGTCACCTTTGCACTCGACAATGTCAACTTTACACTCGCCAATGTCAACTTTGCACTCGACAATGCCAACTTTACACTCGCCAATGTCAACTTTACACTCGACAATGCCAACTTTACACTCGCCAATGTCAACTTTACACTCGACAATGCCAACTTTACACTCGACAATGCCAACTTTACACTCGAAAATGCCAGCTTTGCACTCGACAATGCCAACTTTACACTCGACAATGCCAACTTTACACTCGACAATGCCAACTTTACACTCGACAATGCCAACTTTGCACTCGACAATGCCAACTTTACACTCGACAATGCCAACTTTACACTCGATAATGCCAACGTTACACTCGACAATGCCAACTTTGCACTCGACAATGTCAACTTTGCACTCGACAATGTCAACTTTACACTCGACAATGCCAACTTTACACTCGACAATGCCAACTCGACACTCGACAATGTCACCTTTACATCTGACAATCATCGACAATATTAGGTGCTTACTTTTAAATCTGAAAAACATGCCATCATTGCCATGCTAACAATCTAGCGACAAGCTGCATTGTTTCTCCGATATTGTTTTGTACACTCTCGTTGCTAAACCGTGTTACCTTAATCCCCCAAAACGTCTGATTGTCGGACCGTTGCGTGAATCATTAAATTGAGTAGCTGTGTGCTCACCTTCTTTGACCATTCCAACAGTCAGGCATTTCTGGAATCGACAGAACTGACATCTATTGCGACGACGTTTGTCAACGGTGCAGTTGTGATCGGCCAGACAGACATACTTCGCTCCCTTCTGAACGGTACGCTGGAAAGCAAACGGCAACCTCTCTATGTATACATTACAAGCACATCTATACCGCTATTATAGAAAGCATGGACTATGAAGAGAAAGAAGGGGCACAAGACGGAGCCCTGGAGAAGACCGTAAGAAGCTGGGACCCAGATGGGACCTATAGGGGACCCGTTGACCATGCTTACGAAACGCTCACTAAAATACGGGAGGAGGAGAGTACCAGAGAAGAGTACCAGAGAGTCTTGAAGGATAACAGAACTGTTATGGTCTACAGTGTCAAACGCTGCACTAACATCAAAGAGTGCGAAGAGGGTCAGCTGAGACTGTATACATCGATGTCGGCATCGTATCATCCATATATCCATAGACTGAAAATTAATGAAGGAATGCCTTTCAGACTTATGACCATGTACAGGCGCGCTTTCAGCACGGAAACTCCAGGGCAAGAGAGGTGCGTTTAAGGAAGGATAGACTGATGAACAATAAACAGTCATTAGTTTGGCCCCAATTGAGAACGGAATGTGTCATTCCCCATTGGAGGGGCCAAAACAAACGCCCGATGTTTGGCAAGAACAGTATCTTGGTACTGCATGAGAGCAAAAATAATATCGTCTCTAATATATAGGGGTAATGGCCTAGAGGTACAACAGTTCTTCCGTGATTTTCCTGTCTTCCTCCTTCTTCCATCAGTATTCCAGGACATCATCTGTTTGACTCTGCGATCTTCGTCCATACCGAAGACATGCCTCAACCACCCCTGCAGTCTTCTCCTATTGATGATGCCTTCTATAATCATCTTCCCCGTCATCTCTCTAGCTTGTGGTCTGGTTACTAAGTAAGTGAACATATTGCAAGTAAGTGAGTATCATAATTACAAGTCACTCACATAGCCTAGCTAAAAGTAAGTGAACATATAACTTCAAGTAAGTGAGCATATAATTATAGTTACAAATAAGTGAGCATATAAATATTACAAGTAAGTGATTACATAATCACAAAGTAAGTGAGTATATAATTACAAGTACGTGAGCACATAGTTACAAGTAAGTGATCATCCAATCACAAGTAAGAGAACACACATTTACAAGTAAGTGAGTATAATAATTACAAGTGAGTGAGAATATAACTACAAGTATAAGTGAGTATACACTTACAAGTAAGTGAGCATACAATTACAAGTAAGTGAGCATACGATTACAAGTAAGTGAATATATAATTACAGGAAAGTGACTATATATATATATAACAGGTAAGTGAGTAAGTATATCGTCGACGTCAATTACCTTAAAGAATCCCTTGCAGCCTTCGCAGGTCCGCACTCCATAGTGTTGACAGACGGCACTGTCGCCGCAGACGGCGCACTGCTGCGGCTCCTTCTGCTGACCCTTCACGCCTCCCGTCGTAGGCGTCGCGCCCTGTCCCTGCATGGAGGTGGGACCAGGACCGGAGGGCGCTGTGGGGTCCGTCGCGGTCGGAGTCGGTCCTTGACGCCCGGTGCCTGGGTGGGTGGTGAACGGGTCATTGGAGGAAGAGGAGCGAGACGAGGAAGGGGTTGAGGGGGTCGTTGGGGATTGGGCGCAGGACGAGACGGAGGTTGCGCGAATCGGAGGAGTTGTAGTATCAACACAACTGGACAAGAAAAAGACACGAAGAAGAAGATTAGGGTGGGTTCTTAATAATCTAATCTTGTGATCTAATCCTGTGATCTATAGTCTTGTAATCTAATTTTGTAATCTAATCTTGTGATCTTATCTTGTAATCTAATCTTGTGATCTAATCTTGTGATCTAATCTTTTAATCTAATTTTGTGATCTAATCTGTTCCAAAATACTATTTACATAAGCTGATCCAGTCTGAAGAAATGCAATAAAATCAAATGTAAGCAAGAATTGTGTTATCTAAATATAATAACATTAAAAATCAGAGAAAGATTAATGCGATAGCAATATTATGACGAATCGGCTCATGATAAAGTCTGAAAATTATGGTATGTTGATGATGATGGTGATGATGATAAAGAAGAAAAACAGGGAAGAAGATGGAGAAGAAAGGAGCGGAACATAAAAAGGAAATAAATGTAAAAGAGGAAGAAAGAAAGAAAGAAAGAGAAAAACAAGAAGAGTATATACAGGAAGCGAAGAAGTTGGCAGATAGCAATGACCACGACATAATAATTATACGACAAATGACAATGCCTACTGTAATGCACATAACAATGGCCATTGTAATAATAACCTACCAGATCTCTGGCACCGTTTGGCTGCTGATGGTGGGCGACATCCCACTGGACGCCACCGGAACGAACCCACCGCCTCCCTGCCTCTGCAGCAGCTGTCCCTGCGACGGAAACCGGAAGTGCGTTCCCGGCGGCGACAGTGGCGCCATCTCGTAACCGGATATGGGAGGAAATCCCTGCTGGTGGTGCTGCTGGTGGGCGATGTAACGCATCTGGTGCGGCGACCCCTTGAGGAGACCGACGTCGCCCGTCTGAGGTGGACTGGACCCTGGGTACCCACCACCGACACCGAGGGGCGTCTGGTCCGGGTAGCGATGGATTGGCGGTGAGACGGGATCCTGCAGCGTCTGGTACACCTTGCGACACTTCTGGTCCACCCTGTAGCTCTCCACCAGCTGGTTGCTGTCGACGCCCTTCGCGTAGCCACCCGGTCCCGCCATGGAGAACTGGGCGCCACCGACTACTCCGCCGCCCTGGGAGGACGCCATGCACCCGGCGGCAACGGTCCCAGAGGCCGTGAACGTCTCAATGTTATGGTGGTGTTGTTGTTGGTGGTGGCGCTGATGGGGGTGAGCAGACGGGAACTGGTGGTACAGCAACCCCGTCGATGGAGGGTACTTGCTCTCCCCCGCTGACGGGTGATCGTCGTGCTCCGTGGCCGGTACCCCGCGCACCGACCCCCAGGGGTTCGCCGCCAGCGCCACCCCGCTTGGTCCCATCTCCGACGCTGGTTTCTCTTCGCCGGTGAAGGGGAAGAGACCTGGGATCGAGGAGAAGGGGTCGTAGAAGTCGACGTTAAACATGGAACTGCCGAGACCCTCGAAGACTGATGAGCTGTCAAGGACCGAGTCGAGTTCGATGCCCGACTGTTCGAACAGGTAGTCGAGGTGTGTGTCCTTGAAGTACGACGATTCGTCCATAGCCATCGCTGGCAGCAGCAGCGGAGGAGGGGTGCTCTCCGTCTGATGATGGTGATGATGGTCTGGAAGGTGCGTGAAGTGATCGAGGATCGAACAAGTCGTCGTCGACCCCGGTTGGTATGACGTCTGCAAGCAAAAGAAATCAGTCGTCACCTTCAACTTCAAGGTGAGCTGTCAAGGTCAAGCATCAAGGTTAAAACAAAAGGTTAACGTCAAGATCACGATTCGAGAGGACTGTAGGCGGCCGAGTGGTTGATCGCTCCCTTGTAATGATACGAGTATAATATGAGTTCAAACCTTTCCTCCAAGCTGCTTGCTGCGTACATTGCTTATTGGGTCCTTGAACAAGGCGATCTGCATTCGCAATAATTATAATTGCCCGGCGCTTTTCTAGCCTTTTAATTATGTGATATTGTTTAATTAATGTGTGCTATGGTAATTTCGATACTCAATTTCAAATTCATCCGCCAATGGCCTTTGCCGTGACTACATGTAATATGGCCAAGCAACGATGCTAATCTTATAATTAGACATTGACGAGGAAGGATAATTTTGCATGGGGCGATTCAAACAGTACAGTTACTGCAGTAAAGAATCATCGAACAGTACAATTTAGACCATCATGATCCTATGCTACGCTAGAATAGTACCAAGGAATAAAACTATTCATATTCAAACAGCGCAGAATGGTAAAATAGCATTCTTTAGATAATAGATGTAAAAACGATGGAAACGGAATAAAAAACGGGAAAACGTCGTTTTGTTGGGGAAAAAAACCGCTAAAAACGGAAAGTGAAAAACAAATGGACTTCGTTATATCCTGTACTACAGTCTAAAATAAATTGAAAACCTCGCTTATGCAATTTAATTTCAATCAACAAGCACATAATACAGTTTACATTAAGTAACACGGTCAAATATTGATCTGAATTAGTGGAATCCTTGAAAATATGGAGACAGCGTATACGAGATATCAGACGAAAATAACATTAAGAAAAATAATTGCAGACAGTAAATCAATAAATATGGTCACAGAAAAGAATAAAAACCGAAAAAAGCGAGACGAAAAAAAACACGGAAAAACGGACTTTTTAGAGAAAAATAAAAAAACGATAAAAGTTTTTTTACATATATGTTTTAGATACTGCCAAGTGTTTTCGAGGCAAACACAATAATTCAAATGAGGCGAGAAAAATGTCGCCAATCAAATATTATATTAATTATCACTCAGGTCGTACCATTATAGAAAAAAATTTGTTATTCAAAATGTCAGCATCCAGGCCGTGTTTACAAGCCTTACATTTGCACCCAAATAATCCTTGAAATCGTGGATTTCTCTCTCTCCTCACAAACCCAGCCGCAGGCGCCCTGATAAACAATAACTCGTTATTCTCCCAGTTATCGCTCAATTTAGAACTAGAAGCTTCTGCATGCGCAGCGCACATCTCTTCATTTCCGGATTTCTAAGCAAACATTATTCAAATGTGGCGAGAAAAATGTCGCCTAATTCGTCGAAAATCGCCCTAGTTGTCTAGACAACAACCTGCTGCCGTTCTGTCAGGTTCCAATGTATTCATAACGCATTAATAATATCCACTGTTTTGATCCGATGTACGTTAATCTAATCAATTTGATTCAGTTTCGACTGGCGTAACTTTATCCAGCTGAATATAGATCTATACAATATCTAATAATTATAATACGACATCACGGACATGACATAACATAGCATAACGTAACATAATATAACATAACGCTTAATGTAACATAACATAACATAACGTAACATAATATAACATAACGCTTAATGTAACATAACATAACATAACGTAACATAACGTAACATAAATCTTAAAAATATAGCATAATGTAACATAACGTGACATAATATAACATAACGTGACATAATATAACATGACGTAACGCAACATTACGCAACATAACATAATATAACACAATTTAACGTATTATAATATAACATAACACAACGCAATATAACATAATATAACATAACGAAACATAACATAACGTGGCATAATATATATAACATAACGAAACATAACACAACATATCGTAACAATATAACATATTATGTTATATTGTTACGATGTTGTGTTATGTTTCGTTAAACGAAACATAACATTACGTAACATAGCATAACATAACGTAAAATAACATAGCACATCGTAACATAACATAACGTAACGTAACATAAAATAACATTCCACAACGGAGTCCACTGTCCTTTGCTCTTCACCCTTCCATTATTTTCAATTCAATTTGTTTCTAAAATGTTTTGAATCATTCCGTCCAACGTCGCTCTGTCTTCTTCTATTCTATTCTATTCTATTCTCTTCTATTCTATTCTATTCTATTCTATTCTATTCTATTCTATTCTATTCTATTCTATTCTATTCTATTCTATTCTATTCCAGTATAATTAATTTAAATCTGCTTTGAATTGGAGATTCCAATTATTATTTACCGAGTTCTGAAAGACCAACATCTCCGACGGTGGCTGCGGTGGCTCCTCCCGGCGATTGACCTTGACCGCAGCGGGGTACTTGCGATGGACCTCGGAGGATGAGGAGGAGGACAGAGTGGCGCTCGACGCTGGATGCTCAACCCCTCCGGATGATGCGGATACTGAGGTAGAGGAGGATGAGGATGAGGAGGATGAGGAGGAGGTGGTGGAAGATGAGGATGACGGCGACGATTCCACTCTGATGGAGCGATGACCGATGACGTCAGGGGTCGGGGTCTGTCGGCTGCTGATGCTGCTGCTGATGCTGCTGATGCTGCTGCTGATGTTGTTGGTGTTGGTGGACGATTGCCACTGACCAACTGCGACGACCACCGTCCGCTGGTTACTTGGACCTGTCCATTGAAAAAGATGTAGCAACGTCAGAGAAAGCACAATACAATACAGTACAGTACAATACAATGCAATACAATACAATACAATACAATACAATACAGTACAGTACAGTACAGTACAATGCAATGCAATGCAATACAATACAATACAATTCGATACGACACAATACAATACAAAGCAATGCAAAACAATACAATGCAACACAATACGATACAATACAATACAACACAGTACAATACAATAAATACATGACACAGTGCAATACGGTTGTATACAATAATAATTACAGCGGCAAAAGGTGAAAGAGGTTCGGCGTGAAATGAAGAGAATTAAATCAAATCGAATAGAAAAGAGCAGAATAGAATATATATAAGATTGGAATGGGTTAGAATGGAATAGAATAGAAATGAAAGATTGTGATGGAATTAAATAGAATGGAAGAATCGGAATGGCCAAAAAGGAGACATTATATTGGAATAGATGAAATGTAACTGGATAGAATAGAAAAGTAGATGATAATACGAATCGAACGGAGCTATAATCATGGAACGGCATAAAATGGACTGGAACCGGTCGGAAAAGAATATATATATCTATAGAGTGAAGTTATTTATTTATTTATTTATTTATTTATTTATTTATTTATTTATTTATTAGTATACAATGGACTTAAATTAGGTGGACCTCAACACAATTGGAATAAAATTTTCAAAAGTCAGATGGAATAGACTGTAATGGAATAAAACCTGGACTAGAAATAGATAGAGTGAAATAGAATGTTATTAAATGGACAAGAAGCAAATGGAATAGAATAGAATAGAATAGAATGAAACGGAGTAGAATTAGATTGAATAAAGTAAAGTAGAATTAAATTAACTGGAATCAGCGGGAAACAGCAAAAATGAAATGGACTAGAGCCATCTGTGGTGGTTCTCACACAGATCACGAGTCTCCTGAACCACCGTAAACCCTGTTATGTTATGTTAACCAAAATGAATAGAATAGAATTGAATACAATGGAAGTGGAGCAGATTGCATGGAATAGCGCAGCAGCCCAGCATCACAATCTGCAAGCCCATTGTCTTCCAATTATCAGACGGATGGTAGAAACTGGGTATTCACAACACTCCGACGGTTATACTTAAATTTGTCTATCTAAAGAAAATCCTACCATTCATATAGCGCTAGTTTATCGTCTATTAATTCAAACGTCGCCACGGTCGCCTTAATTCCTACAGGGAACGTGGCGTTCACGTATAACATTGATGTCGGCTGCGACCTATTTTCAGAAAATTCCTCGATACCGGCCTTTTATAATCGGTAAAAATCTTATAGCGCACGTTTGTAGGCGAGCGACGCAATAAATAAATATATGGTCCTTTGTATTGAGACTGATTCCAGCTGTATACCCTCGTAATCGAGGCACGCACAAGACATTTTGTAGCGCATTTCGCCAGATTTATCCTGTCGAAATTTATTAAACGTAAATAAATTCTACTTAATTAACTGCTGCACCTGTGATTATTGGGTGAAGCAAAAATTTCGGTACATGTTTTTTTATCCGACCACCAAGACACCAAGAACTAACGTTGGAGCGTTGTTATCTTGAATAAATCCAACTTCTAGTTTGCCGAGAATCCTTTTAATCGATCCAGCTTCTCTTTAGGCAAGAATTTGTTCGATAAATCCCGCTTCTATTTCGTCAGCAAATATTTGTCATCAATTTTTCATTGAAAATTAGTGTTCATCAATCCAGCTTCAATTTCAGCAGAATGACTGCACTAACCATAAAACTAACCCTAACTGACCTTCACGACGCCTAACCTGAACCCTAACCGACCCTCACGCGATAAATCCCGCTTCTATTTCGTCAGGAAATATTTTTCATCTAATTTATAAATTTTGGTGGTCGGATAAAAAACAAGAACCAAAATTTCATCTGGCCAATGTTCAGGTGAAAGATAATCGATTTTACGTCGATTCTTTTTTTAGCCTACCTTACTTACTAATTAGGCCTACCTACCATACGCTTCATTATCTTATCCTGTACTAAACCACACAAAGGGCCCACATTCCAGTATCTTACCATAACTTCGTCATCCAGTAACAGATCACCTATTATTAAATTTTGTAGATTGATACATGTTTGGTTTTTTGGGTCATTTTCCAGAAACACTAAAATCTTGGGGTCACGATTTTGAAGAACGGGTATAATACTGCACACAAAGGTGCTGCTATCTCCTCTACTTACATGTATAACGTAGCTCTATATGCACTGTTACAGTACGTGTCCATGGTCCATGATTTTTTATTGGGAAATTAATCACCAACGTTTTGATTAATAATGATAATAATTTATTATTATTGCAGATAAAGATAATCATGCAGATCAAGCGAAATATTGATTAGATGATTAGCGTAAGGATTTGATTTAGAACAGACAAGCTACTAACAATAATAATTATTATTCTAACACAATTCTTCGGCGTTCGTCAGCGCTTGTATAAACCTTTTTGTGAGGACAAATACTTATATTAGGCCTACTTCGCAATAGAGAACATACTTACATGCTGCATGTTAAAAATTAAATCCAATTGTTCAAAAAACAGCAGCGTTAACTATTGCATTTTAGGCTACATTTAACTCTATCTGCATAATTATGGAACTCTGGAAATCAAATTCACAACTGTTAGGCCGAATTTTACTCCCAAAATGTATATATAATGTATGCAATCGTTTAGTCTATGGATAATGGATGCAATGCAAACGCGTCTGTCAGATGCAAATAAATGCTATACTTACTTGCTTATCTACGCACTCGCAACACCTTGCTGCAATCGGAGATTTATACAGCGCATCTTCAAGAGAGAATCAGCCATCTCTTCTCTCACCTTCCATAACTCTTCTCCAATTGACCGGATATTCCATCGTACACTCACAGTTTTCAGAACATGATAATAAGGTCTACCTCAAACTTCAACTGGTGCTCGTTTCTGACTTTTAAATAGCGCGTTAAACATATCGAGCTTATGAACGCGATTACTAAACTTATCGTCAACAACCAACGTCATAATGACCTCATAATTACGTCATAATAATAATAATCCCATTGCAACGTCTATACAGTTCGAGTTTCCTCAATAGTCCTTGATCTTATGCTTAAACTCCAAGGTCAGTTTACACACAGGACTGCGACTGGATGAAACTTCTTATTTAACGTCGTTGTAGGCTACACGTTTTTGTACGATAATCAGGTTACGGATAATTTCACATCACGTTTACACACGAAAGCATAAAATTAATTACATTTTACGAAGGCAGATTGACGAACAATTACGCTTGCAAAGTGAAAATTTACCTTTGTCGATTCAAAACATAATCTTTATGATTAGAAACGGAATTTCAAGTGGGAAGGGGCAACATCTACTTGCATGGATGAGAGTAAAATGGACGTACACAAGATTCTCACGAGTAACCAATCGTGTGTAGGCCTAATAATACAGAGTCCTTGCTTAAACTCTAACAGGCGGTTTCTACCGGATCTCTACTTCTGCTGGGCATTATGGCGACGTCACTGCTGCCATATGGCGCCAAGCGGCGAAAGCAGACGAACAAGAAACATATATATGCCGCTTACTACAGGTATACAATCATATATATATGTGCATATATACATTATATATATATATATGATTATATATACCTGTAGTAAACGTTACCACTTACGTCGTCGGCGGCGTCGGTTTGAGCGCCTGGCAACAACGATGTAACAACATGTAGAAGAGCCGAACGCGTCGACTAGAGGGGAAAGATGAGAAGCCAATTGCCCAGGTTGGTTGCTCTCGTCCCCTCTTCCCCCTCTGTTCCCTCTTCCCCTATACCACCTCCTACCTCCTGGAATGCCCGCCGTGGTCCCTACCCCAGGCAGTGCCACTCTCCCCCCCGTCAGTCCGTCCGTCCGTCCGTCTTAAGAATGCCAACGGCGTTTGCGCGTTATAAACAGCAAGTCTGTTAGTTACGCCACATATATACCGAAGGAAACTCGTGTTAATGACCAATGTATTGAAATGCATACATGATAAGTATATAATTTTGAAGATGTTTATACCCGTATAAAACACATTCATGTACTATCTCCCTTATATATAATTTTTTTTGTAGTCCTCATTAGAGTATATAGTTATATATACTTTTATATATATGAATATCGTATACAAAATACCACATGTTGATCCTGTTTTTTCCGTGATGAAATATAGATACGAATTGATGAAATAAATGAGTGGCAGTGTGGACAGGAGCTGAGACGTGCACATATAGACAGGCATGCATACACAGAGAGAGACAGATACAAAGAGATGGACAAATACAGAAACAGAGACACAGAGAAGAGAGACAGACAGACAGAAAGAGAGCGAAAAACAGAGACGAAAAGAGACAGAGACAGAGACAAACAGAGAGAGACAGAGAGAGACAGAGAGAGACAAAGAGAGACAGAGACAGAGACAGACAGATGGTGGCGTACAGAAGGGGCAGAGGATCCAGTCACCGCTCCAGAACTCGACATTTGTGCAGTTATGGCCAAAAAAATATGGCCGACGAAGAAAGAAAGAGACTGAATGAGATAGAAAGTGAAAGAGCGAAAAAAGTGAATAAAGACGAAAATTGGACGAGAAATAAAAAAAATACAAAAAGTCGGAACGACCGATTGAAGAAATTGCCAACAGCTATATAATTGAGAAAAGAAAGGAAGATGAGGTACTATGGTCATATAATCAGGAAGGAAGATGACAACATGGAAAAAGACCTTATACAGGGTACAACACCGGGGGGAAGAGGAAGAGGAAGACCTTGCACGACATGGATGGATAACATTCGAACCTGGACTGGAATGACGTTGGAACAGATCACAAGGAGCACGGAAGATCGAAGAGAGTGGAAGAAGATTATTCATGATGCGGCCAACCCTCGTCACGAGGACGGCTGAGGAAGAAGAAGAAAAATATATAATTGAGAGAACTGGACGTCCGAAACAATTAATTTGAATGATGCCATCAATGATCTGCATCGATAAATACTCGCAAGATGACGCCAATATTATCACAATTTTCTTATTCCTCTGTTTCAATGTCTCCAATTAAGGCAGGTTGCAATGTCTGACGTGGTCATCCCTTCCATGTTGGACCTCTTCCTTAAACTTCCGGGGGGGGGCCCGGTAGAGTAGTGGTTAACACGCTGGCCAAGAGAGCGAGAGGTAGTGAGTTCGAGCCCCCGTTGGGCGGATTTGCTTTGTAGGCTGCTATCAGCGCCGTGTAATTACAAAGCTGTCTGTTCAGTTGGTATAGTTAAGATTTATGTATTCTGTGATCTTCGTTCTTGCGAATTGTTTAAATTGCATAAGTGTACATTGTAACCGGTTGCGGTGTGTCAACCGGATTGTTAATAAAGAGAATATTATTATTCCAATAATACCATCCACTTGCTATCATCCAGTCCAGCATCATCTGTCGTGGTCTTCATTTTGCTCAATTCCCCTTCATTTTTCCTTCGATGACCGATCCTAGCAGTGATTCTCCTGTCGGTGTGTGTCCTACCCATTTCTTTTGTCACCCATGCTTTAGTGTGTGTGTGCATAAGGGTTCTCGAATTCTTCTTCTCCAATCATTCCCAAAACTTATGATTTTCTCCATTCTTCCCATTTGTCCATATTTCGAAGACCTCCAGTCTCCCTACACATACATGTCCTCTTTCTCGTGGTCCTTGATTATGATTCGTACAGTATTATAATAAATCAGTGTTCAATCATCCGTTTCTTTAAATTCCTGTATAGGGCTAGTATTCCTCTCCTCTTCCAAAGATGTCTAATTTCTCAGTATAGCAAATCACAGCAACTTCATAATTATAGTAAATAGGCCTATATAGTTATGATATGATAATTATGTAGGCTATATGAACCGTAGGATGCTCTATGTACTGTACACTGGGTACAGTGATAGTCGCAATTGACTAACTCATCAATAAATGTTCTACGATCTTCTAATAAAGCTTTCAATTAGTTGAAAATGTATTTTAAAAATGGGCAATTGCCAAATACGGTGGAAGGTGATAATCCAGAAAAGCTGTAAAAGTATAGATTAAAATTGTATTAAATTGCGTATTAAGAACGACAATGGTCACGAGAATAATTGCAATATCTGACGGAAAATAGCATAATATCGAAAATTAAGTGGCCAAGGAATATGCATATTGGATCCTCGCTCCGGGTGCATATATGCGCAATCACGTCCTAAAAGTTGGAGGGGACCATAATGAATCACGTCCTAAAAGTTGGGGGACCATAATAATAAAGCTAGGGGACCACTCAAAAGTTGGGGGGACGCGTCCCGTGGGTCCCATAGGGTGGTTGCGCCTATGTCCGGGTGGCATTTTAGCTACGTACGCTACTGCAGACAGACAGACAAACGGACAGACAGACAGACGGACGGACGGACGGACAGACAGACAGACGGACGGACGGACGAACGGACGAACGGAAAGACAGAAAAAGGTTGGAGAGGGAATTAAAGAGAAACCAATGCAAAAGATAAACAAGAAGCGTGGGATGATGATGATGATGATGATGATTATGATAGTGCTGCTGCTGCTGATGATGATGATGGTGATGATGAAATAAGAAGAAAAAGACGAAGGAGGAAAAGAAGGACGAGGAGAAGAAGAAGCAGAAGAAGAGGAAGAAGAAGAAGAAGAAGAAGGAGGAGGAGGAGGAGAAGAAGGTGGAGGAGGAGAAGGAGGAGGAGGAGAAGAAAAAGAAGAAGAAGAAGCTGAAAAAGAAGCTGACGAAGAAGAAGAAGAAGAAGAAAAGATGATGATGACGATGATGCAGAAGAAGAAGAAGAAGATGATGATGAAGATAAAAAAACAGGGAGAAGATAAGAAGAAGGCGGAGAAGAGAAAGTAGGAAGAATAAGACGATGGTTAGAAAGAAGTGAAGGAAGAATTGTAAGACGAAGAAGAAGAAGAAAAGAAGAAGAAAAGTAGGAGGAGACTGAGTCGGGAGACATAAGTGGAAGAAAGAGAAATGTTTGACAACTGTTGACGCCATGTGAGATGAAGAGTAAGTAGAAAAAAGTGGATGAAAGGAGACGAGATTTAGACGAGTAAGTGGAGAGGGAGGAGGTAGAGGAGGATGAAGAGAATGAGGAGGTAGAGGAGAAGGAGGAGAAGGAGGAGAAGGAGGAAAAAGGAGGAGGATGTGGAGAAGGATGAAGAGAAGGAGGAGAAGGAGGAGGAGAAGGAGGAGTAGGAGAAGGAGGAGGAGAAGGAGGAGGAGAAGGAGGAGCAGAAGAAGAAACAGAAGGAAGATTTGAAGAAGGAAAATGGAAGGTGAACTATGAGAAGGAATAAGAGGAGAATGGAGGGTGGAAGAGAAGTACGAAGAGGAGGAGGGACGAAGAGGAGGAAGAATACAAAGAGAAGGAGATGGATTGGAGAATGGATATGGAAAGGTGGATGAGGAGGATTGATTAGAGGAAGAGGAGGACTGGTATAAGATGCATGGTGTAGCAATGGAGGCATGGATAGAAGAGTGGAGTACGAAGGTAATTGGAAAAGGCGGAGGAACAGAAAGAGGAGTTGGAGATGGAGAGGGATGGAGGAGAAGAGGAACGGCAGGTGTGAGTTGTTGTTCAGTATTTACGTCGATGGAACGGAGTGACGTAAATGCGCCTGGGCAGACTACCTAGCGGCCATCATAGGAACTATAGCCGCTCCATTCGGAAGCCCCCCGGGCGCTGCCCTCCCCTGCCCCGCTGCCGCCGCCGCCGGGGCTGCGCTCTCCTCGGCCCCTCGAGCAGACCGACGATGCGCTATAACTATTACCGGATGGAGGCTCGCGTCACACGTACGGGGACCATGGATTCCGGAAGATGTTCGGGGAATTATGACGTCATGCTCGGGCGATAATGGCGGACAGTAATGAGTGGAGAGATGAAGAGGAGAAGGAGGACGAAGAGGGGGAGAGGTGGAGCAGGAGGAGGAGTGAGAGAGGGAGGAGGAGGAGAGGAAGATGGTGGATGAAGAAGCTGCACGTGGTTGGGAGGAGAGGGGGTGAGGGTAAAAAAAGGAGGAACAGGAGGAGGAGAAGGAGGAGGGAAAAGAGTGACAAGGGAGGTGGAACAAGAAGAAGAGGAAAACAGAGAAGGGGAGAACATGGAGAATAGGTGAAAGACGGAGAAGGTCTAAGAAGCGGTGGAAGAGAGAACGAATGGAAAAGAAAAAGATGTACATGTTGGAGGGGAAGGAGAAGGAGAAAGAGGAAGAGGAAAAGAGGAGGAGGATGTAAAGGAGCAGCAAAAAAAGTACAATTCTCTCTCCTCTTTGTAAAGGAGGGAAAAGGAAGAATACAGAACCAGGAGGAGGGGGAACATGGGTGCATATAAGTGGGGGGTAATAGTTCACGAGTTCACCCCCGATATAATTATTATGCTATTTCCGAGTTTCTTAAAACCAATCCTGTGCGTATTCTGCGTATTTCGCTACCATGCCCATTGGGGCGCCCACCCCCACCCAAATCCTTTATGTGCTACGATGCTAAGGAGTAGGATAACAGGCAGAGAATAAAGTCGGACGAAATAGTTGAAGACAGAGGAGAAGCAGAGAATGGCAGAAGGAGGAGGAGAAGAGAAGGGTAGGAGAAGGATGAGGATGGAGGAGGAGAGGAAAAGGAGGATGAGGATGTGGGGGATGAGGGGAGCGTGTTTCATTGGCAACGGGTCAGCTGATCTGAATGGCTTCGCACTTGTTAGTTGTTAGTATTATGTCGAACTGATAATATTTTGATTAACGATCTGACGAAAGTGATTGCGATAATGCCAGGATTATACACCTTCACTTACCGTCGGTCTCTGATAACAGTGGCGCTATATATATGAATGCTGGATTACGATAATGATGACGATAGTGATGACGATGGTGATGACGATGATGATGATGATGATGACGATGATGATGATTTAGTGTCTTCTATGGCTATAGGGTCCATGGACAGTTTAGCCGATCTCTGATACTCTCTGTATTGCGAATAGTGAACACATGGAACACTTGTTCTAGTCGTTGGTGAGAGTGCAACAACAACAGCAACAACAATAACAACACCAATAGCAACAACACCAAAACATCAACAACACCATTAACAACAACAATAGCAACAACAATAGGAACAGTAACGGGGGAAAAGACAACAATAACAATAGCAACAACAACGGCATTAACAACGACAAAAACAACGACGACAACATCAACAATTTACTAAGATAAACAAACTCTTCGACTCTTGGAACTCTTCCAATCCGGGTGATGCCAGTCCTGAGCCTCGACAATAGAGGAGGGCGAAATTAATCATGCACTAAAAGCATCATATGACGCAGTAGCGTAACAGTATGCGGGCTTCCAACCCTTTACGCTGAATGACCTCGAAGTTGAAGGTCATGCGGAACTTGTTCGCCACACTCTTTCCAGCCTTCCCACCTGCCCCGTTCCACCTTTCTATCCCACCAATAGGATCAGAGGAAAACAGCAAGTGCCAAGGTGAGTAGCCGACTTCAATGTACTTGCTATTTTTAGAACGAGGTCCGTAAAATATTCTTTGAAGCCAACGCCAACACACATGTAAGCTTAAAGGAGTATACACACATACACGCACAAAGACATAAAGAGACAGACAGAAACTGGCAGAGACATACAGAGATAGGGAGAAACATACAGAGACAGGCAGAGACATTCAGAGACAGGCTGAGACAGGCAGAGACATACAGAGACAGGCAGAGACAGGCAGAGACAGGCAGAGACAGGCAGAGACATAGAGAGATAGGCAGGAACAGGCAGAGACATAGAGAGACAAACAGTTTGGCGCACGCACACATACAAACACACATACAAACACACGTATACCAAACAGGAATGTACACATGCAGTATACAGCATACACATGCATCCATGCCATTATACATATAATACATACACATTATATACACATATTATATATAATATAAATGCACATACATGTATATACAATAATAATATTATATATGTTATCTTCTCGACACTAATTTCATGCATTCACAATTATTTCATTTACTGGCACCAGCAATATGACATGGTGCGCACATTTGAACGACTACTGCATATATGTATATATACACTGCTCTGTATATTATTATGTACATGTACAATTGTACATAATTATAATAGGCCCAATATAATGTATAGGAATATGGATAATAATTATCCTAACGTCTTACGTATGTCATAATTATTGTGCCAGTGTGTGCGGAGCGTGCTATGCGTTCTAAGCAGGTGTGCCTTGGCCGTATGTACCACCCTGTCTCTGTGTGTCCTCGTCTGTGTGTCTCACTCTGCTTTCGTCTTTGTATATCTGCCTCATTCTGTGTGTGCGTGTATCTCCCACACTGTTTGTCCATCTATATGTCTCTGGCTATCCCTGTATGTCTCTGCCTGTCTCTGTATGTTTCTGCCTGTTTCTGTATGTCTCTTTATGTCTTCGTGTGTCCATGTATGTCTCCATATGTCTTTGTATGTCTATATGTCTCTATATGTCTCTGTATGTCTCTATATGTCTCTGTATATCTCTGTATGTCTCAGTGTGTCTCTGTATGTCTCCATATGTCTCTATATGTCTCTATATGTTTCTGAATATGTCCCTGTTTGTCTCTCTGTTTGTCAGTTTCTCCAAGAGCAACGCTATGAAAACGAATCCAGGTGTTACAAGGAAACGTTGCAAGCGTTGTGAGGGAGACGTGGAAAAGCAGCCGACTCCTCTTTACCGCATCGTGTCGAGTTGAACATGGAAGACGGCGAGGGAAGAAAAAGAGGGGGAGGAAGAGAGGATAAAAGAGGATGAAAGGAGAAGCGGAGAATGTGGAGGATGACAAGAGGAGAAAGCGGATGAAAGAGGATGAGGAAAAGAAGAGGAGGAGGAAGGAATCAGAGATGGTGAGGATGAAAGGAAGCGATGCATGAGGATGGGAAGAAAGTGGAGACGTGAGGAAGAGAGAGGATATAGTGGAGAGAGGAGGATGGAAGGAGGAGGAATGAGACAGGAGGAAGGAGGGAGTGGGGTGCGATGAGAAAGGAGGAAGAGAATTAAATGGTGGTCGTCCTCTCCATCAGCGTGATGGAGAGGACGAGGGAGAGGAGGAAAAGGAGAACGAGGGAAGAGAAGGGAAGAGGACAGGGAGACTGACATGATAATGATCTGAGGAAGATGTGGAAGATAAGTGGGACGGCTGAGGAGGAGGGAGGAGGAGAACGAGGAAAAGGGAAGTGCGGAGAACGTGGATGAAGAGGAAGAAAGGAGGGACAAGATGGAAAAAGAAGAAGAAGAAGAGAAGTAGGTAAAGGAGGAAGGAAGGAAGGAAAGAAGGAAGGAGGAGGAGGACGATGAAGAGGTGAAGGAGGAGAAAGAAAATGGAGAGAAGGAGGAGGAATAGAAAGAGGAAAAGGAGGAGCGTGTAAAAAGAGGAGGAGGAAGAGGCAGAGGAGAAAGAGTGAAGGAGAACGAGGAGGAAGTGGAAATGGAGGGAAATGGAAAAGAAGGAGAGAAAGAGAGAACGGAAAAAGGAAGAGGAAAAGGAGGATAGGCAGGGAGAGGCGGAGGAGGAGGAGGAGGAGCAGGCGCGGGGAAATTGGTTAATTTCGACCGCTGGTCGTTAGTGAAAACATCTTGAAAAATAAGCTCCGAATGCTCCAAGAAACATCAATTTTGTCAAGACAATTATCTCCCCCTCTGCTTATCTGCCGTTGCCTGTCTATCTATCTGTCTGTCTCTCTAGCTCTCTCTATATTCCCTTCCCTATGTTGCCTCACGGTCTTTGCTTCCATCTTGGTGTCTCCCTTTGTCTCCTTCTGTCTTTATCTCTCCGTCTCGCTCTTACTTAACGGCCTTTCTCTACCTGCACCTTCCTATCTGTCTTTCTCTGTCTGTCTGTCTGTGTCTGTGCCTCTGTTTTTGTCTCTGTCTATGTCTGTCTGTCTGTCTGTCTCTCTCCCTCGCTCCCTCTTGCTATCTCCGCATCCCACTGTTACTTGACGGTCTTTCTCTGTCTCAGTATCTCTCCTGCTGTCTGCCTGTCCGTCTGTCTGTTTGTCGTTTCTCGTCCATGCACACGTATGCCTCGTGTGCCGAGAGTGCTATGCTAGTAGCAGAAAGTAGCAGAAAGTATCAGCGGGGAATCAGTGTGCATTCCACGTACGTATACCTGCAGTGGTACCACGTGCAGCTCTGCACTCAGTTCATACAAACTGATCATCATTCATCTCTGTCGCTACATTATGCGAGTCTATAATCACATCCACATTACACAATCCAATCTATTATTATAATCTCAGTTAATCTTATTCACTTTAACACTATAGCGCAAATATCATCGACGAAAGACATTTACAGCAAGAACTTCGCCCTACAAACATTCCTTCTCACTTATCTACCAATCTACTTACTCACCCACCCACCAACCCACCCACCCACGCAGCCTACCTACCTACTTGTGTTCCTGTCTACACACCCACCTAAAATCCTACCACCCATCTGACTACGTACTTGTTTGCCTCCCAGCCTCCCTACCTTCCTACCTGCTTACCTACCTACCTGACTGCCAGCCTGCTTGCCTACAAACCTACCTACCTACCTACCTACCTACCTACCTACCTACCTACCTACCTACCTACCTACCTACCTACCTACCTACCTACCCACCTACCTACCTACCTGCCTGCCTGTCTGCCTGCCTGCCGGCCTGCCTGCCTGCCTACCTACCTACATGTACCTACATGTACCTACATGTACCTACCTACCTACCTACCTACCTACCTACCCACCCACCCACCCACACACCCACCCACCCACCCACCCACCTACCTACCTACCTACCTACCTACCTACCTACCCACCCACCCACCCATCCATCCATCCACCCACCCACCTACCTACCTACCTACCTACCTACCCACCTACCTACCTACCTGCCTGCCTGCCTGTCTGCCTCCCTGCCGGCCTGCCTGCCTGCCTACCTACCTACATGTACCTACCTGTACCTACATGTACCTACCTACCTACCTACCTACCTACCTACCTACCTACCTACCTACCTACCTACCCACCCACCCACCCACCCACCCACCCACCCACCCACCCACCCACCCACCCACCCACCCACCCACTTACCCACCCACTTACCCACCCACCCACCCACCCACCCACCTACCTGCCTACCTACCTACCTACCTACCTACCTACCTACCTACCCACCCACCCACCCACCCATCCATCCACCCACCCACCCACCCACACACCTACCTTCCTACCTACCTGCCTACCTACCTACCTACATACCTACTTACCTACTCAACAGCTCACCTACCTACCTACCTTCTCACCAACCCACCTTATCTCCCTACCAACACTAACAATCATGTCCTTGCATTTGTGCTGAATGACTCCGGAGATTTAAACATTTTTGGAGAAAATAGTTGAATGTCAATAGGAGATTTTGTGCTGAATGGCTCTAAGATGTTTATCTGCAGGAGATTCTCTGTTGCACATGAGCTTCTCAAACGTTGAGTCTGATATTGTTTAAGACGACAGCAGCAGGCGAGTAAGGTAGGCTACGAGTAAGGTACACACAGGCTACGAGAGGCGAAGAACTACAGCAGCTGCAGCTGTAGTCGACCCATGACAGGCTAATAAACTAGATGTTGACAGATAGAGGCAATTGGAATATGGAAGACTGGAGAAAAAAGGAGTGGCAAGATGCATGGGCAAGGAGAGGATGATGTATTGGGTGGTGAAAGATGGCAAGATTGGCATGAAAGAATGGTTGGCTTCGAACGAAAGGATGGTGGGCTACGGTAACGATGTTGATGATGATTATGATTATGATGATTATGATGATGGTATTGGTGTCAGCGGTGGTGATGATGGTTATGATTAACTATCATCACTACAATCATCACAGCATCATCATTGCAAGGGTCCTGACTGTGATAACGATGATGCTAATAATTATAATAATAATAATAGTAGTAGTAGTAGTAGCAGCAGCAGCAGCAGCAGCAGCAGCAGCAGCAGCAGCAGCAGCAGTAGTAGTAGTAGTAGTAGTAGTAGTAGTAGTAGTAGTAGTAGTAGTAGTAGTAGTAGTAGTAGTAGCAGTAGTAGTAGTAGTAATAATAATAATAATAATAATAGCAGTAGTAGTAGTAGCAGCAGCAGCAGCAGCAGTAGTAGTAGTTGTAGTAGTAGTAGTAGTAGTAGTAGTAGTAGTAGTAGTAGTAGTAGTAGTAGTAGTAGTAGTAGTAGTAGTAGTAGTAGTAGTAGTAGTAGTAGTAGTAGTAGTAGTAGTAGTAGTAGTAGTAGCAGCAGAAGTAGTTGTAGTAGCAGTAGCAGTAGCAGTAGTAGTAGTATATATCTATAGTAGTAGAAATTGTAAATGTAATAAAAAAAAGCAATATTAATGTCCTTGCTCTACTTTCCAAACTTTGGAATCCCAAAACGATATCATTACCATATCGTTGTTCATGATAACCAACCCGATCAAAACGACAGTTGCTATGCATCTAATAACCTATCCTAATTTTGGTGCAGAAAATGATGATGACGACGACTATGATAATGATGATGACGACGACTATGATGATGACATCGGGTTATCATGTTGCCAACCCCAATGCAAAAAATCAAAGGTTGTCACCCAACAACTTGTCGCTAACCCTCATCCCACCCCTCCACAAAAAATCAATCCAGGTGTGTAGGTAAGATCGTCTTACCTGTCCAGCAGGTGTCGGCGCTCCCACCATCCTTACCCCCAGCTCCAGCTGGCTGATACGACATGGAGACCTCGTTTCCAGTCGGTCTTTCCATCCCTCCTCCCTCCGTCCTTTCCAAGCCTCTCGAATCCCCAGACCGACCTAACTAGGTCCACCGCCAACCAACGACTGCCGCTTTAAGCAGCACTCCGCATGCAATCAGGGAGAATCCGACGCGTGACGTACGGAACGCCGCTCTGACGTCATACGCGGGGCAGTCCCGTCGACGCTGATTGGCCGACGAGACGAGACGAGACAGCCTTGAAGCTATAAATAGCCTGAGCCGTCGTCGCGAGGGCTTCCCCGT
>OX457038.1:6400248-6462748 GCA_949752735.1 Lumbricus terrestris | reverse complement strand
TCATGATTGACTACTTTTACGACGTAGCCATCATGATTAGCTACTTTTAGGACGTAGCCATCATGATTAGCTACTTTTAGGACGTAGCCATCATGATTAGCTACTTTTAGGACGTAGCCATCATGATTAGCTACTTTTAGGACATAGCCATCATGATTAGCTACTTTTAGGACGTAGCGATCATGATTAGCTACTTTTAGGACTTAGCCATCATGATTAGCTACTTTTAGGACGTAGCCATCATGATTAGCTTCTTTTAGGACGTAGCCATCATGATTAGCTACTTTTGGGACGTAGCCATCATGATTAGCTACTTTTAAGACTTAGCCATCTGGATTAACTATCATGCATGCATGTATGTATGTATGTGCACTTGTTATAGCGCCCCTTCAAACTTTCTACTCAGAGGCGTCCCCGACTGCGGAGCGGACACTACATCGGAGCTTCACGCCGAAGCGCTGAGCAATTGGAAGTAAAGGACTTGCCCAAGGTCCCTACGCGGTGACTTGAGGTGGATTCGAACCTCGAACCTTCCGGCTTCAAGGCAACGACGCCACCACTACACCACCGCTCCCCACATGTGGTGCCTATCTACTGCTGTGGGATGCGTAGCCATTTCATGATGCCTATGCGTAGCTATTTTAACACGTTGGCCGCGGTTTACGTGTAAACACGTAATTGATTTTCTATTAGCAGGCGCGGTGAGCGTGTTAACACGTAATCTAGTTTAAGCATTATAAAGACATCTTCAGCGCCCTGTTAACAAATGTAGCCGCGTGTAGATTACTGCTAAGGTTTCTATAGCCATCTAGTGAATAATCATGCCTAAATTTTTATTACAGCTGCTGCTATACCTGGTGTTTAGAGCACGTGACACAGGCTTCTGCCTTCTTGTCTGCGTTAGCGAGAAAGTGTGATAATGGCGACTCGTAAGAGGTTTAGTACCGAAGAAATTTTGAGGATGATAGATATGTCAGAAGACGAGAATTTTGATGACAATGACAGTGATAGGGACAGTGACATTGTAGGCCTAGCTGATGTCGTAGATAGTGATGGAGATAGCGATGCTACAGAGGCATACGATCTCCCTACGGTTGACGAGGCAGGCATAGGCAGATCGGATGACCCAGATTCCGATGTCGAGTCCTTTGTTGCTGCTGCTTCTGCTACGGAACAAACTAATGCCTCGGCATCGACATCTGCATTTACACCTCGTGTTTGGCAAGTTGTTGATGGCAACTACACGCCAAATGTAGAGTTTCAATATCATCACACTGCGGGACTGAACAGTTCTATAAATCTCACTGCTGAGTCGAGTCCGATAGAATTTTTCAAGTTATTCTTGACGGACGATGTGTTGATGTTGATGGTGAATGAGTCCAACCGATTTGCGGACCAGTTTCTTCAAAAGACCGCCTTGAAACGAAAAGCAAGGGCCCATAACTGGGAACCCACAACAGCATCAGAAATGGGTCGGTTTTTGGGACTCATCTTTCTCATGGGGTATGTGCACAAGGCAAAGATTGAGGATTATTGGAGCACGGACCCGAATATTGCCACTCCTATATTCAATCAAACTATGCCTCGAGATAGATTCGAAATCTTACTGAAATTTTGGCATTATTCTAACAATGAAGAGTCGCCAGAGAACGATCGGCTCTTCAAGCTGCGCCATATTTGCGATCTCCTAGTTGCACGCTTCCAAGCTGTCTACACCATGGAACGTGACGTATCTATTGACGAGTCAATGGTACTGTGGCGTGGACGACTCACATTCAGACAGTTCATTCCCGGGAAGAGACACAAATATGGCGTGAAGCTATATTTGTTGTGTGAGCCGAGTGGCTACATATACAACATGCTTGTATACTGTGGCAAGATGGATGCGATATCAGGATTTGGCCATGCAGAGACTGTTGTTCTGAAGTTGATGGACGGTATACTGGACAGAGGACATGTCCTGTATACTGATAACTTCTACACGAGTGTTCCACTTGCGCAACAGCTTCTGGACAGGAAGACCTACCTCTGTGGAACGCTGCGTAAAAATCGGAAGCATTTGCCGGAAAAAGTGGTCTCAGCGAAGTTGAAAAAGAACGATGTCGTTGCTCTGAGAAGCCGAGAAATCATGGTTTCGAAGTGGAAGGATAAGAGAGACGTTATGATGTTGTCCACTATTCATGCAGGCAGAATTTTTGAGGGTGGCAAACGGAACAGACGTGGAGAACTTATCAAGAAACCGGACTGCGTGCTCGATTACAACGTTCGAATGTGCGGTGTAGATCGGCTGGACCAGCTGCTTTCCTACTACTCGCCACTGCGGAAGACCCTCAAGTGGTACAGGAAGGTTGTCCTACAGACGATCGACATGGCCATGAGCAATGCCTTCTTGATGTACAAGAGAAGTGGAGGGAATCGTCGGCAGATATGGTTTCGCTCTTCAGTCGTAAGCTCTCTAATGAATACGCAAGATCGACCGGCCGCGGCTTCCGTTGTGCTAAGAGGATTGCATCATAATAAGGCGTCGGACCTGTCACGGCTCTCAGGGCAGCACTATATGGACGTACTTCCTCCCACTGAACGCAAACAGGCACCATGTACCAGATGCGTCGTTTGCCATAAGCGTGGAATACGCAAAGAAACGCGGTACATTTGCAGCACATGCGTTTCTAAGCCTGCGCTTTGCGTTGTTCCCTGTTTCAAGGATTACCATTTCGATGCACAGTTTTAGGCCTACTGTAAAGTAAAGTATGACAGAGAAGTTCAGAAGTAACTGTTTATTTGCCTTGTTGTTATTTACATTTCATATTTACTAACATCAATAATAAATGCTATTTGTCTTTGTAATCCAGTCTTATCAGAATTTCCGATAATTGCGTTGCTGGTTGCCGTGCGCACAGGGCCGCCGCGCCCCGGGGAAAATAATTGCCGCGGTCAATGTGTTAAGGTGCGACGCCTGCTTCCTGCATCAACTGTTTCTAGGGTGCTCGGAAATTTCTAGGCTGTTTGCCTATTATTCATGGAGCGTTTTGCTAATTACAGGATTCTTAGCTGCTAAACTATGCTTCCAAAATTCTGTGGGTTTTTTTAGCGTCCAGTTCTACACAAAAAGTGTAGTTCTAAATGAATTTATGCAGCTGCAAACGCATTGTCAAGAAGTTAAGAATAGTTAAAAATTGTTCACTTTCATCCGATTTTGACTAATTTACAATAGACGATGTGAAGTGAGAGAATGGCTTGTGAAAGTGCAAATATTCCTTTTAAAAGAAGCCTAGGCCAACTTGTCACCTAAAATATTACGAATGAATTACATTTGAAGTTGCTTTATAAACACGGAAATACTGATTGTCTTCCTAAGTAGGCCTACAATGTACGTGCATGCAGTGGCAATTACACTAATGATTATATGTAAACTTAGAGTTACACGATGGTAAAAACTCCTACCGTCTTCACTCCGTCCAAGCGAATCGCGAGGTTCCAACGTTTTATCCAGCGTACGTTTTTCGTCTAGCTTTTCCCAGAAAGCCCTTCCGTATACTCCCGACCCTGCAGCAGCGGCGACGGCTCTTCTCGCGGCCCTCCGAGTTCCCCGCGGTCTCCCTGCAGCCAACTCAAGCGGGCAGCCTTAACGCACCCAACTGCCCGTCAGAGACGCTTCCACCGACGCCTGTGCTTCCTGCATCAACCCGCAGCTCTCCGAACGGCAACTCAACCCGGGCTACACCGTCGCAGCAGCCGCGCTCGCAACCGGCAACGGGGGAAGCCCTCGTTATGACGTAGGAGACTCGCCAATGACGTCATTCGAATGCGCCGGACGCATCTCCTCCGCCGGTCGCGATTGGTCCGTCTATACTTAGCCGCGCCGGGCGCCGGGCGCGCACGAGGAATCCCTGCCATTATGACGTCATTGGCGCGACGCCGGTGACGTCATAACGTCCGAAGTCGGTCAGCGCGCGGCGACGCGGCGCGCTCTGATTGGCCGGGGTATTTTTAGCTGCCGCCTGCGGGTTTCCAGGCCGCCGCGTGGCAGATCCGACGGAGGCGTTGATGGGTTGGTTAATTATTGGAAAGCGATTTCCAACTCTTATCGTGACGGTTTATTGCTGATTGCGACCAGGATGAAAGGGCAAATGGCGTTTTTATAGCGCCGCCGCCGTTGTCAACAGATTCGCTGGCGGCGATTGGCGCCGTAGGCAGACGACGGATTTATTTTGGCGCCGAAGACGTAGAAGCAGAAGACAGACAGACAGACAGACAGACAGACGGACGGACGGACGGACGGACGGACGGACAGACAGACAGACAGGCAGGCAGGCAGGCAGATGGACTGACGGACGGACAGACAGACAGACAGAGATAGACGGAGGCAGAGATAGCGATGATGGTTGATGCAATTAATCGATCGGAGAGAAATAACCAGCCACGAGATAATAATATAGCGACGAGTAGCCTACAACGATAAGAGAGATCAAAGTAAACATTCAAGATTGACAGAGAGCGACAGAGAGAGAGAGAGAGAGGCAGACACATGGTCAGAAAGACAGACAGACCTAAACGGAGACGAAAGAGACAGGGAGATTGATAAATAGATGAACAGACAAACAAATAAACAGACAGACAGACAGATAGACAGACAACAGACAGACAAACAGACGTAGAATTGAACAGAACTGACAGAGAAATAATTGATTGGCGTAACAGACAGGAAAACAGAAAGAGGTAAAACGACTAGATAATTAAAAAGATGGATGGATGGATGAATGGATGGATGGATGGATGGATAGATAGATGGATAGATAGATGGACGGACGGAGAGGCAGATGGAAGGACAGCTAGTTAGATAAATGGATAGTTTGCATGTGCACTTGCTATAGCTCACCTTCAAGCTCTCTACTCATAGGCGCTTCCGACTACTGCGCGGAGACTGCATGCCGAAGCACTGAGCAATTGCGAGTGAAGGACTTGCCCAAGGTCCGTATACGTGGCGACTTGAGGTGGATTCGAACCTGCAGCCCTTCGGTTGCAAGGCAACGATTCTGTTGTAGTGGGTATGTTCGTTGGCAACGAACATACCCACTACAACACAGCGCCCCACATGGATGAATGGATGGATGGATGGATGGATCATGGATGACGAGTAATTGTTGCAGTTGGCATAGACAGAAGGAAGACAATGGCTAACGAAAGTAAACAATGTGGAATTAAGAAGAAAGTACAGAAATAATGGAAGAAAGAAATCAACAAACGAAAGAGGGAAGGAAGAAAACAAAGAGAGAGCAAAACAAGAATGGAAGGAAGGAAGGATGGAAGGAATGAAGAATGGAAGGAACGAATATATAATTAGGAAAGAAGGAAAGATGGGCGAAAACTATAGGAGAAAATGAAAGAAAAGTCGACAGAGGAAGGAGGAAAATACGGAAAGAATTGTAGGAAGTAAGAAATCGCGTGTATGTATAATATTGAATGAAGGTGAAATACAAAGTATACATGTATGATGTATCTGTTTCAGCATCACTGCTTCAGAAAGCCATTAGCATCAGCAAACCTCGCGACCTCAGCGGTCTTGAACCAGTCTGACCCGCCAAGAGGCAGTCAAAGAGTCAGGGTCCGACCACTTTTGGGGTCCGCGGCGCCGCGCAGGATATAATTATAATATATTGTGTTGATAGCCTATGTCTTTGAAAATGATATTGCTGATGCCTAACAGTTTAAAGTTCAAACATAACATCCGAGTGAAATTATAATTGAACACAAAAATATTATATCGTATACTATATATAATAGGTGGTACGTTTTTATAATTTCACTTTGTTTCTATAAATTATTTCTCAGAGAGCCCTAATTAAGATAAATAGGTCACCCCGATGAAGCGGGACTCTCGTCCCTTTAGGTATATCTGTTTGTTTTGTATTCCGAGAACCTGCACCTTTTCTTTGCATGCGATGTCGATTTCAATTCCTCTGGATCAATATATGAAGTTACTAATTAATTATCGATTTTTGGTTCTCAAAGTTCTTTCGTTCCGAGAACCGTTCTAATAGAGATTCCCAGAACCAGACTTGAGAACCACTGCATGCTATTGAAAGAGAGCACGACATCTTCGTCATCGCGTTAGTAAAGTAAGACTTTATGCATGAGGCGTTACTCAAAAGTGAAAACCAAAGCACAACTCTGTTTGCGAGTCCTGCGTCAGGTCCGACGGGTTGTCAAAAGATTCGAAGCCAGGATTAAAGTCTTGGTGCATGAAGATCAGGAAGAAAGTGTTTGAGATTTACAACGGAAGACAAATGCATTTGTCCTTCCAACTCCACTAGCAGTTGATATTCTAGAAAATTAATGTCATATTGTACAGACTTCACACATGCCTATAAACACATATACACAGACAGAGACACATTGACACACACACACACACACACACACACACACACACACACACACACACACACACACACACACACACACACACACACACACACACACACACACACACACACACACATACACACACGTATGCACACATACGCACATATACACACACGTATGCACACACAAACAAAAACACACATGTAAAAAACACACATATAAACACATACACGGTGCCACACGCATACACACACAAGCAGAAACACAGATGTAAAAAACACACACACAAGCACATACTTCTACAAAATACATGTGCACCGACAGACTGACACACACACACACACATACATAGACACACTCACAGAAACACAGGAAAGCAGACACGCAAGCATACTTACAAACGCACAAACACATACACAGGCACACGCGCACAATGTTTGACATGATAACTATTGGTGACGGCTTGTACACTATTACGCAGCACGGGTTAACAGAAGTCATCCACCAATTACAGTAACGGACACACAACAAAAAACCAGACAAACTCACATAAAGATTCCTACCTGAGTTCAATCACCTAAAAGCAATCAGAGAAATCCCAAATCTTCTTCTTCTCAACGCTAAACGCAACCGATGACGTAATTACGAGAATCCCTTAAAGCTTAACCGCCAACGCGCGGACGTTGCAAAACCGTTGCCCTATATATTTTCCAGGGCTTTTTCGCCCGAAGGGGTTCCTTCCTTCCTGCACCCGCCGCGGCGAAGAGGAATTCCTGGTGAAGCGTAACTCAGTCGATCTCGACTGACGCACAGAGCTCGACGCACCGAAGCGCAAGGTCGTCGGCTATTTTTAGCACAGCTGCGCCATCGATCACGCGGCTCGCTATGACGTCAAAGGAAGGCGCCGGCTGCCAGGAGGAGTCTGCCTCCGGCGAGGATGGGTAAACCGCACGGGATGGAGTAAGATCTAGCGAGCCACTGAAACCTATGGTCTCCGGAATGATGATGTGATTCAATGGAGCATTCGTGTTAAATGATTCCCTAAACGTAAGTGCTCAGTCAAAACATGAGTCGTGGTGCGTGAGGAATTATGAGGTTCGGATTCAGGATGATGTGCAATGGGTTAGCAAAGCAGGGTACCAAAGGCTGCTATGGAAACGTGTGCATTTACATCTATTTAACCATCAACCATCCATTTACAGCACTGACAAAACCCCGTTTGGCAACGCGAAACGATCGACATTCCCATCCGCATATTGAATGGTTCCCAATCAGGTGCGATTTCCCCATTCTCCGTGGCTCTGACGGAAATCCTCCCTGGACCGACTAGCTGCACCGCGGGTCATCTCGTGACGTCATTGGGCTATACCAAATCTAAAAATAGCGTCGACGCCGACGGCTTCTGGAAAGGGCTTTGATCGATCGGATGCCTTTGACGAGGAATAAATCCAGGTCAATCGGATGCGTGGCATAAAAAACGGATCGGAAGCCCGGAAAAAAAATGAACCGGAAATTGGAGCGCCCACCCACGGCGTTCTCTTTGTTTCTGAATAATGACACCGGCGTTAAAAACGCCCTGCATGAAAATAGATACCGCCTTTTTTTGACTATTTATAATGCTTAGACTCCCACCGATCTCCGGTTGTCACTGAGAAGTTTCTGCGGTGATGGGTGAGGGAAACAGTGGCGTAGCCAGGAATTTATGAGGGGGGGCTTTTTTGGCCTGGCCGGATGCCCTTTCTGACACCAACCCAACAGTATTACAGTACATAAAAAGGGAATAAAGTAACAAAGGGAATAAAGTAAGCAAAACAATTGTTACTACAAGCAATTGTTTTGTTTTTTCTTATTTACGTGAATAAATAACCTTTAAAAAAACTTTTCCCTAGGTCAATTGGGGAGGGGGGTTAACCCACGAAACCCCCTTGTCTACGCCAGTGGATGGAAATGAACGAATGAAGGAAAGGGTGAATGGATGAATTAATTGATTGATTAATTGATTGATTGATTGTTTAATGAACGAATAAATGAGTGAACGAATGACTATAATAACATACGAGTAATTGAAGGAAGGACGGGTAACTGAATGGATGACTGAGTGAGCAAATGAATGCATTAATTCAGCGGTTCCCAACCCGTGGCCCGCGGGCCAAAAGTGGCCCGCCTGACCTACAAATATGGCCCGCAGCATCTCAATGAATTAAGAAAAATATACGTAAAAATTGACAATTTGAACATGATAGAATATATAATTCTATTCCATTAAAAATTATTTTATTTGTACGTTAATAAATCGCTTCAAACATTCTTTTTTCATTCAATTATAAAAAATTCATATGCCTTTAATTAATTAAATTTTAGCCTTGTGGCCCCGTAATATCCTTCAACTAAGAAAAAGTGGCCCTCGTGTCCTCCAAATTAGAAAAAGTGGCCCTCAAGTCAAAAAAGGTTGGGAACCACTGCATTAATGTCTAATAATAATGTTCTCTTTGAGACTCTTCAGTTAATCAAGACATGCAGATATTCAAAGGATAGCGACGATAGCAGACGTTTGCAGGAGCCACTGAATCACTCCGACTGGAACTGGGCTCGTTTGAATCCTTATTGTTAGATTAGACTAGACTACTAGACTAGACTAGACTGTACTAGACCAGACTAGACTAGACTAGACAGACTATAGACTGCACTAGACTAGACTAGACAAAACTAGGCAAATTAGACTACAATAGACTAAACTAGACTAGACTATACTCGACTATAGGCTTGATCAGACTGGATTATATAATTTCGGATTGGAATGGATTAGATGATTTTGGATTAGACTGGATAAGATCATGTATACAAGATACTCTAGCATGGATTAGAGATCGGTGTTCTTTTCTTTGACATAAATCACGTTCTTTAAAGTCGCCATATAAATGTCAAGTTTTGTGCAAATTAGAGCTACACTACAAACTAGACCTTATCAAATAGTGTTCTTGATGCAACGCTCTTTCGATGATTTTGAAAAATGCACTATTTTAGACGTTTGTTTCACTATAGGCCTACATCAACGCATTTTAATGTCAACTTACATAGTTACGAGCTTTGCTTTAGAAACCATTTTCGACGTACAGAAATAGAAACGTCGTGGTCATACGTCATACATCCCTCTATCGGGGTCTCTTCCAATCAATATGCCTAGTGTCTAGTCAGTTCTGGTTCATACCATAGATGTAAAAACGATGGAAACAAAATATTGGAAACAAATCAAAAACGATACAAACGACAAAAAGCGAAAATGAAAAATAATTTGACTTTGTTGCATCTTTAACTGCATTTTAAACTTTAAAACCTTGTCTGTTCAATTTGATCTTATATCATTTCAAATTTAAAATTGTAAACAAGAGTCCGCAGAATATCGTGCTGGTGACCATAAAGCAATTAAAATCTTATCAGAAGTAAATAATATGTGTACTAAATTATATATTGTACTCAAAATTGTCGCTTATATGCGCCTAAGAAGTTTATGTCAAAATAACTATTATAAATTTCATTCCTTGTAGGGACCTACTAAAATGTATTTCTAAAATGATGATGTCACTTTAGTTATAGCTGAATCCTTGAGAGTAGGCCTACCGTGAAAAGGTAAGGAACATCAGAAAAATAAAATTAAGAAAAACTATGACCGACAGCAAATAAGTAAATAAAGCTACATAAAGCAATTTAAAAAAACGGAACAAAACGCGACAGAAAAAAGAAGGAAAAATGATGTTTTTTGGAAAATAAAAAACCCGAAAAACCGTTTAAGAAACCTATGGTGCTAATAGGCTACTTTAGCGCAGTCAAGGCTATTCCAAGTTTCATTATAATATTGTCCGTTTTATTCTAATATAACCCACTTCAGTCTGGTTAAATTCTTGTCTTGTCTTGTTAAATTCTTGTCTTGTCTGGCTAAATTCTTGTCTTGTCTGGTTAAATTCTTGTCTTGTCTGGTCTGTTTTAATGCAATCAAGTATGGTCTATAACAGTCTTGTTTTATCTGATCCTATAATAATTATTATTATGTCATGAGACGCGGTGGTGTAGCGGTAAGTCCGTTGACTTGTGAACCGCAGGCTCGAATCTACCTCAAGTCGCAACATAGCGACCTTGGGCAAGTTGCTCACCCACAATTGTCTGTGAGAAAGGCAACGGCAAACCACCTCACTCATCTCATCCCCAGAGGCTTAAAGCCAGTGAGGTTCATTGACCTTCGGGCAGAGATAACTTATCATGCTTGCATCTATACAGTGGCGTAGCCAGTTATTTTTTCATGGGGGGGGGCAGTGGGGTGGCAGCTTAAAATGATGGGGTGGCTACCGTTAGCAATTAAAGCGTGCATCGGCATCGGTATATTGCCATAGACTATGTATTTTTAGATTTTGGATGTATTACAGTATTGGACATAATACGCAAGCAAGCCTCACTAGCTTGTCTGTCCCACAGTGCACTATAGTGGCCTGTCCCACTTTCCCATCACCCACCCTATAAGAAGTTGTACAGGAAGTTGTATAAAAAATAAAATAAGTCAGAAATTATATAACACTGTTTAATTCTTTATCACTCGTAAGAGTAAAAAGTAAAACAAACGCAGGGATTGGGGGGGCAGCTGGGGGGGCAGCCCTTTCATTTGGGGGGGAGGCGGCTGCCCCCCTTGCCCCCCCGTAGTTACGCCACTGCATCTATAGTTCTATACAATGGCATACACATAAAACAAGTGCGGCATCGTAATTTCGTCCGTCCACCCCTCCCAAGAATATTCTACTGTATGATGATCCCGTTTCATAATATCCTTGTTACAAACCAAGTGAATTCCACTCTGCTGTCTACTTAATTCGATTTTAGCCTGTTCTACTCGTTTCTATTCTGTTGTTATTCTATTTCTAGTCTATTCTATTTTGTTTCTATTCTATGCTAGTCTATTATATTCTATTCAATTCTATTCTGCTGCATTATATTTCAGTTTATTTTGTTCCATTCTACTCCACTCAATTTCATTCCATTCCATTCCATTCTATCATAGGCGTACGGGACATTCCGGCAGTGCGGGGGGCAAAAAAATTTTTTTGCCCGAAAAATCTGACGACCTTTTTTTTTAGTCATTCGCCCAAAATTTTTTAGATTTTCCCGTCCGAAAAATCTGACGACCTTTTTTTTTTTTTTTTTTTAGTCATTCGCCCAAAATTCTAAAACCTTACGACCTTTTTCTTTTTTACCCCTGCTTGCCCGAAAAATCCCTCCCGTACCTGTTTTGCCCGAAAAAAATCTCCGAAATTTTTCCCCCGTTCTAGCCTCTTTTGCCCGAAAAACGCATTTGCCCGAAATTTGGGGGGGGGCATTTGCCCCCCTGGACCCCCGCCTCGTACGCCTATGCATTCTATTATATTCTATTATTAATTATTATTTTTATTATTACACAAATTTCTTACGCGCAAAAGGTCATACCAAAGTGTGAATCTGAGATTCGATAGAATTCTATTCTATTCTATTCCATTCCATTCTATTCCACTCCATTCTATTCTATTCTATTACATTCTATTCTATTTTAATCCAGTGAATTAAAAGGGGCCGTTTATCATGACGCACACGACCTCGTCTGCAACGTAAATAATATCTGAAGATGTCTCGCTGACTCAACAAAAATATGACAATCCGGAAGAAGCCTAATAACTTGCCCGCGACACGATTGCCATTCCCGTTTCCCGTCTATAGGTCAAAGTATGTGCACGAGACAGGGATGCTCCATGTTCACCTGATATTTATGGATCACCCACGCCTTCAGCGTCAAAACATTTTTAGAATAGGTTCTATTTGCAGTCCGCATTCTAGTCGGTGAAATTTAAAAACTGTAGTCTAGCTGCCGGACATAATGATAATCTCACTTATTTTTAGCGACATTTCAGCGAGTCCGATGTTGTATTGTGCTGCAAGAAACGCGGTCGATAAATAATTAGCACGTCGGACGAAAATAGATTGTCTGATTGACGCGTCGGGATTGCACCCTGAATAACTAATCGATCCGTTTGACGTCATTCGCGCTCTCCGCAGTCCCGCTATTGCGTCATCGGAGACGGGTATTCCCTTCCGATGACGTAACAATGGGTGCTGCACGCCGCCTCTAACGCGCTGCGTGGAATATATCGGCGCGATGCTGATCGATACGTTGCACGGACAGAGCGTGGATGATGCTCCACATTACAGGGCCTGGTGAGAAAGGTCGGTGTGGGGACCGCATATGGTAAAACGCATTGCAACTGGTACGAACTGTTGTGATTTCTAGGATTGCATTGACATGCGTGCAACTTCGCATGCGTGCACGAATGGAGAAATGGATACGAAGGGAGAGTCACTCGGGGCCTTATGGTAATTATTATACATGGGGCTGGATGTCCCTTAGACCTGATAATGAATTTGAAGCAAAACTTCACTATTCTTCCTCCTATCTCCTTTCCACAATCATTGTTCCATGTCAGCAGGTTTTCCAGATATATAAATTCTTCTACGTTCAGCAGACCTACCCCATTAATCTCGATTGATGTCGTGTTCGTTTTTTCGCCAAAGGTCATTGTTTTGGTTTTGCTGTGGATACTTGTGTATACATAGGCCTATAATATTATCGCTTGTAATATGTCGTGCCTCACAGAGTCAAATGCTCTTTGTTGTTTCTACGTTTAGTTATGGCTATTTTCACCTCCTTCCCAACAATACAAATCACAAATATAACGCCGAGATTTGCTTTATATATCGTTGGACAACTATGTTATAAAGGTGTTTTGTGTCAGCCATCACTCATGATCTCATTTGCTTTTATCGTCAATCGGATATCTAAGTATACCAGCTGCAAGGTACCCTGTGTGCATGTGAAATTTAAGTTGTTCTCTCCTACCCAACGCCCTGCGGTGCGGGGTACCCCTTAACAGCCCACCCGGTTCGCACCCATCTGGGCTACCCGGCGTTACCCATGGATATTTTGGTTTTTCGCCCTCCCCTCGCTGTCTCCCCACCCACCCAGACTATCCCCAAACCGCCATATCACCTAACACGCCCCATCCAGCCCCGATTTTTAGTTTTTGCCCAACGCTATCCGTCCCCTACGTTCGTTATTTAGCCGGAGAGTTTGTTTCTTGCGTAAAGTTGGCACTGTTTATAAAGTCGTTTTCACGCTGCATGGTATAGGTTACTCATTGAACAAAATCAATTAAGTTTTTGAAGGTTTCTGGTCCCTTTGGCACGCAGCACTCGCAATTAGGATGAGCAAAGAGATTATTTTAATTTTAATTAGGCCTATAAGAAAAGATAAGATAAGATAATAAAAGATAAAATAATATAAGATAAGATAAAATAACATAAGATAAGATAAGATGGGATAAGAATAATAATTTGTATATTTTTCAAGTCGTAAAGCACGATCATCTTCCCTGTAATAAGAGATGAATTTCCAAGATGAAAGTTAAAAATCTATCGCAACAATGTACGATATTTACTCAAGTAGAGAATATAATTATATCTATTAAAGTCTTAAACCATTCCTATCAGCACTGAGACAATAGGCGTTTATTCTAAAGAAATTGATAACCAAATTCCCGGCAGGCAGGCAGGCAGGCAGGCAGGCAGGCAGGCAGGCAGGCAGGCAGGCAGGCAGGCAGGCAGGCAGGCAGGCAGGCAGGCAGGCAGGCAGGCAGGCAGGCAGGCAGGCAGGCAGGCAGGCAGGCAGGCAACCAGGCAGGCAGGCAGGCAACCGGTTGGCTAAAGTGGATGATATAAGGGTTGAAATTAGGAGAGAGGGGAATGGAGGAGGAGGAGGAGAGGAGGAGGAGGAGGTAGAGGAATCGGGATATATATGATCCATTGAAACACAATGTTTCCAGTTTTGAGCTAAAGACATGTGGAGAAACTGATTGCAATGAGTGAAGATTTGGTGACTTAAAACGGGCAGCGGTGTTAAAGGGTCTCATCAGAAAATAAAATTTTCAATAAAAATAAACAAGGTCGAAGAGAGAATTTCTTTTAAGGGTTTTTTAGACCTGCACAATTCCTCCATTCCTTCCCTTCCAATCCTACATAATAAACTATTCCCAATGGGATGACAATCAATATTATCCTTTTTAAAACTTTTGGCCGCACAGAAGTGCTTCTACAACTGGACAAATCCATATAGAACCATTGCACATTTTAGTGTTGAACTGCACGATATACTAAAAGCCCTTGTGAATAATCATAGGATAATATCCTCATGACGTCATTGCGGCACATTCCCAATGCGAGCTCCACAGAGCCTACAGTGAAAGAAGAGTACTCTGGAGCCATCTTTCGAATACGGCCGCAATTCATCAGACTCTCACGACATTCAACAGATGGCGATTCTTTGCATCCAGAGCCTTCTATTACTGAAGGCTCTGCAACCACTAAGCCTTCCAGCGACTAGCGAATAAACTGACAAAGCCATCGAATAACAACAACAACAACAACAACAACAACAACAACAACAACAACAACAACAACAACAACAACAACAACAACAACAACACAACAACAACAACAACAACAACAACAACAACAACAACAACAACAACAACAACAACAACAACAACAACAACAACAACAACAACAACAACAACAACAACAACAACAACAACAACAACAACAACAACAACAACAACAACAACAACAACAACAACAACAACAACAACAACAACAACAACAACAACAACAACAACAACAACAACAACAACAACAACAACAACAACAACAACAACAACAACAACAACAACAACAACAACAACAACAACAACAACAACAACAACAACAACAACAACAACAACAACAACAACAACAACAACAACAACAACAACAACAACAACAACAACAACAACAACAACAACAACAACACAACAACAACAACAACAACAACAACAACAACAACAACAACAACAACAACAACAACAACAACAACAACAACAACAACAACAACAACAACAACAACAACACAACAACAACAACAACAACAACAACAACAACAACAACAACAACAACAACAACAACAACAACAACAACAACAACAACAACAACAACAACAACAACAACAACAACAACAACAACAACACAACAACAACAACAACAACAACAACAACAACAACAACAACAACAACAACAACAACAACAACAACACAACAACAACAACAACAACAACAACAACAACAACAACAACAACAACAACAACAACAACAACAACAACAACAACAACAACAGCAACAACAACAACAACAACAACAACAGCAACAACAGCAGCAGCAGCAACAGCAACAACAACAGCAGCAACAATAACAACAACAATAATACATAATAATAATAAATAACATAATATATTAGTCGGTAGTGAAGTCCCTGAGGGATCCTGTAATACCTCGGGGCAATAAAAAAAATAATAAAAATTATTATCATGAATGCAAAGTTGAAGTCTGACCTCTGCCTTGAGAATTCGCATGTTGGTGAATGTCATCGAAATCGATTGTTAAGAACTACTTCGTTCTTTTCAACTTCAGCTCCGGCAGCAGAGAACTTGTGCTTCCATGGTGTCTTTGCAGCAGGGCCACGTGAGATATGAGTTTGAAGGCATCTGTGTGAAGGAATTTACCGCCAGCTTCTAAGGCTACATGTTGTAGTCTAACACCTGTGCATAAAATAACGTATTGAATAACACATCTTATGATAGTCATCCAATGGCGCATTTAAAAAAGTATTTCTTATGGCATTCAGGGATGAATTTTATTTCCATAGAGTATCCTATAATGTATCTTGTATCTCTACATGTATTATAGTACCATGTAATGTATCTTATTTTCCTCTCGTATCCCGTAATGCATCTTGTTTTCCTATTGAATCTCGCATATCCTGTAATGTATACTATAGTTTATCTTATAGTATCCTATAATGCATGCTATTTTCTTATAGTATCATAGATATATGATATATCTCATAGTATATCTTATAGAATCAAATAGTCTATCTACTAGTATTTTTCATGGTGTAACATAGACAACATAGCGCATCTAATTTTCTTATAGTAAATGTGATGTAAGCTAGCTTTTCTCATTTCCTTATGGTATCTCAGAATGAATCTTAGCGCACCTGTGATAGTATCCGCTTGTGTAGCTGGCACATCACGTATCCGTTGTTGTATCTTGTATCCAACACTGTATGCGTATACACGAATGAATAACTTGCTGGGATACTTTCTGTTTGCATATCATTCTCTGTATCTGAATCGTCATCCTTAACGATATCCGTTTCTTTAATCGACATTGGTGCCCATGCATGGATACTAATCTGTATCCTATTTGTTTCAGCATCCATCTATAGATATATCCTGATTTAGGATATCCGTCTAGATTGGTATCTGTATTTTCATGTATCATTATATCCGTATTGCTATCGCTATCCTTTGCTTTGGTATCGCCATAATTAAATATCCGCATCACAATCTCCATGTACATCCGCATTGATACCTTCATCCGTATATCTCCATTAGTATCTCCATCTCATTACTATATCCTGCTTTTGTATCTCCATCAGTATTAGCATATGATGTGCATCTATATCCGTATCAGTTTATTTTTACGAATATCCGTTTCAATGTTTCCAATATCTATTTCTTTTAATATCTTCATCAGTTGTAGACTCGAACGCTCATACGGACAGTGTCTTCAATTCTTGTTAAACAGATATAGTTAGCGAACGTAGGTTTGCTGAAAACGCGCGGCTATTTTAAACGATCATCAGAAAAGAATGGCTGTTTACAGGAACAGCGTGTCTATTTTAAACCAGCGTGACGAACCGATCTCTGTTTTTCGAAACGGCGATTTCTTTTTAAACCGTCATGCTGCGCCAATGTGCGTTTGCAGATAAAGACGCCGTTTTTTTAAACCAACGAGATAATCCAACGTCCGTTTAAGGAAACGAGCAGACTATTTTAAACAAGCGTAGGCTATATATAGAGTTTCTTTGTCTGCTACCATCGATGGCTTCCAGAGTGGAAATGAACGAAACACACGAAGACTGGTTCCCTAGTAGCCATCGGATTCACCGGAAGACCTTTACCGGAGGAACGATTTTCAATCAATCCGCTCGTATTCCTATAGGGACTGCGTGGAGTCGCTTGTATGGTAGCCAAGGCGCCATTTACACTGGCGGGTGTGACGACAATTTCTCAGCTTTCGGCGAAATCAGTTCCAGAGATAATATGGCGGTTTTAGCTAATACGTAAAAATCTACACCTCTACTTAATTTGTTAAATTCATCTTAATATATCTTGCTCAAACCTTATTGGTCTTGTATTTCCTAATTCATCGTTTTTTAGGACTAGGCTCCACTGACCTTAATAATTATTGAACTGTACGTCTTTTCCCCCACACTTATCTTTGATTCATGCTGTCTTTCATAATCATGGTGATTCATCGCGTGGAAATCCATCTTATTTTTTCTAATTCGTCTTTGTTAAATCTTGTATTTCCTTACTCATCTTCATCTTTGAATTGGTCTTCTTAGTTTGACTTCGCAATTCACCTTTGCTTTTCATAATTCATAATGCCATATAATTCACGTTCCCCTTATTTTTCAAAATTCATTTTAATTCATATTAAATTTTGTTTTCTGTTTGCTTTTGAGCAAGTCCAGGCACTTGAGCAGCTGCTTGAAATTATATGTCTTCCACTCTCAAAACATTGCTTCTAATCATCCAATCATCTTTTGTTAAAAGGACAACAGAGATAGCCTACTTCTCCAACATTCGCCCTAACGTGCCGTGCCAAAAGCAGCCCCACATGAGAGCGCTTTAAGGCTGGAACCGTTCTGGCACCACACCCGTGGACTGACTACTTGACCTTTACTGACCAAAGGACTTAATCACACCGGATAGCGTAACAATCGGCACCGGATGAGGTGCTCCAGACCCTTCAAAACCGTTTGCAAAAAATATATCGTGCGTTTCAAAACTCCAATCTGACGCTAACCGTTAGTGTTTACACTGTCAGTGTTATTTACCGTTAACTCCATAATACATGAGTTCTAATCTAAGACCTATTGGCATGATTACGGTGGAGCGGGGGTCCTGGGTCCTGGGCTGTGGCGGTCTATATGCCATGACCCCTGGCATTTCCAGGTTTCGGGTCCAGCTATGTGATTCCTCTCCTCGTGGCTTAATTCTGCCGGCTGCGGCTCGCTGGTAGATGTCGCGTTGAGCTTGGAAGCATTTGCCGCTTTTATGTCGGTGACCTTTAAAAAGCAGATACGGTATGATCTGTGTGCGCGTCCCTTTCTTTGCACGTTTCCGTATGCACTCTGTGCGCTTCTCTGCGCTTCTAGATATGCTTCGCTGTGCTTCTAGATATGCTTCTCTGTGCTTCTAGATATATGCTTCTCTGCGCTTCCAGATATGCTTCTCTGCGCTTCTAGATATGCTTCTCTGTGCTTCTAGATATGCTTCTCTGCGCTTCTAGATATGCTTCGCTGTGCTTCTAGATATGCTTCTCTGTGCTTCTAGATATATGCTTCTCTGCGCTTCCAGATATGCTTCTCTGCGCTTCTAGATATGCTTCTCTGTGCTTCTAGATATGCTTCTCTGTGCTTCTAGATATGCTTCTCTGTGCTTCTAGATATGCTTCTCTGTGCTTCTAGATATATGCTTCTCTGCGCTTCCAGATATGCTTCTCTGCGCTTCTAGATATGCTTCTCTGTGCTTCTAGATATGCTTCTCTGTGCTTCTAGATATGCTTCTCTGTGCTTCTAGATATGCTTCTCTGTGCTTCTAGATATGCTTCTGAATTCTTCCGTATGCTTCTCTGTGCTTCTAGATATGCTTCTCTGCGCTTCTAGATATGCTTCTCTGCGCTTCTAGATATGCTTCTCTGCGCTTCTAGATATGCTTCTCTGCGCTTCTAGATATGCTTCTCTGCGCTTCTAGATATGCGTCTGAATTCTTCCGTATGCTTCAATATTGTCGTGCATACGGTTCTGTTTGTTTCTATATGTTCCTGTTTTCTTCTGTTTGGTTCTCTATGCATCTGTATGCTTCATTATGCTCCTGCATGTTTCTGTGTGTTCCAGTCAGGGCTTTTTTAACGTGCAGCTCCACACAAAATGTGCAATTGTAAATGAATTTGTGCAGTTGTAAAAGCATGTATGTGCGGTGAAAATCATTACAAAAACCTAATTGCAGACGGTTTACGATGGAACAGCGAAGGAGCAGGAAGGCGGGGGAAAGCAATTTCTAAGTAGATGACTTAATAAAAGGTCATCAGTTTTTTCCGTCGCCGATTCGGGATATTTTGTGGAGAAAACGTAGAAATTTTTGACCAATTGAGTAAAAACGTTTTTGGGGGAAAATTTTCTGAGACGACCAGAAAATTTCGCCAAAAAACCCGCACTGGAAAGACTTTGTGGTTGTGCAGTTCTACAAATTTCTGAAAAAGTCCTGGTTCCAGTATGTTCATGTATGGCTCTGTTTGCTTCAATGTGCCTCTGTTTGATTTTGTATGTCTTTGCATGCCTCTACATGCCTCTATGATTATGCTTATTCTGCACGCTTTTGTATTGTACTCCTGTATGTATTATTGCTCGTGCATGTCTCTGTTTGCATCTATTTACTTCTGCGTGTTTATTTACGTCTTATGCATGCTCATGTGTACTCCAGTATATGCTTCTGTGTGCTCCAATATTGTTCTGTTTGCTTCAATGTGCTTCTGTATGATTTTGCAGTGAAAATCTGCATGCTTTTTTATGTTTCTGTATGTCTTTGTGTGCTTATGTGTACTTCTGCATGACCGTGTAGTTTCTTTTGTGTCCTTGTATGTTTGAATGTACTTCTGCATGCTTCTCTGAGGCATATACTGTATACGACGACCTTAAAAACAGACTTGACGGGAAGTACTAAGTACCAAGTACTAAGTACCAAGTACTAAGTACCAAGTACTAAGTACCAAATACCGTATCATCTCTAATAGTCTCTTTACATCTTTCACTTCTAATCTCGCCCTTCCTCTAATGGCCATGCACTCGCATTGGGATCATTTCCGTAAGGCTCTTTCTGATAGAAGCATATTATTAGGCTAATGGTCGCAGGCTACACGATGAACAACTCCACGTTTTTGTACGATAAATATTGTGATAGAAGAACAAAGTGCAACGATTTATATATATTTGAATATTAGGCTATTCACGTGCGTTAAGTTACGTCTGTAGATCTAATGATTACAAATTACAAAATTAGGCATTTGATGACAGTGGTGGCGCCAGGATTTCAGTTTTTTTTGGGGGGGGGGGTAGTGGGGGGCTGAATTCGCGGGTGGAAATTTCCATCTTCTGCCGTCAACATTTCTGACGACCTTTTTAAAAAGTCATTTGGTCTAAATCTTCTAAAACGGTCCTTTTTCATATCCGCAAAACTGCCTGGAAAATCTCGTGCGTGCCTTACGCTTAATTTTTTTTTGGGGGGGATCTAAAGGGGTGGATCGTCCAAATATTTCATTTTTACATGGAGAAAACATGGATGGCCTTTCTTAAGGGGTTTAGCACCCCTAGCCCTCCCTAGCGCCGCTACCGTTTGATGATAGGTTTTTAATAGGCCTATCGTTAAATATTTGCAGATCAAAATCTATCAGACATTAGACTTTAATTTTTTTATTTAAGGTCTTTGGATAAGTTTTTGAACGACAATCGGGAGGGGAGTAAATTTAACAGCTTGTTTAGTGTTTACATTAAAAACCCTTTCAATAAAAATTAAATAGGCTATAATTATAATAAAACGTGAAGGCAGGTTGACAAAAAATCATGCTTCAAAGTAATCGTAATCTCCAAATTTATAAAGCGCTACTAGAAGGCAAAGCGCGGGGCACCAGTTTATTCACGAGCGCTGCGTTGCGTCACAAGGGTTGTCTATGAAGATCTAAGATATCGTACTTAATGTTTCAAGAGCAAAATGTGAAGTGCGGCGACATCTAGGCTACGTCTCAGAGCTAAACGGATGCACACATTATTATTTTCACTAGAAACCATTCTCCTAAATAATTATAATAATTATTATGTTCCTTGCATGGAGACTGTACGTTAATTCTTGCACCAATCGCAAGATAGCGCCACATGTTCATGCATCCACCCATTTATTCGCAAGATGGCGATACATAGTAAAGCCGCCGTTGTAAACGTGATGATAATAATAATGATAAAAATATCAGTCCCTTTCAGTCACACGTACATGTCTTCGTTCCATTGGCCATTGAAACTCTAGGCCCTGGTAACTTAAGAGGCATCGAATTCATTGCAGATTTGGGTCGTCACTTGACGAAGGCGACGGACGAAATGAGAGAAACGACATTTCTCTTCACACACTTTCGGCAGGCAGGCAGGCAGGCAGGCAGGCAGGCAGGCAGGCAGGCAGGCAGGCAGGCAGGCAGGCTGGCAGGCAGGCAGGCTGGCAGGCAGGCAGGCAGGCAGGCAGGCAGAATAAGTAAATGAAAGAAAGTTGACGTGGTCCTTATGAGATTCGTAGGCCTATAGGGTTTCAACCATACAGTGGGAAAGGTGAAAGAGAAGACAGAGAGAAAAAAGAAAAAAGTCGTGTATGACAAAAAGGGTCATAATTAAGCCATTTTGGCGGGGAAAATGGTATGGTTTTCTGGGAAAATGGTATGATTTTCTGGGAAAATGGTATGGTTTTCTGGGAAAATGGTATGATTTTCTGGGAAAATGGTATGGTTTTCTGGGAAAATGGTATGGTTTTCTGGGAAAATGGTATGGTTTTCTGGGAAAATGGTATGGTTTTTTGGGAAAATGGTATGGTTTTCTGGGAAAATGGTATGGTTTTCTGGGAAAATGGTTTGTTTTCCCCGAGATTTCAACCAAACGACTAATAAAAAATAAGTAAAAGGATAATCAACTATTTTGGCGGAGAAAATTGTATCTTTCTACCCGGTGATTATCGACCAAACGACTAAAAAACGGTCAGAGATTTTTGTGGCGTATCCTATTATAATAGACATCGAACCCATTCACGCCCTCGACTAGCGACGGATTTCAGACTGGTGCAACACCGGATGTGCCTGTCACAAATAAATAATTCAATCGTCTTCTTCCACTCGAGGACTCGTGCTAACTGCTAACTCGAGTCCTTGAGTTGAAGCTAGAAGGTAACTGGAGCTCCTTTAACCCTCGGGCTACCAAGGGGAAGAGGTAGTATCCACTATCCACCACCCATAGGTGTTTCCCAAATCAAACTTGTTTCGTATGAAATAATTTTTTTACATTTTAGGTAGCTGAGATTTTTTGCACACATTTTGAGGTAAAAGTTGTGATGATTCTCCACACTGTTCAAAAGTTATACCCGGTATTATAGGCCTACTCGAAGAATCATGGGGGGAGGGTGGATTCCACCCCGCGCTTAGAATATCGACTAAATCTTATTCGTCATTTATTATGAAGAGTAACAAATTGTGCCAATCTATAGAGGGAATGTGGGGCTACATTTTCATGCGAAGTAATTTGTCTTTTGATAACCGAAAGTACTCGAAATAAATTGAAATGTGTGAAAATTTATGACTTTTCGTAAAATAAGCATGTTTTTTGACTATAACGTATCAAAAATATATTCCTGAAGAGCAATAAATTATGTTATTCTATAGAGGGAATGTAGGGCTATTTTTCCATGCTAATTAATTTGCCTTTTGATAACAGTAGGCCTATGTAGTAAAAATAAATAGGTATGTCTGAAAATAATACTTTAAATAGGGCCTACAACGAAAATCGATATTCTGCGTAAATGTTTGTCAGCAGCTAATGCACTTATAGGCTATTACTTATATTAGCTCAAACAGATATTGAAGATGAATATATAAATACATACATACATACATGCATACATACATACATACATACATACATACATACATACATACATACATAAATACATACATACATACATACATACATACATACATACATACATAGATACATATATACATACATATAATAGCATACATACATACATACATACATACATACATACACACATACATACATACATACATACATGCATACATACATACATACATACATACATACACACGTACGTACGTACGTACGTATATACATACATACATACATACATACATACATACATACATACATACATACATACATACATACATACATACATACATACATACATACACAAATGTTCAAAATACATAAAAAATCTAATATATTATTCATGCATAAGTACGCGCTTGCGAAATCGAAGTCACCGGGTGTCCCCATGTGAAAAGTTGTATAGTTTCGAGGAAGATTCATATATTTTAAACCTAAATTTACCATTTTGTGCTGAACTGAATGCTTTATCCATTCGTTAACTATAAGTTATGATATTTCAAAGCCAACTCAAAATCAAGAGGTTGCACATGGGTGGTACTTATGCATGAACAAAATATTAGATTCTTGGTATTCCATGTCACAAAAAGTTTGGTATATTACAAGTTATGATAATCTCAAAGCAAACTCAAAATCAAGGGGGAGGGTGGCTCTTATGCATGAACAAAATATTAGATTCTTGGAAGTCTATGTCACAAAAACTTGGTGGCCTGAGGGTTAAAAGGGCATGGACGTTGCATCCGTCAAACACAAGATGGTAACGACCATAGACACGTTCCTTCGTCGCCTTCAAAGGGACGGTTAGACTTTGCTGAGTGCCCGAAGCGACTTGCTTTTCTCCAGATGCAAGGGGCGACAGGGTATTTAATTCTCGCCGTGAACGACTCACGGAATCACTTTCTGGACTAGAAGCCGTGCGAGGTAATAGCTATAATCTGTCTTGCGGTAATCTATCGTTTTAGCGTTCTAATTAAATTATTCGCAATGCGGCAATGCAGCATGATTATTGATAACTAGCTGGGGTACACGGCGTTGCACCGGAAATTTCGATTTTTCGTCCCCAAACTTGCCCCTGTGGGGCGGCTTCGCCGCCCATTTGGGGTTTATAAATGGTTATTTATGCCCCTCTGCTTGGAAGGTCTTCCCCAATTCTGCTGGTTAAACTCATGTTGCATGGGGCTCAGCTTAGTGTATATATACTCCTTGGCCTAAGGCATTTATCTTTCCCAGGGCGGTTGCGCTGTATAGCGAGGGCTCTAATATGCTAAATTTTGGCGAAAAATGACGTCATTTGCTACTGCACAACGATCCAAATAATGGCGTCGCATTGCAGCGATCGCGTAATTAACACGGCGAAAATTAAAATGTCTAATATCTCGAGTTCTACAGTGAATAAGGAGGTGAAAATAGCGCGCCTGAGTAAGTTGAGTGAAAGTCTATTTATGTAGAATGTTTAAGGTGAGTAGCTGCAAAACTGTGAGCGTGCATTCTGGACAAAGTCCGCCAAGTCCTTTCTTATAGATATAGATGATGCAGCCAGACAACAGATGTTCGGCTGATCTCCATGACACCTACACGCTTCGGGAAGCGCGCTTTTTCAACTGCTGGCCCCCGCTGCTGGAATAATCTGCCTACAACTGTTCGTTCAGCTAATTCAGCCGAGGGTTTCAAATCTCGACTCGAGACATTAATAATAGCTTTTTTCTAAGGCGTATACGGTATATCTCTGACTGATTGCGGATGTGTTTGTAGAGGCGCCCTTGTAACGGCATGTGCTGTGTTACAAGGGCGCCATAGAAATTGCCGCCATTATTATTATTATTGTTGTTGCTGTTATTATTATTATTTATTGTTGTTGTTGTTGCTGTTATTATTATTATTATTATTATTATTATTATTATTATTATTATTATCATCATCATCATCATCATCATCATCATCATCGTCGTCGTCCTCGTCATCATCATCATCATCATCATCATCATCAACGTCGTCGTCGTCGTCATCGTCATCATCATCATCATCATCATCATCATCATCATCATCATCATCATCATCATCATCATCATCATCATCATCATCATCATCATTATTGCCTAGAAACTGCTCTACAACTTCAAGCGCCTTCGGTAATTCAATAACTTTCTTTCAGCCAGTTTGGCTAATTGAAATTGTAGGCCTACAAGCTTCTTCCATTTCTTTTTCGCTCTAGTTGCAAATAATTCGACTCGAGAATAAAGGTAGCGAAAATAAAGACAATAATGATGACGATAATATTAAAAATGACAAGACCACCAATAATACTAATTATTACTATAATAATAACTACACTGGAGACGAGAAACTATAACCAAATTTTAATCACTTATAGTCTGAGGGACCTTATTAAATAAGGTCCCTCAGACTATAGGTGATTAAAATTTGAAAATTTTCCTCGGGTTAAAAAATATAATAATAATAATAATAATAATAATAATAATAATAATAATAGCAAGGTCTAATAGAGCCTGATAATAAATAGGCTAAAGCCTATTACTAATATACTTTGGAAACGAGAACCTATAACCCAATTTTATCATTTAGGCTATAGCCTGAGGGATCTTTACTACCTCAAGTAAATTTTCATAAATAATAATAATAATAATAATAATAATAATAATAATAATAATAATAATAATAATAATAACGATAGTTATAACCACATCAATATATTCAACCAAAACCAACTGAACAGTGAAATTAATCCGCGTCAATAATCAGTAGCCTATTCTAGCACGCAGCTATAGTAGACCTATTATAATAGTCCAGTTTCATTAACATTTATTTCCTGATTCATTTATTGATGTTGTCTGCCATAATTATTGATATTGTCATTGTAATACGCTTGCAAGCCTTGCATGGATCCATTATCCATTAAATGTGCATTAGTATTGCGTGGGTGGTTGGACATTTCATACCATTCGTCTGACTTGTGGCTGTCAATAAGTTTTGACCATCCGCGCATGCGTCATTGATCTTCCGTCTATACGATATTTATTGCCCGGTAAACGTATGGTTAAATATCGATGAGTAGGCCTACAATAAGAGTGTGAATGGCACTAGTTGTCATGAGGTCGATCTGATATCCGCTGAATCTACTAGCCTATAGTAGGCTACTACCATACTACAACTGTTGCCCCGTCTCCATCCACCATCGCCACCGCCACCGCCACCACCACGGCCGCCGACACCACCTCAGCTACTAAATTTCTTCACTGGTGCAAACTGATTCAGTTCGAAACACATTTTCACTTTAAAAAGGCAAGTTTGACTAATTTTGGATCGGTCAGAACGTATGGTGGAAGTCACGGTTTTCTCAGGTAATGAGAGGCGAAACACGACGGTTTTGTTTAATAAAATGTATTACATTACACAGATAGATCTTAAACTATGAAGACTGTGAACAGAGGCTACAGAGCCATGCTCAGCAACTCATCCATCATCATCGTAAAGATCATTCTCTCAATCACTGCAACCTACGTAGATGACGAAGCTGCTGCTGTTGCCAGTTTTCCTAACAACACTCAGCTGATTGGATCAGCTGACAGAGATCATCAAGTCGACCGAAGCTCAACGATGGTTCCATCTGAATCGCTCACCACGTTGAGCGACGGCCCAACCGTAATAAACAGCAAAGAAGAAAACCTCACTTCTGATACCAAATGTGCTCGTCATGAGTACAGTACAACGCCACACGTCAAAGCATCTGATGAACTGAGGTATCCTTTAATTAAGATCAGCATTGACGAGACAACATCGAACTTTAGTGAGGATGTCTCAACTGGCACCAAAAGTGAGCGGCCGGAAACAACTTTGTTCTCGTTTCTCAATGAAGGAGAGAAGCAGCACCAAGGAACTTCTGAAATGCTGACAAACCGTTTCAAGGAGAGAACAGAGAACTGGACCGTGGATGAGGAGGACCTGAGCACTAGAGACGCTTGTAATATGAACGCAGAATGCTTACAGGGTCATTTCGAAGAAATGAACCTAACCGAAAGTAACCTTACCAACAGAAGTCTCTCTAGACACAAGAACTCAAAGTCCTCGGAAGAAACTCCGCTATGGAGAGTCATTTTTGACGACACTCAGGCTGTCTGCATTTTCATCGGTACCCTTACGAACCTCTTCACTTTCATCACCCTCTTCCTAAATCACGCTGGATTCTCTCGGATGATCTTGACCCTCCTACGACACCAGGCCATCGTCGACTTCTTCGTCTGTGCCATGGCGTTCACGCTCATCCTCCAACCATATCACTGGCTCACCGGGTTCTACTACTTCGACGTCGTCGTTTGCTACGCCTGGCACAGTCAGGCGCTCTACTGGGGCGGGGTGACCGCCTCGACGTACAACCTCATCCTAGTCGCCTACGAGCGCTACGTGGCAGTCTGCAGGCCCTTCCGCCACTCGCAGATGGGCGCATGGTCAAGGACAACCTTCGCCACGGTCTTCCTCACTCTCTACGTCCTTACTCTGATCATCACCCATGGCTGCTACATACAGACCCGTCTCTCCAGCAAAGACTGCCTCAACGAGTACGCCTTCGACGGACCAACCATCAACACCTATTTCTTCTTCTTTGTCATCTTCACCTACCTGATGACTTACCTAATTCCAGCTCTGATCATGGGTCTCTGCTACGGGCTCGTCATCCGCAAGCTTAAGCAGCGAGCGTCGGATGGCAAACTCGGTCGATCTGAGCGCCTGGACCGAGCCAACGACCAGCTGACGAAGACTGCCATTGCCGTCACCATCGTCTTCATCTGCACCGTCGGCTACGACCTGCACTACTATCTTCTTGGCTACACGGGAGTGGCGGTTTACGAGCTTAACACACCCATACAAAAGGTCGGCGTCTTTCTCTCGAACATCAACTCGTCGGTCACACCGTTCATTTACGCTGCTGCAATGCCCATCTTCAGAAGAAGTGTCGCCCAAACCCTACGCTGTCGGGCATGCGGTAGGAAGGACGCAAGGGGCTCACGGCACAGCAGCGTGTGGTCGTCGGGTGTTCGTGGAAATCCTACCTTCAGAATAAATCCCCCTCGTCGGATGGACAACCTGGAAAGTGGGCAGAGTGATCAGTCAAGCGTAAGAGCCAGCGGCAGGCAGAAGAGCGTGGTCGTCTCGGTGATCGAATAATATTATTAGAGGCACTCTGAATTTTCGACCAAGCTATGGAACTTTGGAGGTCGATTACAAATGTTGCAGGGTAGCCTACTGTAATTATTGTATATAGGTCTATTTATAAGCGCTCCGCACTGCAAAAGAGTTTCAGAAGCACTCCCAGTGCGATAGTCCCCGAGAGAAAGGACATGGTTTGAGGTGAATGAACGAAGAGGAAGGCCTATCAGAGAGAAAGACGGAGTGAACTGATGGTGGAAATCCAATCTATAGAGAAGGACCTACATGTAAGCAGGCAAAGTATCTGGAATTATCGAAGGCGGTCTTGACACGCAGCCTAAATTTACCAGACCCTTGACCAAATAATGTCGGCGCCCATCTACCCACCATCTAAGACTTGTAATTACTAATAATCGGTAACTTCTATTGCGCCCGTGAATGGCGCAAAAAATAATAGCCGACGGTGCACGAAAAACACACCATAAGTAGAAAAATAAGTTCATAAAATATAATTAATTATTTGTCGCCTGTTCCACATGAGTGCGGGAGTCCATGTTTGTCAATCCCTGGATGGTAAAATGTCCGGGGATTCCCGGGATTACATTCCCTAGCTACCACAGGAAGGGTATTATAGTGGTAGAGTTGACATTTGTGATTGTACCCATAGCTTTAACAATATCAGTTCGCCTATTGTGCTCCAATTGACCTAGTCGCTACCACCAGATTTGTTCAGGAAATTGCGTGATTGATCGCCCAGGCACTTAAAAGCCCGAGACCCATCAGCACAATGCCACACAGGATCGATTAATCGCAGCGGATATAGCAGAGTTCAATTAGGCTCAAACGAATCGGTGAGCAACAACGCTTGGTTAGAATGAGGCAACTTAACAGCGTGACGATATATATGGTAGGTCTATCGCAAGGGTCCTCATCAGGACCACTGTTCACTGCCATTGTGACCTTTGAATCGAATATCTGCTTTCATCTATTCACATGGCAGATTGAAAAGCTGGAAAATGTCCGAGTTCTGCAAAATCAGCGGAAAGTGTTGTTAGTGCAACGCCATCGTGTTTACGACTGTGAATGAAAATGACTGTGGTTGTGACGTTCAATGCGATACCACATTATTCAAGTAACGTAAATGTGACTTTGATATTTGCACATCTATATCGCCTTGCATTATTATATGGTTTAACAGAACAATGTAGAGCAAAAGCATTTTTGTAATAAAAATAAACTTTTTTCAATTTTGCATTTCCACCATCTAAATGAAAATGCTTTCCACCTTGATTCACATAAATGGCCAATGCAGTACATCTTCGCTTCTGATGACAATATTGCAGGGTAGTGCAGGGCTTTTTTTTAACGTGCAGTTGTACACAAAATGTGTAGTTCTAAATGGATTTGTGTAGTTGTAAAAGCACTTCTGTCACAAGTTCTGTGCAGTTAAAACTAGCAAAAAAGGTCATTGTCCTCTGATTGGAAGTAATTTACCATGAAGGATGGGAAAGGAAGGAAGGGGCTGTGCAGTTCTAAAAATTCCTTAAAAACAGCCCTGGGGTAGTGGTAAAGAAAATTAACATTCTTCAAAACAAATCTATGCTATATTGAAAAGTCTTTTAAACAGAACACATTTGTTGAAATCCCTAATTTTTCTATGCAAATTAAAAACGTGTCTCACAGTCTCTGATATTTACATGTTGAACACTCAAAACCCATACGAATAAAAATCTACTCGAACTCAATGCGTACAAAAGACCTACACAGCGTTATCCCTGTTTTGATTAGAATATCGTAGAATAGCAATAAAAAGTTAACTGTCTTTCACACAAATCTATGCAGCATTTACCGGACAAATATAACATACCATATGTGACTTTAACCCTTCAGCAACAAGCTGAATTTGATTTGCAGTCACTGTTAGTACACACCGCTATTTAATGGGTTAATATTTACATGCCAACAGCCCAAAGCAATCCGTATAAAATGCATGTTTCCCATCGACTTCTTTAAAAAAATAAAATAGGCACAATTTCACCCTTGCTTCCTCGTAACCTCCTTCCCTTCCAGCTCCTTTCGCTTGGAGCTATAGATGGAAAGCAACGTTTCATCCGGTCGGATGCCCTTATCCGACAGCTCCTTCCAAGTTTTCTCCAGCCGGTGCATCGTGTTCGCGCTTTCCAGCTTACGACCGATGAAGTACGCTTCGAATCTCTCCCACGAGATCATCTCGCACCCTTCCTCCTTGCACAGATTGCACGCCTTCTTGCGATCCAACATGGGAAGCATCGTCAGGCCTGCTTTCGACTCAATGTACTCCAAAGGGACCTGGTATTCTTTGAGCAAATGGTCCTTGGAGATTGGTTTGTTAGGAACGACAAATGCGCCGAGCAACTTTCTATCGCTTGCCGAGTCGTTTTCGGCAACGATAACTTTGAAGAGATGCGTTGGAACGGCCACTTCTGAATTGCCTATCACCTACAGAAAGAAGAACCCAAGGATGACTTCAAAGGTTATTATTATTAATCAGTAACTTCTATTGTCAAGGCCTTAGCCAGGATTTAGCAAGGATTTTTTTCAGGGCGGGGTGGTGTTTAATTGATATTCAGCAAACTGACAAGCAACTATATCAACTGGCCAAGGGACTTGGTGAAGTGTCGTGAGCTCTCTAAAGCGGGTCTCTGGCGGCCAGTACACTACACACTGTAGTACAATTGCTATTATACCATTCCAGAACCTCAGTTGTAGGTAAATGAATTATTTCATGTTCACATTATTTCATTTCGGGGTTGTTCAAACACATAAAACATCCACCTAAATACGGTCTTTCCAATTTCTTTTTATAGCCTTCTCTCTCTGTGTCTGATTGCTTAAAGACTGTGTAGCCCCTCTTGCTCCCACGATAACCAAGCTCATAAATCTGTCACTCTCAACCGGTACCTTCCCTACGCTTTTCAAAGACTCAGTTGTTAAACCACTTCTCAAAAAACCATCTCTGGACAAAGAACTCCTATCCAACTATCGTCCAATCTCAAATCTGTCATTCTTATCCAAACTCTCTGAACGGATTGTCCTCTCTCGTCTCAACAGTTACCTCATCTCCAACAATCTTCTAAACCCAAACCAGTCTGCCTACACTAAGCATCACTCTACCGAAACACTCCTGGCCTCGCTCTACAACAAACTTGTGATGGCGATAGGCCGTCAACAAGTCTCTTGTCTGTGCCTCTTAGACATCTCTGCAGCCTTTGACACAATAGACCATGCTATTCTTCTCAATCGCCTCTCCTCTGTCTTCGGAATCTCTGGCACTGCCCTCTCATGGATCAAATCATACCTTTCCTCACGCTCTTTCATCGTTAGCGCTTCTGGTCACTCATCTAATCAACAAATCCTCACCTGTGGTGTCCCTCAAGGTTCAGTCCTTGGTCCTCTCCTGTTCATTCTCTATACCTCCCCACTCAGCAAACTCATTTCATCATCCTCTGCTGAACATCACCTCTATGCCGACGACACTCAATTATTCATATCTTTCTCCCCTCGCTCCTTCTCAGACGCACTAAATCAGCTACGTAACACCATCAATCAGATTTCAGCCTGGATGACCGCTAATCTGCTCTGCCTCAACCCCTCAAAAACAGAATTTCTCATCATTGGCCTACGCGAGCAATTAAACAAACTAGACTATCCTTCTGACTTTTCTCAAACAGACCCAACTCTTCCTACGCCATACTCTTCTCCTGTCCGCAATCTCGGGGTCATTTTTGACAAAAACCTTACTTTTTCTGACCACATCACCCAGCTATCCCGCACCTGCTATATGCACATCCGCGACCTCCGTCGATTGCGTCCAATTATAAATTACAAGACCGCCTGCACAATAGCCACCTCAATAGTTCATTCCAAACTCGACTACTGCAATTCGCTCTTCCATGAAATAGATTCTCTTCAAATTAAACGCCTGCAAACTATCCAGAATGCTCTTGCCCGCGCAGTCACTAAGACTCCCAAACATCACCACATAACCCCTGTTCTCAAGTCTCTTCATTGGCTAAAAGTTTCTCAGCGCATCCATTACAAAATTGTTTCTCTAACCTACAACGCTCTTCAAACCTCTCAGCCCTCCTACATTCGTCAACTAATCACCATCCAACCGCACAGGTCTACGCGCTCATCATCATATCTTTCTCTCTCTCGGCCTCCAGTATCATCCTCTCTGAAATTCTGCGACCGCTCCTTAATCTATGCTGCACCAGCTCTTTGGAACGGACTCCCAACATACCTCCGCCTGTTCGCTCACCCTCCTATCTCTCCTGCAGTCTCACCTCCAAATTCAACCTCTCCTCCGCTTGCACTCTCCTCTGCTGCATTCCATTCACGACTGAAAACCGAACTCTTCAACCTATTCTATCCAGATTCCAATCAAGTTCCATCACCCAACCACCACCATCACCGACAACCACCGTAGCACCACGCTGTCTCCTCGGCTTGACCTCCCCGGATTTTGACCTGGCACCGGAACGAAAACGGCAGCTCTGGCTATTGCGGACTTGATTTGATATAGCGCCGGTGAATAAGCTGGTCTCCCTGACGTGGCTTTTGTGGGCGCTGAGAAATTCTCGAAGATTTACATTACATTACATTACGATTGGTAATTTTTCACTTATTTAATCTTCTTCTTCTTGTTCTCTGCCGCTAGGCAGGTTCTGCTGTCCAATGTCGCCACTCTTCCCTCCACTTATTTAATGCTGCCTAACAATCATTTCCGGAGTAAACGATATGGTGAACAACGACAATTTGAAACCTCAGAATGGAAAATTAAGCCAACAGTTTGCAAATTTGAGGCAAATGTTGACGTTGACAAAATTAATTGTTGTTTTAATTGCAATAAACAGAGTAAACAGCAACTAACTCGGCAGCAACATTTCGAACAGTGTTTCACGTAACCTAGACCAGATTATAAGAATTCATCGACTTATTGTGATTAAATTCAGAGCTGTACTAGCATAATTTAAATACCAGCATTTCGACTGAATACGAATAATTGGTTACACTATTCAGCCTAACGAGAGGACGAATAGTAGGTGAAAACAGAGAGGGCTATAACAAGAAACTAGGAACATACCGGTACATGTACATGAATTTTTTAAATGTGATACACAACACACTTTTATATAGAAGATGGATAACACACCAAATTTGCAAAACCAGAAAATTTCAAAGTTTTTTACTTCAGAATTCATAGATCAGAAGCTAAAAAGAGTTTAGATCATATTGGAAACTAAACAGTGAAGGTTAATTTCGTACTGCTCATATATTAACTATTCGTATTCAGTTTATTCGATTGAGATTAACCTATAACAATTATTATAGTCAGTAACTCAGCATAGTACCTAATTTAGACCAGAATGCCACATATTATAACACAGAAGAATTAGTTCTGTTTTACTCACCTCGTACTTGATACGACGCTTTCCATGTTTCGTGGTGTACGATAGGAACAGCGGCCCGGATATTATCCAAACATGGTCAAACTTCTTCGTGAGGTCACGACAGTACATCTCAAAGCGATTCCAGAATCCCGCGTTATTATCGATGTCTTGCGGCAAAATATTGCTCAGGTAGAATGTATCACTCATGGCATCCTGTCAGAAAATTCGACACATATTTATTCCATTTTATATAGCGCCCATTTAAGAAACCTAATCAGACCAGCCACAGCAAAAGAAAAAAGACTTGAGAGATTTAATAAACAAAGTATGATCAATTCTGCATGAAGCAGCTTGTGATGCAGAGCTTACCTAAATTAATAATATTAACAATCTTCATTCAATGTCAAACTAACATGCCACAGCATGATTACAATTTACAGTATGAACAGATAATTACAAGTTATCATATAACTCGAATTTTTCACTGTTTGGCAGCTAGGCAAGGCGTTCATCACATCCTATCACCAATCATCCAGCGACATAATGGCAAATGGAAGATTAAGTCAACCTTTACCCACAACTTTTCCCTTCGAAATAATTTTGCCAATTGGTCAATACCTAGAGAGTGGCGCTTGACAATTGTGCAATAATAACAATGACAGCAATAATCATAACAATATTAACAATAATAAAAATGATAGGAGTAGTAGAAGCTGTAATAGTAGTAACAGTAGTAGTTGTAGTAGTATTAGTTGTCGTAGTGGTAGCAGTAGCAGCAGTATTACTACAACTGCATTTGTTTGCAGCCGCTTAGATTACTGCTCCTCTCTTTATGCTGGCCTCCCACAGGTCCGTCTGAACTCCTTGGTTAGGGTTCTTCGAACCGCAACACGCTTGGTTGGTGGCATCTCCCGGTTTGCTCACGTATCTGCCTTCATGAGGGACGACCTTCACTGGCTCCCACTGCAGCAACACATTGCTTATAGAGTTTCGTCTATAGCTTGGCGCTGCATTCTGTCTCGAGCTCCATCCTACCTATGTGAGCTTTTTACTCCAGTCTCGGTTTCTCTGGGACGTCGTTCGCTGCGGTCAGCTGCCCGCGGTGACTATCTTGTCCCTTTTTGTCGTACCGCTACTATGCAGCGAAGAGCATTTTCCGTGGTGGGTCCAGCTATCTGGAATGGCCTCCCTGCAACTCTCCGTTCGCTTCCCCGCGACTCTGCTGGCTCTTTCTACCGTCTTCTCAAGACCTTTCTCTTTGACCAGGCCTGGGTTGGGAGCGCCTCTGAGTAGAGATCTTGAAGGTGCGCTATATAAATTTATGTGATTGATTGATTGATTGAACTAATAGTAATACATAAACAAGTCTAAATGTTTAGTAGAATATGACATTTAAATAAAACAAGCGATGATAATGATGATAAGGACGACAACAGCAATGATGATAAATACTCAACTTAAACCTCTCCATTTCTGTGTCTGCAATTCCACATTCTTACAGGCTATGTAACCTCAACATCAACGGCCCTGGCAGCCAAAAGCTGTCTTTAAAAATATTTCTTAATGAAACACTCTTTAGACACCTTTAAAACAGATTTACACAATATTACATATAAGTGTCAACCATATCACTCAATAATATGTTATTGTTTAATGTTTATAGATCTTTTGAAGGACAGATCGACTTTAGTGGTTCAGTTAAACCATGGAGCGGTTGACGAATAAAATGGAGAGCTAAATGGTTGAAAAGAAACGTTCAGCTCTTTTGAAAATAGAATTTTATTTCACAGAAGGTGCACAATAGTAATTTGACCAGTGATCTCGAATGACCTCTCCTGCTGGGTAATCACTGGAACCTACAATCTTTGATCCAACCCTGATTGAGTTATTCAATGGACGTAAGTGGAGGGAACCTCTCTGCACTCATTCTGGAGGGCTATAATAGGGGTCAACCTAAGGCCTCAGATTGTATATTCTGCAACCTTTTCAATTGGGTAGCAGTGTAGCACTAGCGGTAGCATATGCCACATCTCCATAATCAAGGACTGACCTTATAATTGCTCTGTCAGTGAACAATGTAATATAGCATTTGTGGCACAAAACTAATCACGAGATTTCAAGCAAGTTTGAACTGTCATATCACGGCCATAAAATTAACCAGGGGGCTGATATTTTAACCTGTTTTTTGTGCTCTTTCCAAGCATGCAAGAATATGGATGGTAGTTCTTGTGATTTTCATTTAATAAATCTGCAGATGATGTAACTTGGTTTAAGATAATTTCTGGTGATCCAACTTGAACTTGAGACAAGTAGTGGATCCTGAATACCTGGTCGAACTTGCTGTTTCCGGCCGGTGCCATGTGACCTCGCGACCACCCGCTCTTCCAGTAGTCGTTGTTTTGTGCAGAGAACATCACAGGAACAGATGGATCCGGTTGGAACTGGCTGTGCTTACGGTTGGCACTTCCTGTAAAGCAGAAATTTAATCAAAACACTTTGGAAGATGGATGGATGTCATGATTTGAGATCCGTCTTTAACAAGAACTTAAGATTTAAGATCTGTCTCAGCAACTAGCTAAAATCTCTCTGAACAATGACCATATCCAAGATGCCTCAACAAGGACTAATATCTGTGTAAAATAAAATTAAGATCTGGGATAGATCTGTCTTAACAAGGACCTAAGAGGTGTTTCCATGCAGGAAGGGAAGAGAGCTTTAAGTATTTTTCTACTGTCACACTGTATGGCATAAGATGCAATGACACGTGAATGACGTCAGTGTTTGTATGTGCACTTGCTATAGCGCCCCTTCAAGCCATCTACTCAGAGGCGCTCCCGACTGCAGAGCGGACACTGCATCGGAGTTTCACGCCAAAGCGCTGAGCAATTGCGAGTGAAGGACTTGCCCAAGATCCCTACGCGGCAACTTGAGGTGGATTCTAACCTCGAACCTTCCGACTTCAAGGCAACGACGCCACCACTACACCACCGCGCCCCACAGTGGTCATAGCAGGCTGTCGGTTACAAGTTCAATACCATTTCCCTCATGAGGAATTGCCTTGCTGGGATGCACATCGGGTTTCTCCCAACCTGCAAGAGCGTCTTTGCATTCTTCAACCCATGGCACTATTGTTGTCCCATGCTACAGCCCCCTAGATGCCTTGAAGGTATTGGCCCATCAGCTTGGAGCTGACTTCCTCAGTCATGCCACGTTGAGTTACAATATAGTCCACTTTCCTTCTTAGTTCCAGAGACGCTGTAAGACTTTCTTGAATGCTGACCCAGACACTGACACAGGTCGAGAGTGCTGCTGATTTCTGAGTGGTGCTATATAAATGTTTGGCTACAGTAAGAATCAACTATTGATTGCTAACAGAGTTTCACTGCAACTGTGGAAACAACGAATAGCTGATCATAATTGCAAATAAATTGCCATAGTTTCATTGCAAGTAAAACAAAAAATTGCAACAATATACCCTTTTCCCAAAACATTTTAAAACTATTCCATTTGATATTAGCAGGGTATCTTTTAAAGCATTTTTAGAACTGCATAACTCCTTCTCTCTATCTTCCCATCCTCCATGGTAAATTATTCCAAATTGGACGAAGAAAAACATTTTAAACTATTTTTAACGGCACAAAAATGCATTTACAGCTGCTCAAATTTATGTAGAACTGACGTTATGTACAGAAACGCCCGCTAAAAAACCGTGGATTGTGGTTTGGCGCAGTCATGTAGGGAGCACCTCTGACGAGTTTCTCTTGAAGCTGCACTATAAAAATCCACATTATGATTACACACAAAGAACCAATGTTGCTGAAAGGATCCATGAAATCCAGTGGACCATGAGACGACCGACCAGCTAACCTGTCACATGTTGTTTGGTGATGTGTTCTGCCACCCAGTGTGGAATCCTCTTCTGTTGGTCGTAGCAGAGAGCGTGGTTTCGGAAGACACTGACGTCAGATGAACGCTGAGGAGGACCGTACTTCAAGATTGCTTGAGTCGAAGCAGGATATGCTGAACAGGAAAAAACGCAACCGAAAAATAGGCTTACACAATTCTTTAGAACACAACACCTAAGTAAGTATGTTCTTAATAACACAACTGTCACTACACTTTTGCATACAGACATCTCATAAACCAATCAAAACAGCATAAAACAGACTAAGTCAGCTCACAGATTCCTATTAAGCAGCGACACTCTCTTTTGGTTGCTGGAATGGGTTTCTTTTTGTGCTCCGCCTGTTGCCAAGAGGTAGCACCACTGTGTTCCGTGCAAAGTTAAAAACAGATTTATTTAGCGTTGGTGGACTTCAATTCAATTCAATTTTTGTTTAATCAGCACTTCAGGCTGGCAGAACGCAGCATGTTACGTGTAACTAATTTTACAAAGGTTTTATGTATACTGTGCAGTTCAGTTTATATATATAGCAACATAGGCCTAAATAAATATTGGGTTTGAATTAATATTAATTGATCTGTGTCTGTTGTATCGTTTGCAACAGGTTAAAAACTGTTTTTGAACAGTACTCTAGAGATATAGTTGCACTTATCTTTTTCCGAAAAAGAGAAGCCATGAGCTCAAGGACGGAACTCATGACCATAGAAGGGGCGAGGTGGATGGAATAATCGGTAGAGTACATGCAGATTATCATTGCGTTAAACAGGTGTTTGTTCATCAGCTTCCTCGGCCATCTCTGCTGCACTGGAGGATTGAGATTGTAATTTGGTGTGAGACTAGTTGGCGAATCCATTTACATAGCGCCTTTAAAAATGTCACAAGAATTACGTATTCCTACACAGGGTCGATCATTCAACCATGGCTCCATCAAAACTAGCCTCATAATAGTCCTACAATTTTGCATAAATGATTTTTGGCAAGTACCCTTTTTTAAATCATCAAATCGTTTCGCTGATTCCTGATAATCGATATGGATATTATTTCTTGGTTCCAGCGAAACCCGATAAACCGCCCATGCCGAGACAGCCGCCAGGGTACCTCCTGCAGTAAGGCCCCGAAAAAATGAAGAAACCATCTCTACACAAAAGACCTTCGTTAAAAAAATTAGCTAAAATCGCAACAAACTAAAACAGTCGTAACTTAATTTTGTGACGATGTTATTTGCGACAGTATCTCAGCATACTGATAACATATGATGACCGAGCGATAATAGAATATTGAGACATCCCAGCAAGGCATCAACATCATACAGAAATGAAAACTGGTTAAAAAATTGTACATCCGGTACACATTCTACATTGAAAAGCAGCACACTCGGACTGTGTGCAGTAAGCTCCCTGTCATGTCTACTTTTGTTCTTGAACTGAACGAAAAGTTCAAGCTACTCGTGAAACTTTTTCGTTCGAATAAAACGATTTTCTTTAAACCACAATGCTTTTTTAAGTAAACGAGACGAGATACTGCTCTCCTAAAAGACTGCGCCTCCGTCCTCATTCCTATAATCACTAAAATTATCAATCTTTCACTTTCCACTGGCAACTTTCCAATGGTCTTCAAGCAATCTCTCGTCACTCCTCTTCTGAAAAAGGCAAATCTTGACAAGGAAAACCTATCAAATTACCGACCCATCTCCAACCTTTCTTTTCTATCTAAATTAACCGAACGAATTGTCCTTTCCCGGCTCTAACTCACTCCTCAACCCCCACCAATCCGGCTTCACCAAACACCACTCTACAGAAACTCTACTCGTCTCTCTGTATAATAAACTGGTTTCTGCTGTCAGTCATCAGCAAGTCTCCTGCCTCTGCCTCCTTGACATCTCCGCTGCATTCGACACCATCGATCACAATCTCCTTCTAAATCGACTTTCTTCTTCTTTTGGCGTCTCTGGCACCGCTCTACTCTGGTTCCAGTCCTATTTGTCTTCCAGGTCCTTCTCCGTCAAAGCCTCCAGTCACTGTTCACAACCCCTTCCACTATCTTGTGGCGTTCCTCAAGGCTCCGTCCTGGGTCCGTTGCTCTTCATCCTCTACACCACTCCTTTAAGTCATCTAATAAAATCCTCGTCTGTTGACCACCATCTCTACGCAGACGACACCCAACTCTTTATATCCTTCTCCCCAGGCTCTTTCTCCACCGCCATTGATCAACTTCTCAATGTGGTCAATCTGATCTCTCAATGGATGTCCTCAAACCTCCTCTGCCTCAACCCATCAAAAACAGAATTCATTATTCTTGGCCTTCCTGACCAAATCAAGAAAATCCCTGACCCTTCAATACACCTATCGACTAACTCTTCAACTCTCACCTTTACTTCCGATGCTCCTGTTCGCAATCTTGGTGTAATGTTTGACTCGCATCTCTCCTTCTCAGGGGCGGATCCAGGGGGGGGCCAATCCGGCCATGGCCCCCCCATTTCAAATCACCATGGGACGTGCCCCCCCCCATCCATGGTGGCCCAAAAAAAAATCAGGGTGTCAGTCATGCACAGGAGAATTAATGTATAAATTTAATTAAAATCTATAATAAAAATAATGTATAAATGTAATTAAAATCTAATCTAAGTCTCTCACGCAATTGCATTGTCTTAATATAGCATCGAAATGAAACAATCTTTCAACAGTATCCAACTATGATTTATGGCATGCAATGTATGTTATTCGTGTATATATTCGTAGTAAATTGTAAAAACATTAACACCAATAAACACAATTATAACTAAGTACAACTAACTATTAATTACAAATCAAGTTAACACTAACAACAGTGTTTGGGATGTAATTTATTTTTTGCAGATGCCAAAAAATTTCAGGGCGAAACATGTTAAGTTTTTAGTTTAGTCTATATGTGCAAGAAAATGCGGTGAATGATAACACATGTTTACTCCTTGTTTTTATTTATATCTTACTATATTTCATTCAGTAGTGGGAAGCATTTTATTTATTCTAGTCTTAAAAAGTCATCAGTTTTTTAGAAGGAAAATTGAACACCTTTTTGAAGATTTCTGACGGTTCACTAAAAATTCATAAGTTTTTGGGAAGCGAAATTGAACACCTTTTTTAAAATTTCGCACTGAAGAATAAAAAAACACTCTTTTTAGACGAAAAATTAAACACCTTTTTTAAGATTTTGCACGGATGACTACAAATAGTCATCAGTTTTTTGGGATGCGAAATTAAACACCTTTTTTGAAAATTTCGCACGGAAGACTAAAAAGTCGTCACTCTTTTTAGACGAAAAATGAAACACCTTTTTTAAGATTTCGCACGGATGACTACAAAAGTCATGAGTTTTTTGGGATGCTAAATTGAACACCTTTTTTTGAAAATTTCGCACGGAAGACTAAGAAGTCATCACTCTTTTTAGACGAAAAATTAAACAACTTTTTTAAGATTTTGTATGGATGACTACAAAAGTCATCAGTTTTTTGGGATGCGAAATTGAACACCTTTTTTGAAAATTTCGCACGGAAGACTAAAAAGTCGTCACTCTTTTTAGACGAAAAATTAAACACCTTTTTTTAAGATTTCGCACGGATGACCAAAAAATGTCATCAGTTTTTTGGGAAGGAAAATTGAACACCCTTTTTGAAGATTTCCGGCGGATTACTTAAAAAAGAACATCTGGTTTTCCGGAAAAAAGTTTTTAAGTAAAGTCTATATTTATTGAGACCTTATGGCACTCTTATAAGCACTGAAAAGTACAGCTATTTTGTTAAGATAACAGCTTAAAATGCTACCATTGCAAAGTGAAAATTCAAAAAGTTTCTGGTGGGGAGGGGCATATCCCCTCCCCACACCCCTCCCCTACCACTCTCGACGCTGCGCGCCTCATGATTGTCTTCAGACGGTCAATTATCTACCCCTCCGGAAACCTCAATCCTCCCAGAGGTGGGGGCTAAATTAAACTCTGGTTTCCGCCAAAAACGACTAAAAAAGTTCATCAGATTTTTCAGCGAAAGGTCAACAGAAAATTTTCCGACCCCAGCCCAAAAAATTTTTGGCCCCCCCTTCGAAAATTCCTGGATCCGCCCCTGCTCCTTCTCTAACCACATCTCTAGCCTATCGCGCTCCTGTTTCATCCACATCCGGGACCTCCGACGCATCCGACCCATGCTTGATTTCAAAACTGCTTCCACAATTGCTACGTCCATCGTCCACTCAAAACTTGACTACTGCAACTCCCTGTTCTTAAACCTTGATTCCACACAACTTAAGCGCCTCCAACTCATTCAAAATTCTCTAGCTAGAGCCGTCACCAGAACACCCAGACATCATCACATCACCCCTGTCCTCAAGTCTCTTCACTGGCTGAAAATCCCAGAGCGAATCCACTTCAAAGTTCTCTCCTTAACTTACAACTCTTTACAATGCTCCCAGCCCAGTTATCTTCGCGAACTCTTCACCATCCAGCCTACCCGTTCTACCCGATCATCCGCCTGCCTTACACTTTCCCGACCCCCGGTCACAAGTCATCTCAAGTTCTCCAACCGAGCCATATCCATCTCAGCACCTCGCCTTTGGAATGATCTGCCTCCTGAATTCCGATCCTTTTCAGTCCCTTCATCATCATTTCTAATCACACACCACAACCTTCCTCAGGCTCCTCTATCCATCACACCTCGGGCTTTTCATTCGAAACTTAAGACACTCCTTTTCACGATCTCTTACCCTATCTCAACTGATCCTCCACCCTCCAATTCCCGGCCCCGACGACACCCACCTTAGTAGCTGTTCCGCCCCTCTGATCCTATGGTAACTCGACCCGGACCACCACGGACTATTCTAACGGACAACCCTTCTAACACAACGCATTTGATCCTGATCCTATGGTAACTCGACCCGGACCACCACGGACTATTCTCACGGACAACGCTTCTAACGCAACGCAGCGCTCGTGAATAAGCTGGTGCCCCGCGCTTGGCTTTCGAGTGGCGCTTTAGAAATTTCGAGTTTACGATTACGATTACGATTACGATTACTTCCTGTCCGCCAGAGGCGCTGGCAGTCACGCGTTTAAGAAAGATCCAGCCCTGTCGGTTATCCTGTGAGATTCAACTAGTTAGGCCTACATAATGATCGTATTCTTAAATCACTAAATCGTCACTTTAAGTTAAGTCAGAGGCACTGAGACAGTGCTTAATTTAGACATCCCCATGAATTTTTGATGTTCTTTCTCACTGCATCACAGGACGTTAAGGCCGAGTGAAAACAAGCCTTTTATTAATTTTATAGAATAATTTTTCGCTGCTTTTAACTGTTTAGCGTAAATGTGCGATCTCGAGATGATCAGCGTCAACCTCCTTCCAATAACAAGCCTTGGGACTGGCCCTGATAGAACACGAGCATTGACAAATTCATATTCTTCTTGACGATTCATTTAATTAACTGCGCACTTAGTTGTTGTTGCTGCTGTGTGCTAACAAAAAATCACTAGCGTCGCCCTCCTCCTTTAACTATAATTTGGACTGGCACTGCCAAAGTGTAAGCAGTGACGGAGCTAATTAAAATTAGTAGCACGTACAGTAGAAGTAAAGTTCATTTCTTTATTTCTCCAAGGTTTAACATCGTCGTGTGATGTAGGTTAGCTAGTAGGCCTATAGAAGTTGCAGTTTAACGTCACTGTGTGGTAACAAAGACCATTATAGCGACGCCCTTCTTCTTTATCCAGGCTTGGGACTGGCACTGGCACTGTGGCATAGTGCGACCAGTGGCGGAGTTGTCGTGTGATGTCAAAATTTGGTTGGAGTCTACTATCGGCACACTAGATGTTTTTTGAGATAACCAATGTAATACAGAACTGATTAAATCGTTTTAAAGGTGTCCTATAACATCGTTGCTTGATCGCACGGTAGCCACTGTTCCACCGCAAAAGTTTTGACTCATGCAGCAAACAACTTTATGACATTCTTTCTTTTGAAAAAAACCGGAAGTCGATCAAACCGTTCTATTAAAAAACCTTCGCCGTTGAGTTTCTATATCGTGGATCAGCAAAAATGTCAATTATGACTCCTTTATAATTATTAGACAGCAAGATTCAGTGTCCAATTGCTGTTAGGCAGAATGTTCAACAATTAATTCGTATACGAATATAAGGCAATAACTGTTTTATCTTGCATCAACTTTTAAGCCAAACTTGCTTATTCGTTCGATCGTCAATCCAGTACCCGGTAACCACTTCCTTCTCTCCTTCATTCATTCATCTATCCGTCCGTCCGTCCGTCTGTCCACTATTTGCCTAAATACTGATCATGATTGATTGATTGATTGATTGATCGATTGATTGATTGATTGATCGATCGATTGAATGATTGATCGATCAGCTTTGTTCCGCTTCCACTCTGTTTTCCGGTCACCGTCCGTTACTTATATTCTCCAGACTGCATATGAGTATAATCGTAGCTGAGTGAGTTCTTACGATATGTACATGCCTCCTGATGAAAAGTAATTATTATGTGTTCAGGTCAGCTGAATTGCTTCAAGTGAGCCAGCAACGTGCAGAACTATAAATCAACTAAAAGTCGGTCATTTTAATATTATATAGTACCGTAACATTTGTTTTAAAGGTGTCTTAGAATTCTTGAATATTATTTTGTGGTGAACAACTTACAATCTTCAACAACTTCTAACAGGTTATTGTCATGACCGCTGGTGATAATGTCTTAGTAATTTGTTCTTATTCTTTTGGGTAGATATCAGTCTTAAAAGGGAAAACATGCTCGTGCAAAGACCTTTGGGGGGTCCGTAGCTCAGTGGAGAGAGCGTTGGCCGATAAACTGAGTCATTATCGCGACCCGAGTTCAAGCCTCGCTCGAGATCAGGGCAAAAAATTTATTTGAATTTTCTGTTAGCTGCCAGTGGCGCTTTCTGTTGTGTTGTTCAGGGTGAGAATTGCCGGGGGGTTGGGGGGGTTCAACCCCCCAGTCTTTTTTAGAGCCCCATGTTAAAGTATGTTTTTCAAGCCCAAATTCCAAGTGTATAATGGTCCAACCCCCCCAGTTATTTTTCCACAATTCTCATACTGGTGTTGTTTGACTCGGGTCTGTTGAAAAATAAGATCGCCCCTCCCACTCCTGGCTTGGCCGATCAGGAGCGTTCCAACACTTAGGCCATTAGTGATAAGTTGCCGAACCTGTTGTAGCCGACCTGCGTGTCGTGCGAAGCTGGCCGTATTTCGTATAACTTGCACAGGTCTAGCTGTAATCGTTCTGCGGTGTGTCAGATTGAATTTGAATAAACGATTATTATTATTATTTATTTTTTTATTTTTTATTTATTATTATTATTATTATTTGTGCATTCAGCTTAACTGCCCAGCACACTTGCATCCGTAATAGTTGGTTAACAGTCTTCAAAAGAAGAAGTAGGCTACCCAACGGACAACGGCCCCGCACAAAAATCATCAAGAGCGTCAATTCTATTATATTTCTGATGTTCTTCTCTGTACCACCGTGTCATATATGTGCACACACACACACACACACACACACACACACACACACACACACACACACACACACACACACACACACACACACACACACACACACACACACACACACACACACACACACACACACACACACACACACACACACACACACACACACACACACACACACACACACACACACCTATTTTGAACAGAACTATATATGTGCAGACAAACAATTTTGACATTTATATTAATTTTGAATTTGATATTTTTCATTAAACAAATAGCGGTTTAAAACGAGTCTTTACACAAGAATGACCTGTTAAAAGAAAACCTCATTTGGAAACCTTGAAAACATGACTTACCATCGTTATATATATATGTGTAGGCTATGCATACATCGGTTAGCAGAAGGTTATCCACAACAGACCTTGGCTTAATGCGTAAACACGACGTTTAACAATGAACTAAAAGCATGTTGCAAAAATAATGTGGTCACAAAGACACAACCATAAAATTAATATCGTCTCCTTACACCTGTTGGGTTATGTATACAAGATCTTACCAATCTTGTCATGTATCACAATTCCATATCCTGTAGATGATATTTTTGCCATCCTTTTACGTATATGGAGACAAAGAGTATGTGGAAAAATTGTATTAGTGTAAAAGCAGATACATGTCCTTTTGAACGTGGGTGAGTGGGGGTTGTCATGAGTAGATTTCCAAAGGTATAAGCTAAATAGACCTTTAGAATGAATGAATGTCCATTTACAAATTCAGACCATTCGTAAAAACTTAACCAACCTGATGTACGCTTCATAATTGAAACAGATTAGTTGTCAAACGGGTTTTAATCAAGGCTGTTGGTTAATCGCGATTAACGCGTGCGATTAACTCGGTAAAAATAAATTGCGATTACAATTTTCAACGCATTAATCGTAGGCTACGCGTTAATTAGATCGGATTAAAGTTGAACCAAAGGCAGAAAAATCGTTTTAAACGAAAAGCTCATACTTAAAACCGTTGATACATTCTTTTCAAATATTCCAAGAACGAATTTGAGTATTATCGTAGCAATTCGTCGCTCAATAATCGCCTGCATGTGAAAAAACATGCGTTTATCGCTAACGATGAGCCGTCGACATCGGCCGCACCGCATGGTCCACTAAAGTTGTTTCAGACTACATTGGTTGAATTTCATTAGACGACAAGACCAATGGATCCTGGTTTCAAATAATAAATGTTTACAGAGGGACAAAAGAGTAGAGTTTAACTTTGGCAAGAGCTGCAACCTCTTGTGAAATATTCTGACCAACTTGATGAGGTTCAATAGTAACTTTTGTTAATTAAAAAGATCATCAATTGAACCGACCAATGTAAATAAACTGGTCTCCCTAAACAATTGCACGGCTGAATACATAATTAAATTTTGATAGTCAGAAAAACGATTGTCTTATTTTCACATTTATAGTCTAGGCCTATAATTATCATTTTAATGCTGGCTCAAACTAAAGAAAATTACGTTTTTTCAGCACTTGACTGATTTGAACAGTGTTTCAATTCTGTCTGTTATACAAAACTGTTCAATAAGCTAAATGCAGAAAGTAAAATGGGCTCAAGCAAAAAACTTTTGACATTGTTTGTAATAGAAAGTATGCATTTATTCAATTATGCTCCGGGGTCTTTAGAAAATATTAAGATTTATTTACTTGAAGGAAGTGTGTTGCGATTAATTTGTAGCTAATTGCGATAGAAAAAATTAATCGTGCGATTAATTTGTATTAAATATTTCAATCGAACAGCTGCTCTAGTTTTAATACAAACATCACTATTTGAAAAATTATAGATATGAAAGTAGCAGATATGTAAGATTAATACTTATGAATTAATTATAAAACATATTGTTTAAATATTCCCGATAATCATTTTTCTCATTGATCAACTAATTAGGATTTAAGTCACCGTCCATTATTTTGGTTGCTACACTCAATAGTGTGATACAAGATTATTCATGTCACTGTTATTCTCCTTATATATCAATTCGATTCAATATTTAAAAGGTGTCCATTTAGGACCCTGATTGTACGGTGTATAAACGGTATATTGTATAACGATATTTTATGCCTGTCACTAAGTGTTGATTTAATTTTAATGCATTTATGCACAGTTTACAGATTTAACAAGACTGTCTCTGGTGGTAGTTAGCAAGACTCACCACCCATTCGTTTGAATTCGAAACAATCACTGATTTATAAGATCACGAATAAATTTTAAGCCAATATTGCCTATGCATTCGTCAATCCATTAGTAAGTTCCTTTTTTCATTTAGTAATCCATCATCCACTGTCCATCGATTCATCCGTCTGCACATTTCCACATTGAGTGATTATCAATCGGCTGATTAGTTGATTAATTGATTGACTGATTGTTTGATTGATTGATTCGCTGTGTTCCGCTTCAACTTCATGTGTGTGCGTTCCAGTCATCGTCTGCTGTTACTCCACGCTCCTTCCATTCTCCACACGGAAAAGGCGTAGCTGAGTCGTTCGTGGGAAAGGTAGCTGCAGCTGGCCGCCATCTTCGTCTCCATCTCTTCGCTCCTCAGCACCTGAAGAAATGGAGAAGATAAAATAAATTCTGCAATCTGGCTTAGAGGAGGCGGAGAGGAGGCGGAGAGGAGGCGGAGAGGAGATGGAGAGGAGGCGGAGAGGAGATGGAGAGGAGGCGGAGAGGAGGTGGAGAGGAGGGGGAGAGGAGGCGGAGAGGAGGGGGAGAGGAGATGGAGAGGAGGCGGAGAGGAGATGGAGAGGAGGCGGAGAGGAGGCGGAGAGGAGGCGGAGAGGAGATGGAGAGGAGGCGGAGAGGAGGCGGAGAGGAGGCGGAGAGGAGGGGGAGAGGAGGCGGAGAGGAGGCGGAGAGGAGATGGAGAGGAGGCGGAGAGGAGATGGAGAGGAGGCGGAGAGGAGGCGGAGAGGAGGTGGAGAGGAGGCGGAGAGGAGGCGGAGAGGAGGCGGAGAGGAGATAGAGAGGAGGCGGAGAGGAGATGGAGAGGAGGGGGAGAGGAGATGGAGAGGAGGCGGAGAGGAGGCGGAGAGGAGGGGGAGAGATGGAGAGGAGGCGGAGAGGAGATGGAGAGGAGGGGGAGAGGAGATGGAGAGGAGGCGGAGAGGAGGCGGAGAGGAGGCGGAGAGGAGATGGAGAGGAGGCGGAGAGGAGGCGGAGAGGAGGTGGAGAGGAGGCGGAGAGGAGGCGGAGAGGAGGCGGAGAGGAGATGGAGAGGAGGCGGAGAGGAGATGGAGAGGAGGGGGAGAGGAGATGGAGAGGAGGCGGAGAGGAGGCGGAGAGGAGGGGGAGAGGAGATGGAGAGGAGGCGGAGAGGAGATGGAGAGGAGGCGGAGAGGAGATGGAGAGGAGGCGGAGAGGAGGCGGAGAGGAGGCGGAGAGGAGATGGAGAGGAGGGGGAGAGGAGATGGAGAGGAGGCGGAGAGGAGGGGGAGAGGAGATGGAGAGGAGGCGGAGAGGAGATGGAGAGGAGGCGGAGAGGAGGCGGAGAGGAGATGGAGAGGAGGCGGAGAGGAGGCGGAGAGGAGGCGGAGAGGAGGCGGAGAGGAGGCGGAGAGGAGGGGGAGAGGAGATGGAGAGGAGGCGGAGAAGAGGCGGAGAGGAGGCGGAGAGGAGGGGGAGAGGAGATGGAAAGGGGGCGGAGAGGAGATGGAGAGGAGGCGGAGAGGAGATGGAGAGGAGGCGGAGAGGAGGCGGAGAGGAGGTGGAGAGGAGGCGGAGAGGAGGCAGAGAGGAGGGGGAGAGGAGATGGAGAGGAGGCGGAGAGGAGGCGGAGAGGAGGCGGAGAGGAGGTGGAGAGGAGGCGGAGAGGAGGCGGAGAGGAGATGGAGAGGAGGCGGAGAGGAGGCGGAGAGGAGGCGGAGAGGAGGGGGAGAGGAGATGGAGAGGAGGCGGAGAGGAGATGGAGAGGAGGCGGAGAGGAGATGGAGAGGAGGCGGAGAGGAGGCGGAGAGGAGGTGGAGAGGAGGCGGAGAGGAGGCGGAGAGGAGGGGGAGAGGAGGGGGAGAGGAGGCGGAGAGGAGGCGGAGAGGAGATGGAGAGGAGGCGGAGAGGAGATGGAGAGGAGGCGGAGAGGAGGCGGAGAGGAGGTGGAGAGGAGGCGGAGAGGAGGCGGAGAGGAGGCGGAGAGGAGATGGAGAGGAGGCGGAGAGGAGATGGAGAGGAGGGGGAGAGGAGATGGAGAGGAGGCGGAGAGGAGGCGGAGAGGAGGGGGAGAGGAGATGGAGAGGAGGCGGAGAGGAGATGGAGAGGAGGCGGAGAGGAGATGGAGAGGAGGCGGAGAGGAGGCGGAGAGGAGGCGGAGAGGAGATGGAGAGGAGGGGGAGAGGAGATGGAGAGGAGGCGGAGAGGAGGGGGAGAGGAGATGGAGAGGAGGCGGAGAGGAGATGGAGAGGAGGCGGAGAGGAGGCGGAGAGGAGATGGAGAGGAGGCGGAGAGGAGGCGGAGAGGAGGCGGAGAGGAGGCGGAGAGGAGGCGGAGAGGAGGGGGAGAGGAGATGGAGAGGAGGCGGAGAAGAGGCGGAGAGGAGGCGGAGAGGAGGGGGAGAGGAGATGGAAAGGGGGCGGAGAGGAGATGGAGAGGAGGCGGAGAGGAGATGGAGAGGAGGCGGAGAGGAGGCGGAGAGGAGGTGGAGAGGAGGCGGAGAGGAGGCAGAGAGGAGGGGGAGAGGAGATGGAGAGGAGGCGGAGAGGAGGCGGAGAGGAGGCGGAGAGGAGGTGGAGAGGAGGCGGAGAGGAGGCGGAGAGGAGATGGAGAGGAGGCGGAGAGGAGGCGGAGAGGAGGCGGAGAGGAGGGGGAGAGGAGATGGAGAGGAGGCGGAGAGGAGATGGAGAGGAGGCGGAGAGGAGATGGAGAGGAGGCGGAGAGGAGGCGGAGAGGAGGTGGAGAGGAGGCGGAGAGGAGGCGGAGAGGAGGGGGAGAGGAGATGGAGAGGAGGCGGAGAGGAGGCGGAGAGGAGGCGGAGAGGAGGCGGAGAGGAGGCGGAGAGGAGATGGAGAGGAGGCGGAGAGGAGGCGGAGAGGAGGCGGAGAGGAGGCGGAGAGGAGGCGGAGAGGAGGGGGAGAGGAGATGGAGAGGAGGCGGAGAAGAGGCGGAGAGGAGGCGGAGAGGAGGGGGAGAGGAGATGGAAAGGGGGCGGAGAGGAGATGGAGAGGAGGCGGAGAGGAGATGGAGAGGAGGCGGAGAGGAGGCGGAGAGGAGGTGGAGAGGAGGCGGAGAGGAGGCAGAGAGGAGGGGGAGAGGAGATGGAGAGGAGGCGGAGAGGAGGCGGAGAGGAGGCGGAGAGGAGGTGGAGAGGAGGCGGAGAGGAGGCGGAGAGGAGATGGAGAGGAGGCGGAGAGGAGGCGGAGAGGAGGCGGAGAGGAGGGGGAGAGGAGATGGAGAGGAGGCGGAGAGGAGATGGAGAGGAGGCGGAGAGGAGATGGAGAGGAGGCGGAGAGGAGGCGGAGAGGAGGTGGAGAGGAGGCGGAGAGGAGGCGGAGAGGAGGGGGAGAGGAGGGGGAGAGGAGGCGGAGAGGAGGCGGAGAGGAGATGGAGAGGAGGCGGAGAGGAGATGGAGAGGAGGCGGAGAGGAGGCGGAGAGGAGGTGGAGAGGAGGCGGAGAGGAGGCGGAGAGGAGGCGGAGAGGAGATGGAGAGGAGGCGGAGAGGAGATGGAGAGGAGGGGGAGAGGAGATGGAGAGGAGGCGGAGAGGAGGCGGAGAGGAGGGGGAGAGGAGATGGAGAGGAGGCGGAGAGGAGATGGAGAGGAGGCGGAGAGGAGATGGAGAGGAGGCGGAGAGGAGGCGGAGAGGAGGCGGAGAGGAGATGGAGAGGAGGGGGAGAGGAGATGGAGAGGAGGCGGAGAGGAGGGGGAGAGGAGATGGAGAGGAGGCGGAGAGGAGATGGAGAGGAGGCGGAGAGGAGGCGGAGAGGAGATGGAGAGGAGGCGGAGAGGAGGCGGAGAGGAGGCGGAGAGGAGGCGGAGAGGAGGCGGAGAGGAGGGGGAGAGGAGATGGAGAGGAGGCGGAGAAGAGGCGGAGAGGAGGCGGAGAGGAGGGGGAGAGGAGATGGAAAGGGGGCGGAGAGGAGATGGAGAGGAGGCGGAGAGGAGATGGAGAGGAGGCGGAGAGGAGGCGGAGAGGAGGTGGAGAGGAGGCGGAGAGGAGGCAGAGAGGAGGGGGAGAGGAGATGGAGAGGAGGCGGAGAGGAGGCGGAGAGGAGGCGGAGAGGAGGTGGAGAGGAGGCGGAGAGGAGGCGGAGAGGAGATGGAGAGGAGGCGGAGAGGAGGCGGAGAGGAGGCGGAGAGGAGGGGGAGAGGAGATGGAGAGGAGGCGGAGAGGAGATGGAGAGGAGGCGGAGAGGAGATGGAGAGGAGGCGGAGAGGAGGCGGAGAGGAGGTGGAGAGGAGGCGGAGAGGAGGCGGAGAGGAGGGGGAGAGGAGATGGAGAGGAGGCGGAGAGGAGGCGGAGAGGAGGCGGAGAGGAGGCGGAGAGGAGGCGGAGAGGAGATGGAGAGGAGGCGGAGAGGAGGCGGAGAGGAGATGGAGAGGAGGCGGAGAGGAGATGGAGAGGAGGCGGAGAGGAGGCGGAGAGGAGGTGGAGAGGAGGCGGAGAGGAGGCGGAGAGGAGGCGGAGAGGAGATAGAGAGGAGGCGGAGAGGAGATGGAGAGGAGGGGGAGAGGAGATGGAGAGGAGGCGGAGAGGAGGCGGAGAGGAGGGGGAGAGGAGATGGAGAGGAGGCGGAGAGGAGATGGAGAGGAGGGGGAGAGGAGATGGAGAGGAGGCGGAGAGGAGGCGGAGAGGAGGCGGAGAGGAGATGGAGAGGAGGCGGAGAGGAGGCGGAGAGGAGGTGGAGAGGAGGCGGAGAGGAGGCGGAGAGGAGGCGGAGAGGAGATGGAGAGGAGGCGGAGAGGAGATGGAGAGGAGGGGGAGAGGAGATGGAGAGGAGGCGGAGAGGAGGCGGAGAGGAGGGGGAGAGGAGATGGAGAGGAGGCGGAGAGGAGATGGAGAGGAGGCGGAGAGGAGATGGAGAGGAGGCGGAGAGGAGGCGGAGAGGAGGCGGAGAGGAGATGGAGAGGAGGGGGAGAGGAGATGGAGAGGAGGCGGAGAGGAGGGGGAGAGGAGATGGAGAGGAGGCGGAGAGGAGATGGAGAGGAGGCGGAGAGGAGGCGGAGAGGAGATGGAGAGGAGGCGGAGAGGAGGCGGAGAGGAGGCGGAGAGGAGGCGGAGAGGAGGGGGAGAGGAGATGGAGAGGAGGCGGAGAAGAGGCGGAGAGGAGGCGGAGAGGAGGGGGAGAGGAGATGGAAAGGGGGCGGAGAGGAGATGGAGAGGAGGCGGAGAGGAGATGGAGAGGAGGCGGAGAGGAGGCGGAGAGGAGGTGGAGAGGAGGCGGAGAGGAGGCAGAGAGGAGGGGGAGAGGAGATGGAGAGGAGGCGGAGAGGAGGCGGAGAGGAGGCGGAGAGGAGGTGGAGAGGAGGCGGAGAGGAGGCGGAGAGGAGATGGAGAGGAGGCGGAGAGGAGGCGGAGAGGAGGCGGAGAGGAGGGGGAGAGGAGATGGAGAGGAGGCGGAGAGGAGATGGAGAGGAGGCGGAGAGGAGATGGAGAGGAGGCGGAGAGGAGGCGGAGAGGAGGTGGAGAGGAGGCGGAGAGGAGGCGGAGAGGAGGGGGAGAGGAGGGGGAGAGGAGGCGGAGAGGAGGCGGAGAGGAGATGGAGAGGAGGCGGAGAGGAGATGGAGAGGAGGCGGAGAGGAGGCGGAGAGGAGGTGGAGAGGAGGCGGAGAGGAGGCGGAGAGGAGGCGGAGAGGAGATGGAGAGGAGGCGGAGAGGAGATGGAGAGGAGGGGGAGAGGAGATGGAGAGGAGGCGGAGAGGAGGCGGAGAGGAGGGGGAGAGGAGATGGAGAGGAGGCGGAGAGGAGATGGAGAGGAGGCGGAGAGGAGATGGAGAGGAGGCGGAGAGGAGGCGGAGAGGAGGCGGAGAGGAGATGGAGAGGAGGGGGAGAGGAGATGGAGAGGAGGCGGAGAGGAGGGGGAGAGGAGATGGAGAGGAGGCGGAGAGGAGATGGAGAGGAGGCGGAGAGGAGGCGGAGAGGAGATGGAGAGGAGGCGGAGAGGAGGCGGAGAGGAGGCGGAGAGGAGGCGGAGAGGAGGCGGAGAGGAGGGGGAGAGGAGATGGAGAGGAGGCGGAGAAGAGGCGGAGAGGAGGCGGAGAGGAGGGGGAGAGGAGATGGAAAGGGGGCGGAGAGGAGATGGAGAGGTGGCGGAGAGGAGATGGAGAGGAGGCGGAGAGGAGGCGGAGAGGAGGTGGAGAGGAGGCGGAGAGGAGGCAGAGAGGAGGGGGAGAGGAGATGGAGAGGAGGCGGAGAGGAGGCGGAGAGGAGGCGGAGAGGAGGTGGAGAGGAGGCGGAGAGGAGGCGGAGAGGAGATGGAGAGGAGGCGGAGAGGAGGCGGAGAGGAGGCGGAGAGGAGGGGGAGAGGAGATGGAGAGGAGGCGGAGAGGAGATGGAGAGGAGGCGGAGAGGAGATGGAGAGGAGGCGGAGAGGAGGCGGAGAGGAGGTGGAGAGGAGGCGGAGAGGAGGCGGAGAGGAGGGGGAGAGGAGATGGAGAGGAGGCGGAGAGGAGGCGGAGAGGAGGCGGAGAGGAGGCGGAGAGGAGGCGGAGAGGAGGCGGAGAGGAGGTGGAGAGGAGGCGGAGAGGAGGCGGAGAGGAGGCGGAGAGGAGGTGGAGAGGAGGCGGAGAGGAGGTGGAGAGGAGGCGGAGAGGAGGTGGAGGCGGAGAGGAGGCGGAGAGGAGGCGGAGAGGAGGGGGAGAGGAGGCGGAGAGGAGGCGGAGTGGAGATGGAGAGGAGGCGGAGAGGAGATGGAGAGGAGGCGGAGAGGAGGCGGAGAGGAGGTGGAGAGGAGGCGGAGAGGAGGCGGAGAGGAGGCGGAGAGGAGATGGAGAGGAGGCGGAGAGGAGATGGAGAGGAGGGGGAGAGGAGATGGAGAGGAGGCGGAGAGGAGGCGGAGAGGAGGGGGAGAGGAGATGGAGAGGAGGCGGAGAGGAGATGGAGAGGAGGCGGAGAGGAGATGGAGAGGAGGCGGAGAGGAGATGGAGAGGAGGCGGAGAGGAGATGGAGAGGAGGTGGAGAGGAGGCGGAGAGGAGGCGGAGAGGAGGCGGAGAGGAGGCGGAGAGGAGATGGAGAGGAGGCGGAGAGGAGGCGGAGAGGAGATGGAGAGGAGGCGGAGAGGAGATGGAGAGGAGGCGGAGAGGAGGCGGAGAGGAAGCGGAGAGGAGGCGGAGAGGAGGCGGAGAGGAGGCGGAGAGGAGGCGGAGAGGAGATGGAGAGGAGGCGGAGAGGAGGTGGAGAGGAGGCGGAGAGGAGGTGGAGAGGAGGCGGAGAGGAGGCGGAGAGGAGGCGGAGAGCAGATGGAGAGGAGGCGGAGAGGAGGCGGAGAGGAGATGGAGAGGAGGCGGAGAGGAGATGGAGAGGAGGCGGAGAGGAGATGGAGAGGAGGCGGAGAGGAGATGGAGAGGAGGTGGAGAGGAGGCGGAGAGGAGGCGAAGAGGAGGCGGAGAGGAGGCGGAGAGGAGATGGAGAGGAGGCGGAGAGGAGGCGGAGAGGAGATGGAGAGGAGGCGGAGAGGAGATGGAGGAGGCGGAGAGGAGGCGGAGAGGAGATGGAGAGGAGGCGGAGAGGAGATGGAGAGGAGGCGGAGAGGAGGCGGAGAGGAGGCGGAGAGGAGGCGGAGAGGAGGCGGAGAGGAGATGGAGAGGAGGCGGAGAGGAGGTGGAGAGGAGGCGGAGAGGAGGTGGAGAGGAGGCGGAGAGGAGGCGGAGAGGAGGTGGAGAGGAGGCGGAGAGGAGGTGGAGAGGAGGCGGAGAGGAGGCGGAGAGGAGGCGGAGAGGAGGCGGAGAGGAGATGGAGAGGAGGCGGAGAGGAGGCGGAGAGGAGGCGGAGAGGAGGCGGAGAGGAGATGGAGAGGAGGCGGAGAGGAGATGGAGAGGAGGCGGAGAGGAGATGGAGAGGAGGCGGAGAGGAGATGGAGAGGAGGCGGAGAGGAGGCGGAGAGGAGGCGGAGAGGAGGCGGAGAGATGGAGAGGAGGCGGAGAGGAGGCGGAGAGGAGGCGGAGAGGAGCGGAGAGGAGGCGGAGAGGAGGCGGAGAGGAGGTGGAGAGGAGGCGGAGAGGAGGTGGAGAGGAGGCGGAGAGGAGGCGGAGAGGAGGTGGAGAGGAGGCGGAGAGGAGGTGGAGAGGAGGCGGAGAGGAGGCGGAGAGGAGGCGGAGAGGAGGCGGAGAGGAGATGGAGAGGAGGCGGAGAGGAGATGGAGAGGAGGCGGAGAGGAGGTGGAGAGGAGGGGGAGAGGAGGCGGAGAGGAGGGGGAGAGGAGATGGAGAGGAGGGGGAGAGGAGGAATTGGACGAATCTCATCAACTAGCTGATACAATTTTTCTACAAGAGAAGGTGGTGTTGGTGTTGGTGGTGGTGGTGTTGGTGGTGGTGGTGGTGGTGGTGGTAGTTAGTAGTAGTAGTAGTAGTAGTAGTAGTAGTAGTAGTAGTAGTAGTAGTAGTAGTAGTAGTAGTAGTAGTAGTAGTAGTAGTAGTAGTAGTAGTAGTAGTAGTAGTAGTAGTAGTAGTAGTAGTAGTAGTAGTAGTAGTAGTAGTAGTAGTAGTAGTAGTAGTAGTAGTAGTAGTAGTAGTAGTAGTAGTAGTAGTAGTAGTAGTAGTAGTAGTAGTAGTAGTAGTAGTAGTAGTAGTAGTAGTAGTAGTAGTAGTAGTAGTAGTAGTAGTAGTAGTAGTAGTAGTAGTAGTAGTAGTAGTAGTAGTAGTAGTAGTAGTAGTAGTAGTAGTAGTAGTAGTAGTAGTAGTAGTAGTAGTAGTAGTAGTAGTAGTAGTAGTAGTAGTAGTAGTAGTAGTAGTAGTAGTAGTAGTAGTAGTAGTAGTAGTAGTAGTAGTAGTAGTAGTAGTAGTAGTAGTAGTAGTAGTAGTAGTAGTAGTAGTAGTAGTAGTAGTAGTAGTAGTAGTAGTAGTAGTAGTAGTAGTAGTAGTAGTAGTAGTAGTAGTAGTAGTAGTAGTAGTAGTAGTAGTAGTAGTAGTAGTAGTAGTAGTAGTAGTAGTAGTAGTAGTAGTAGTAGTAGTAGTAGTAGTAGTAGTAGTAGTAGTAGTAGTAGTAGTAGTAGTAGTAGTAGTAGTAGTAGTAGTAGTAGTAGTAGTAGTAGTAGTAGTAGTAGTAGTAGTAGTAGTAGTAGTAGTAGTAGTAGTAGTAGTAGTAGTAGTAGTAGTAGTAGTAGTAGTAGTAGTAGTAGTAGTAGTAGTAGTAGTAGTAGTAGTAGTAGTAGTAGTAGTAGTAGTAGTAGTAGTAGTAGTAGTAGTAGTAGTAGTAGTAGTAGTAGTAGTAGTAGTAGTAGTAGTAGTAGTAGTAGTAGTAGTAGTAGTAGTAGTAGTAGAAGCAATAATACTGATAATAATAATAATAATAATAATAATAATAATAATAATAATAATAATAAGTTCAATGCCGTTGCATTTCGAGGCACTTTTGCACAATTGACCGATGAGGATGACCGTTAATTCCAGAACAACAAAGCTTTTATTAGTGATTTTAAAGCCTGAGAGATCATTAAAAATTTTGTGTTTGTTTAAAATGTCTGTGTGTTTGTTTAAAGTATCTTTATGTTTGTTTAAAGTGTCTGCGTGTTTGTTTAAAGTATCTTTGCGTTTGTTTAAAGTGTCTGTGTGTTTGTTTAAAGTATCTTTGTGTTTGTTTAAAGTGTCTGTGTGTGTTTAAAGTATCTTTGTGTTTGTTTAAAGTATCTTTGTGTTGTTTAAAGGGTCTGTGTGTGTTTAAAGTATCTTTGTGTTTGTTTAAAGTATCTTTGTGTTTGTTTAAAGTGTCTGTGTGTTTGTTTAAAGTGACTTTGTGTTTGTTTAAAGTGTCTGTGTGTTTGTTTAAAGTGTTTGTGTGTTTGTTTAAAGTATCTTTGTGTTTGTTTGAAGTGTTTGTGTGTTTGTTTAAAGTGACTTTGTGTTTGTTTAAAGTGTCTGTGTGTTTGTTTAAAGTGTTTGTGTGTTTGTCTAAAGTATCTTTGTGTTTGTTTGAAGTGTTTGTGTGTTTGTTTAAAGTATCTTTGTGTTTGTTTAAAGTGTCTGCGCCTGCGTCGAGTGTCTCTGTGTCTGCATGTCTTCATATCTATCTCCCTGTCTGTCTGTCTGTCTGTCTATCTCCCTGTCTGTCTGTCTATCTCCCTGTCTGTCTGTCTGTCTATCTCCATGTCTGTCTGCCTGTCTGTCTGTTTCCGTGTCCATCCGTGTGTATGCGTGTCTTCGTCCTACCGTCCGTCAGTTCGTCCGTCCGTCTATCTGTCTGTCTCTGTACCTGGAACAGGAAGTCGATGTATCTCGTTGCCAGCTTCAGCGTCTGTATCTTGCTGAGCTTATCCGAGGGAAGTGTCGGTATGATTTGTCGTAGGTGGGCGAATGCTTCATTCAGCGACTGTGTCCTCTGCCTCTCCCTCACGTTCGCCAGGATCCGTTGACTCTGCAATTCATCGTAATTCTGGACGACGGAGGGAGGCGCCTTCCGACGCGATTTACGGCACGGCGAGACGTCCCCGCCTTCGCCGCTGCTCCCTCCGCTACTCCCTTGACCGTCCATCGAACGCTTACGCCGAGCGTGGGCGTTGTTCACGCTGCATTCGCTAGGAGGCGCAGATTGGTTGGCGGCGAAGTCGCTAGGCGTCGAGCGTCCGGTTCTGTATGAATGACCTCCTGGTGTGTTGAGGGAGGCGTCAGGCTGGACGCGGGTGGCAGAGGAGCAGGTGGAGAAGGAGGCGAAGGGTGCGAGTGGGAGAGCGTTTGATCCACGAGGAATGAAATGTTCCATGGTATTATTGTAGTCCATTGATGGTAGGTTATCCGAGGAATTCATTTTCCACAGTACTGCCTCATCAGGCTACCTATTTGCTAGAATTATTATTAAATAGGCCAGTGAATAGGCGTACTATACTGACAGTCCTTTGTACGACGTGGAAGCTTCTTTTTTTAAAGACCGCTTCGTTATACTTCCAGTACGGGTAGGCCTTGTTATTCATGGACCACGAGGGAAGGAGAAAAGTCCGCTGGAAAAGAAAGGAAATGAAGATAAAAATCATCATCATTATCATCATCATCAACGCCATTGCCATCGTCATCGCCATCGCCGCCACCACCACCAACAGCAACAGCAGCAGCAAACAGCAACAACAGCAACAACAACAGTAACAGCAGTGTCTGAGACGTTATATCTATAGATCTTTATATATAACACCAATAATAATAATAATGATGGTTATAATGATGATGATATGATGATGATGATGATGATGATGACGATGATGATTATGATGATAATGATAATGTCAATAATAATAATAATAATAACGATAATAATAATAATAATGATAATAATGATAATGATTACAATAATCATGAGATTATTTATTGAACAATCCAGTTAGGTTAGTTAACAGACCGCAATCGATTACAATGTACAGTTATGCAACTGAAACAATTCACAGGAACACAAATCACAGAAGACACTAACAGCACTGACGGCCTGCAATATACACTGCCTTATTAGCAGCTATACAAAGCACGTCCGCCCTACGGGCGCGATCTCGGCTCATCTCGCTCTCTATGCCACTGTACTCTCCAAAGCGCTTCCGGGCCCCGGGCCCCGGTAGCGCGTAGAATATGTTAAAATAAGAATCCGATGTTGGTAACATGACACATGCTACGTAAAATTTCATGTCACTATAGGTACCAATGTAGAAGCAACCATTGATTCGTTCGTTCCGAAATCTTCAATTGACTTGGCCTACATGCATGCATATATACAGGGGTGGAACCAGGGGGGCCAATCCGGCCATGGCCCCCATTTAGAAATTTCTTTATTTTTTACCAGTTATTCTGGCCCGAAAAGTTGACGTGGCCCCCGTGTGTAGCTCGGTATGTTCGTCTCCCGCCCGCATCTGCGAGGAAGGTCATCAGTTTAGTTTTCCGGCAATTGGAGGCTGATGACTAGAAAAGGTCAAAAGGACATCAGTTTTTTCGGCGGCTAGAAAAGGTATATTTTTGGGGAATTCGAGGCTGATGACTATATATGTCACTCTAGTGTGTTGGTTCTCTGGTCCTTAAGGCAGGAGGACGAAAGGAGGATCATAGTTGTGGAAATGAGTTGGCTAAGAAGACTATAAAGCAGGGATATCAAACCTTTTTTTTAGTGGCGAGCCAGTGTGAACATCTTCTGAGAAGTGGCGGGCCAGACTGTCTAGCTCCTGAGCAAAATTGGGTGTAGGCTACATATATTGTGATCTGATGATTCTGATCCAAATATCGCGAAAAGAACTTGATTCAATGTCCACTTTTTGCTTCTTATTAAATTTTGACAACATTTTAAATATTATAAGACTTATATAAGTGTTTCGTAACTTTCATAATTTTTGTTAACAGACAACCAACCGAAAATCATAGATTTGGCATAGAATAGATACACAGTCTACACAGAGCTGTGCGTCTGAGCAAAAGTGACGTCAGTAAGGAAAAAGTTCATGTAGTTAGCGCTGACTGTAAAATATAAAAAATTGAACTTTTATCCTCTAATTTTGTAATCTTTAGAGAAGGGTCCACGGGCCAGAAAAAAATCGTCAGCGGGCCAGAAATGGTCCGCGGGCCAGCTCTTTGACACCCCTGCTACATGTATATAAAGGAGGAAGCGGAGACAGGGTTCGTAATGAAGCAATACGGAAAAAGTTATTAGAACAGACAGAAACACTGCTCTTGATGAGATCAGAGAAAGACGGAGTTGGTTTGGCCATCACTTGTTGTAATAACGTACCACAAGCGATACCAGCAAGTGCATTGTGAGTAAGTAAGTAAGTATTTTCTTTATTGAACCGCCTGCAAATGCACTGCGGGAACAATGGATAAGCACAGAATAATTAAAACATGTACAATCACAGCAAATAGAAATATGCAATTCAATAAACATATTATACAACTACATAATAAGCAGGCCAGTGTATGCCCAAAGTTGCCTCCTCTTCTATCCAGACTATGGACTGGAAATGTTATAAAGTGCGCACAGTGGCGGAATTTTAGAAGTTGGGTATACAAGCACGAAAGCTGTAGTGTTTGATCTCAAACACATTTCATAGCACCGCCTGCCAACCTTTTAACGGTGTTCAATTAGCCTTGCTTTCGATATCGAGTTAAATCGACGACTTTAGATTCAATATATATATAACTGGAATCAAACCATTTAAGGGTGTTCAAAGAAAGCACTATTTTTCCAATGGTTATTGTCAACAGCTTGTGGACAGTTACGTTTTAGTCCTATAGGACTCTACTATGTGCCTCTCATGAAAACTAGGGCAATTGATTGTGGTATATAATCCAATGTTCAACGTCATCTTATGACAACAAATCCGTTGACGACAATACAAATAACAAGCGATCAGATTGTGCTACAAACGTTCAAGTCATATAATTCTAAATACTATTGCAATTATCATTTTCAGATTAGCACATTTGAAATATCCTAGTTTAAAAGACTAAATTAATATTCTATCGATCTTCCATTCGATGACATTCTGGGTAACATCTATAATTGCTATCAGCACCTAATGCATTACGCAATAGCAATACTTTCACACAATGTAGGCCTATACTGCATATAAATTTGAATGGCAAACGTTTGAGTGCATCGAGACAAAACGATCTGCGCGGATCGGACTCGGATCTGCTACGATTACTATAGGCCTAGTAATTGCAGCCGCAATATAATTTATGTAACGCATTTTGCCATGGGAACAATGAGAATAGTACTAAATAATTACACACCACTTTAACTATGATATTTTGCCTATAAGAAAAAGCAGATAGATGCGTATATGTTACTTTATGTTATTTATGTTTTTAAAAAAAAATTTTTAACTTTCATGTTGCTTTTGCTTTTGTATAAGAAGCATTATATTAAATATTATTATTATTGATGAACTTATATATATATATATATTGAACTTTTGTAACAGAAACTGATTACTTTGGTTACTAATGTAATTAGTTGTATGAGACAATCAATTTGCAATAATACTGTCTAATGTTGAGATATATGACCCCGTTATCATAATGTGTCAAACTGAGCGATAGTCAGATGAACTTCTTTATGTTGTCAAAAAATTGAATGTCATTGAAATTGTACAGTTCCGTTTAGACACCTCTTTGGTGTTGTTTAGATTCTATAAGTTTATTTTTACTGCTCTGTACGCTTATATTGTATTGTTATCAACGGCCTTTGTTGTCATACGATGACGTTAAACTTTGGAATAATAATAAGTATATGTTACTTAACAAATTCTTTCTGAATAAAATAATAGCATCGTTATTTTACGAAGTCCGAGGCACTAAAGATCGAGTCCAAGCCCAAGTCCGAGTTCAGTAATACCAAGATCCACTGAAAAACTCAACATGATGACATAGAAAAAAATAACGATAGTATTTACGCAGAAAGAAATAACTTTTCTTTTTTCTAGGGGTTCCTCGCACTGTGGTTAAAGGCCCTGATTATGTACTTTAATTGAGAGGCACTTTATAATTCCGTAGATGGCATAATTTGACAGTATAGCAAAGTATATAATTATAGAATCAATCAAACGTTCAATCAAAGTCCTCGTACGACATTTGGAAAACTTTATAATGAGGTATAGTAGATTCAGGTTAAATTCATTAATTCATTCAATATATGCATTTATATATATATATATATATATATATATATAAAAATATATATATATATATACTGGCCTAGTTTGCTACACCGGTAAGCGAGAGCGGCATACGTCTGTTGGTTGCAACGAACTGCGGTTCAAGCCCCGGGCTGGGAGTTGACATAACATTCAGAGATTTAGATATATAACAACCCCTTCCACTATCTTGTGGCGTTCCTCAAGGCTCCGTCCTGGGTCCGTTGCTCTTCATTCTCTACACCACTCCTTTAAGTCATCTAATAAAATCCTCGTCTGTTGACCACCATCTCTACGCAGACGACACCCAACTCTTTATATCGTTCTCCCCAGGCTCTTTCTCCACCGCCATTGCTCAACTTCTCAATGTGGTCAATCTGATCTCTCAATGGATGTCCTCAAA
>OX457038.1:6282748-6395248 GCA_949752735.1 Lumbricus terrestris | reverse complement strand
GATCGTGAGTCTTGCCAAGTCGAGTCGATCGAAAAATCGTCGACTCGATCGACTTGCAAGTCGAGTCGATCGTGAGTCTTGCCAAGTCGAGTCGATCGAAAAATCGTCGACTCGATCGACTTGCAAGTCGAGTCGATCGTGAGTCTTGCCAAGTCGAGTAGATCGAAAAATCGTCGACTCGATCGACTTGCAAGTCGAGTCGATCGTGAGTCTTGCCAAGTCGAGTAGATCGAAAAATCGTCGACTCGATCGACTTGCAAGTCGAGTCGATCGTGAGTCTTGCCAAGTCGAGTAGATCGAAAAATCGTCGACTCGATCGACTTGCAAGTCGAGTCGATCGTGAGTCTTGCCAAGTCGAGTAGATCGAAAAATCGTCGACTCGATCGACTTGCAAGTCGAGTCGATCGTGAGTCTTGCCAAGTCGAGTAGATCGAAAAATCGTCGACTTGCAAGTCGAGTCGATCGTTGTTTTGTCGACTCAACTCGACTTAGAAATATTTTACTTAGTAGGGGAGAGTGCTCCAAGACGCCCATGCTAAGGAAAACTGTGATTTTCTTCTTGGTGGGCTCCAAGAGAAGCACATGTTTGACCCTAATGTAAAGAGTGATAATTGATAAAGCAATAGCAGCAACTATAACTTAATTCAATAAGATCAACTGTGTAAATTTTAAAAAGTAGACCCCTCGAAACTGGGCGTCTTAGGAACCCTATACTACAAGACGCCCATAGGATGGGCATCTTGGAGTAATGGAAATTCACTCAAACACGTGGCATTGCAATCATGCATTTCAGACTAAAACAAACTGCGCGAGAGAAAACAATATGAACGAAAACTAAAAGATCCTTAAGATACAAAGCAATTCAAAACAGGAGAAGCAAAAATCCAATCTCAGGTTGTCATTGTCATTTTCACTTTAATCACAGACTAGCGACAAAAGTCGCACAAGAATTCTTTGGATGTCTCTTCGTCTGTACATTCTGCATGACATCAACCTTTACACGTCCTGCATTCTCTCCATTTCACTTAAGTTTTGGGCAAGGGTGAAATAGGTTCAACGAACACTGATAAATTTGCATATGGGAACCGTATTTTTATGAGTAGAAGGTGGTGTCATGGTATGCACCAATTCTTGGTCATTTGCTCATAGTATCAAAGACGCTCATGGGCGTCTTGTAATCTCTATAGGCTTCCTATACCTTCAAGATGCCCATGAGCTTGTTGTAATCTCTATGCTACCTATGTATTCAAGATGCCCGTGAGCTTCTTGTAATTTTGCAGTCCTTCTCTATTGACACCATTTCATTTTACGAGGTCAATGTTTACTAGTTAGGTAAAACCATAAAAACAACTATAAATTAACCCTATATATAAATAAACAGTGAAGTGCTCAAATTTCTACTGCATAAGACTAAAGAGAAAATTAAGCAGATTCGTAAATATGTACTCACAAAAAAGTGGTGAAAATCTAGAAAATTGACTTATCGCGTCAATATCTTGAATACTGAAACATTACTGTTATGGGAGGTTCACAAGATGTCGCTGCATGCAATGAGACAACTAAAACACGAAAATGTATCTTTTCAACCGTTTTAAAGGGGATGGGCATCTTACCCGCCCTGGGCGTCTTGTAGCACTCTCCCCTAAGTATTTTACTTATTCTACTATTTCTTGAAGACTCAAAGGGACCTAGATGATAGACTATAAGCATAATGACGTAATTCAGTTTTTGCACACAAGTACCGCAAATGAACCTTTTGGCTGTGTTGGCGATTTCGTGTTAGTGGAAATGTGAAAGCTGACTATAGACGCACGTTTTCGATTTGAATTGAACGAGTACAGGGACGGATACAGAAATTTTGGAAGGGAGGCCAAAACTTTGGGTCTGGAGCCGACAAAATTCCGCCGATTTTTTTTGTCTTTCGCCCGAAAAACTTCTAAAAACCTGTGGGAACTCAGGCTATTTAAAATCTGATTACTTTTTCAGTCATGTGCTACTTTCTCATCTTCCTGTTCCCGTTGCGTTGATTTACAGCTTCCTGAAACCTGACGGGGAGGGGTACTTCTTTGCAAATCTCTTAATGGAGTGGGGACATGGCCGGCTTGCCTCCATTGGATCCGCTCCTGAATGAGCATGATACAGATATACTATATATGGGCCTGTATATATGTAGATGTTAATTTTAAGAATATAAAACGGGGCCCTTTTATGACGTCACTTCAATTATGATACAATTCTGCAATTAATTAAGTTCACTGAGAAACGAACTTAGGCCTATTGTGACGTCACTTCGATCAGGATACAGATCTACTATCATATAATTTCATTAATTTTAAAAATAAAAAAACTAGGCCTTTGCTTATTGTAACGTTACTCTGATTATGATACAATTTTACTATTATATTACAAGTTCACTTCGAGAATAAAAAACTAGGCCTATTGTGACGTCACTTCGATTATGATACAAAATGCACCATTATAGAAGTGCATTTAGAGAATATAAACAAGACCTATTGTGACGTAACTTCTATTATTAAACAGATCAACCAGTATATTATGTTCTTTTTGCGAATATAAAACGGGGTCTTTTATGACGGCACTTCGATTATCATACAATCACACTATTAAATAAATTCACTGAGAAAACGAATTTAGCTCTATTGTGGCGTCATTTCGTTTATGATACAAATCTGCTCTCATTATTTCATTTTTATAATACAAAACTGGGGCTTGTTTAACCGCAACATCGCTCTGATTATGAAACAAATCGATTATTATACGTTTAGTATGAGAATATAAAAACTGGGCCCATTTTGACGTCACTTCGATCATGACACAGACCTACTATTAAAGAGGTTCATTTTGAGAATTGTGACTAACTTCGATTATGATACAGATCTACTATATTATAGAAGTACATTTTGAGAGTATAAACTATAGGTCCATTGTGACATCACTTCGATTATTACACAGATCTACTGTAATAATTATTGAAGTTCATTTACAGAATCTAAAACGAGGCCTAATGTGACGTCACTACGATTAATTACAGCGCAAATCTACTATAAATTCACTAAGAATACGAAATTAGGCTCATTGTTACGTCACACAGATTATGACACAGATATACAATTTCATTTTGAGATCACATAACTGCAGAGATGAGCAAGAGACAAAACTAGGCCAAGTCGACGTGAAGTCGATCGAGTCGATCGTCGGCCGAGCCGAGTCGATCGAGTCGTCGAGAGGTCGGAGAGTCGACAAAGTCGATCGGGTCGAACGTCGCGCGAGCCAAGTCGATCGTAGCCCACGACTCGATCGACTGCGGGGTATAATACAGCGCATTTTCTTAACATGGGTAGGCTATTATACCTTTCAACTGACAATCCAGTTTCGTATATCGTACATGAGAATTTATGAAGCGCATCTTGAATGCAGTATAGCCCGTAGGCCAGGGGTTCTCAAACTTTATTTTTATTGTACCCCCAAGTAAAAAATTCGAATGATGGCGTACCCCCAGCAAGGTCAGGTCATAAACAAAATACCATTGCGAGGTCCCCTTGCGGCGACAACTTAAAGTCCATTAAATTTAATCATTAGTATATAAGCATCGTTTATCTGTGTAGTTATATAGGGAGCAAAATTTAGTTTGAATCATAATCTTATCAATAAAATTTAAGCTAAAAAGGAAAATTGGTCTATAACCCCTGTAAGAAAGAGCCAACCTATAGTGCTGTGGGCGTGTTTAGACTGGCACAGATTTAAAATATCTGGTCTAATATTTGTCAATTTCAAACGCAAATTAACCCCATGTTTGTTTTTGATAGCAAGAATAGTTTAAAAGCCAGCAGTACCCACTACCCAGATATGACGTGCTCAAAGGAATCACAAAATTTAAAGTTCGATCAGAAACTAATCCTTAGGCCAATTCAGCTCTCTGCCATTTGAGCACGATATACTATATAAGATAATAGGCTGAGAATTTATGGCTTTAGTAGGCCTACTTTCTGCCATTTGCACATTATTTTTTTTCAAAATTATAGCACTTGGCCTAAACATAAATCTGCTACATGCACTGTATTGTATGTGAGTCTAATTATATGTTGTGAACGAAAGAAATGACGATGATGCTACATTTAGCAACGCTAAAAATCATTGCTAATCAAACAAAGATGGACACAAAGTCCATAAACTCAAAGAAAATGTATATTTCTGGAATTTTTCGCGTACCCCTTACCGACGCCTGGCGTACCCCTAGGGGTACGCGTACCACAGTTTGAGAACCCGTGCCGTAGGCCATCTGTAAGCTTAATCTAATATCTATTCGTTTGCGCTCTCAACGTGACAGCCCCGAGGAAATAGGACAGTCTTAGACAGGCGAATGGAATGAGGGTTGGACCCCCGACTATTACGGATGGATATAGGGAGGTCAATCCGCATGGAAGGGTCCACAGTGGCAAAGGCGTGCACAGTGTTGGACCATAGTAGACCTTGCCTGCCCCTGCCATGGTATTAGGAACTACATTGGAGAACATCAAGTTCGCTGACTTCTATTGAGCGCTCCACTTATAATAATTACTATGGCGAATTTTCGACAAAACGAAGTGCTTCATATTAGTTTCTACATCCTCTTCTTTCGATGATAAAATATGTCACTTGCCGTTCCTGCTTTACTTCGAAGTCGTGAGAAAGCGATGACCACTAACTTACCTGCGTGGACCAGATTCGTCGGTCAAATCCAGATCGCTCGAAGTCTCTGAGAGATACGAACAGGTTAAAGAAGATTTAGGACGATGCGTTGAGGATGCGGTGCATCTGCGCAGAAGTGGGAGGATGGGAAGGGAGGAGGAGGAAGACGTTGATGAGGAGGAGGAGGAAGACGTTGATGATGAGGAGGAGGAGGAGGAGGAAGAGGGGAGAGAAGAAGAGGAAGAGGAGGGAGAATGCCAGTAGGAGGTGGATGAGGAAATGCAAAAGGATGGGGAGGAAGACGAAATAGAGGTAGAGGAAGATGTGAAGGAAGATGTTAAGGAGGAGGAAGAAGAGGAAGAAGGTGACGAATAGCAGAAGGAAGCGTAGGATGAAGAGGAAGAGGAAGAGGGTTGCTGCTGCTGCGGAGGGGATGAGGAAAGTAGGCCGGCTTATTTCTAGCGAACTCTTTTGCTGGCTGCAGAGATCAGCGGTGATTGGTTGGAACTTTGTCTGGCAGTCTGTCGGAATATTGAGAAAAACGACGCCTATGTTGTTTATGGTGATGATGATGATGACGACTACGACGATGATGGTGATGATGATGGTAATGATGACGATGATGACGACTATGATGATTTCAGTGATAATGATAATGATGACGACGACGACGATAATGATGATGATGATGATGTCAGTGATAATGAATTTAATGATAATGATGACGACGATGATGATGATAATGATGCTGATAATGATGACCTATCTGCTGGAATTGCAATGTGAATACAAGATGATTGACATGCATTGTGAAATCATATTGCAATCAGGGGATAAACACAATGAAGATGAAAAAAATTATTATTAATATGACGATGGTGGAGATGGCATTTTGTTGCACTAAAATATAATATATCAGTTGGCTAGTATTTTACTGAAAATAAGTTACTCAACTTCTTCTCTTGCAATAATAAGCCTAATTATTGCATCAAACACAATTTTTCATCACCATTGGCATCACAAACGTCATCACCGACATTAGAGTCGTCATCATAGTCATTACCAACATTGTCGCTGTCATCATAGATACGATCATCATAACCGTAATCAGGACCCTCTCATCATCTTCTTCATCATCACTGACGAGATTAACAAAAGAGCATAACAAACACAGAAATTCTTCTACAAGTGTCCTATAATCAATTCTAATCTGTTATGATAAATTCTAGTCTATTATAATAAATTATAGTTTGTTAAAATCTATTCTAGTCTCTTACAATAAATTCTAGTCTGTTATAATCCATTCTAGTCTGTTATGATAAATTCCAGTCCATTATAATAAATTATAGTCTGTTATAGGCCAATCCATGCTAACTAAATCCTTTGCACCGATGAAAGCAATGATGAGAACATCTGCCTTGCGTTGATTCGGATGATAAAGCCAGATTATTTTGCGAGAGCTACGAAAGGAGAACGAGAGGGAGGGAGGGAAGGAGCGAGAGAGACAGAAAAATACAGAGAAACAGAGAGACAGATAGACAGACAGACAGACACAGAAAAGAGAGAGAGTGACAGAGACAGACAAGTACAAACAGATGGAGTGAGAGAAAGACGGACAGAGACAGATAGATATGGAGACATTAAGGGACTGAAAGAAAGCGAGACAGACAGACAAACAGACAGAGAGTGAGCGAGACAGAGGGAAACAGAAAGACAGATAGAAAAAGAGAAAGAGTTATAGGGTGGGGTTGGGCAGTTATATTGAGGCGCTGAGTTGGTCGGCAGACGTGAGGAGGCGCTGCAGGTCTGTTGAGGGCGAAAATCGCTTTCATGTGGATCGAATTAGAAGAAGAAGAAGAAGAAGAAGTAGGAGAAGAAGAAGGAGAAGAAGAATGAGAAGATGAAGGAGAAGAAGAAAAGGAGGAGAAGAAGAAGAAGAAGAAGAGGAAGGAGAAGGATCATCTGAGAAGAATAACATGGAGGCACGTGTGACGACGGTGTGGGAACAGCTTCCATCCAGCGAAACCAACCATCACCTGCAACATCAAGCACAGACGCTCATTATAAATATAACGCTATATATATATATATATATATATATAATAAATACTGTGTATGTATGTGCACAGATAAATATATATATACTTATATATATATTTGTACACAGAAAGTGGCATAACCCCTTCATTCTTGCTGCAGATTATGTAGATGCATATATATATATATATATATATATATATATATATATATATATATATATATATATATAATATATATATATATACAACGTCACACACACATATAAATATACTGAGAAACATACAGGAACTAACATGCGTTTATATTCCAGACATTGCATTAGATTTATTACTTTTTAGATGAAGGAGACTTCTTCAAACTGCCATAGAGATGGATGTACGCATGGTCACTTATGTATGTCTCTATTGGGTCTAACTGCGTTTTGTGTGCACACATACACACATACACACACCCAAACATACACACACACACTGACTATGTTGCATGAGTCACTATGTGCTATGTGCGTATGTGTTTATATGCGTACTGGGTAATTATTTTAAATTATTTGATGGGAACAAGTCTCATCAATTATCTCATACACTGTGCAGGACTGTAGTCTGTTCCCAAGCTCTATATTGCATAATTATTTACACATGGACATACACACATATATACATGTATATACATATATACACACATATACGTTCATGCATAATTCACACACATATATAATATTATATATATACATATATATATATATATATATATATACATGATCATTTCGTGAATGCATCATGTTTGAATGTATGTCGGTGTTTTATGTAGAGTGTGTGATGTGGTTGAGTTCCGATGTTAAATGGCGTGTAGTCCATCTGTCAAAATATTGACGTTGGGGAGGGAGCTGAAGTGGGTGGTGGGGGGTGGTGGAGAGACAGGGGAGGTGAAGGAGGGTGGAGGTGGCGTCATGCATGGGTGGATGATGAGAGGGATATAAAGCGAGGGAGCGTGGAGATGTGGAGATGAAGGTCGGGGTGGGAAAAGTCGTCAATGGGTTTTTACGTGCAGGTTGGAAATGCTCGCGTTGACGTAACGCAATAGGATTGAACATAAAAGGTTAAATGTTCCAAGTTTGTAGCAATAGTTAAAGTAATGCGATGTAAGGGATGGAAAGTGAAGGGAATGGGATGGGAAGGAAGGAAGGAAGGGAAGGAAGGGAAAGGAAAGGATGGGAGGACATAACAAGGCAAGGCAAGACAAGTGCAGTGGAAAAGGATTTCGTCCAAACAATTCTTGGAAATTGAATCCATGCGATCACTGTAGAAAAAATGAACATTTTAAGTTGATCTAGTCTTCTCCGAATTTTCTTATTGAGGCAGTCTTCAGTTCAGAATGGCTTATGATATGGGCAACAAATTTAGGTGTAGCTAAGGGGAAATTAGTTAAAATTAGGGACCGGAGATAATATAGTGACGTAGTGGATGGTATAGTGGCATAGTGAAAAAGCGAACAGATCGTGGAAGAAGTGAGAGTGCATGGTGATGGTGTGTGCATGGGGTTGTGATAGTGTGGCTGTGGCTAGGGTATTGGTCGTTGTAGTGGTGAGAGTTGTAGCATCATTGACAGTGATGGCATTTATGAATATGGTGAAGATAGTGGTAATAGGCTTCATGGTGAGTTTTCATCAGTAAGTGGTGTGATAGCATTGGTGATGATAGTGGTAGTGACGGTTTAGTGGTAGCGTTGGCAATGGGGGTGGTAGCGGACGTGGGGCAGGAGGTAGCAGGGAAGGAGGTGGGCGATGGATGGGAGAGTTTTGGCAAGGGAGAGAGGGTGGGGCGAAGAGAGGGAGAGAGAACTTGTCAAAATAAACAGACAGCAAACGAGATGTAAACAGAGAAACGACGGGGGGCCATAAACCGTTGCAGGTGCGTTCGATGCCTAATTAGTTGCACCGGTTCGACAGGAACCGTTCCATGGTTCCAGCCCAGCATCAGCATCTCTAGATCCTCCCCCTTGCATTAGCAGCAGCAACAGCAGCAGCAGCAGCAGCAGCATTGGCATCAATCGTCAGCGGCTAGAAGATCCGTATAGCAAGGAAGGTAGAGAATAGGTCAGCTCTTCTGGGATGTGCGTTGAAGGGGCCAGGGAACCACTAAGACAATGCCATGATAAAAAGGGCAATGTATTGTAATATTACGTCATAAAATACGACGCAGAGACATACAATGTAATGCATTACAATAATATACATATAAGCTGTTAATTCAAGAAAGTTAAGTTTATAAACCGCAACTCATTACATGTATGAGGAAGGAAATGAAAGTTCTGCAAAATTCTAGGCTGGCAAAGAGATTTCACTGATTCCTAGAGCCATGCAATACTGCGAACAGTTCCGATGAGTGCTCGAGCGATCTTCTTCCCTCTCAGGCTCCGATCAATTCCTCTTTGGCGAAGGTGTCAGCCACTCGGATCCTTCTCCCTCACTTGTTTCTGTTTCCAGTGTCTTCTTTCTTCAGTTTAAGTAGCTTCAGGTCTTCTTGTATCACGTCCTCTTATAATTTTCTTCTGTCGTTCCCGGCTGCGTCATCCATAAACTTGCGCGCTTGCACGATTCTTTTGACAAAGCTATCGTTCTCTTTTCTCATTACTCAAGAGATGAAGTTAGTCATATTATTCATGGGCAGTTCAAAGTCATGCCGTCTGGAGCGCAGAGCATGCGGCCTTCGAACAATAGGTTGAACAGGTCTATTGTCACGGAAATACAGAGTAGGCCTAATGAAAAAACAACAACTTAATGCCATGTAGCATAATATAATGCAATGGCAGCAATACAAATTAATTATATTACCATACCAGAATGGACAATGTATCATCATGCAATTTAATACCATTCATGCATTCGAGAACGTGGCAATGCACTATTTCAGATCACTGTGAGACGGCGCATAGTTGCAGAGTTACAAAAACCCAGGTCATCTGTTCTAACTTAGAAAGAAGTATCACATTGTGTTCCAACCTGTCGATGATAACTGTTCTATATGGCACCGGTTGCCAACTTTTTAGAGGTGTTTAACATAAGCCCGCCTCTTATTGGCTATCGCTCATTGATATAGGAATATTGGAATCTTCCAGCGGACAATCTCTGATTTCTGCGCAAGTTACTTTTTAAAGCACGTTAGAACTGACGGTTTCATTTTCTCAGCCCCGGCATATGACGGTGGGTGCTTCTCGCTTTCCGTTCAGTTTCGCAATCTTTCACGCACTGCGGAAATCAGTGGCGTAGTCAGGAATTTATGAGGGGGTTTCATGGCCTGGCCGGATGCCCTTTCTGACACCAACCCAACAGTATTACAGTAAATAAAAAGGGAATAAAGTAACAAGGGAATAAGGTAATACTAATAATAATCTTCGTTTATTGACATTCAATCTAACAAACCGCAGAACGATTACAGGTACAAGTTATACGAAATACGGCAAGCTTCGCACGACACGCAGGTCAGCTACAACAGGTTCGGTAACTTAACACTAATGGCCTAAGTACTGGAACGCTCCTGATTCGGCCAAGCCATGAGTGGGAGGGGCGATCTTATTTTCAACAGAACCGAGGCAAACAACACAACAGAAAGCGCCACTGGCAGCTAACAGAAATTCAAATAAATTTTTGCCCTGAGCGAGGTTTGAACCCGGGTCGCGATATTGACTCTCAGTTTATCGACCAGCGCTCTCTCCACTGAGCTACGGGACCCCCAAGAAAAACAATTGTTACTGCAAGCAATTGTTTTATTTTTTTTCTTATTTAAGTGGATAAAAAACCCTTAAAAACCTGTTTTCCTAGGCCAATGGAGAGGTGGCTTTTTTCCTACCCCCCCCCTAGCGCCGCTACTGGCAGTTGGCCTACTCAATAATATTTAAAAATATTAACACTGTTGCTATTCAGCAGCGTTCGGACAAATCATCTGTTTATAGAGTGCAACGGTGCTGTCTCCACATAACGAAATTGCAATGCAGGCGAGCAAATCTAAGCTTTAGATATTTTGTAAAAAAATCAAATTATTGTTATATAATTTATAATCGTTTAAACAATCATATCGCCGCGTCTGAAATAATAAAGTTTGCGACGGACAAGTGTGCAAAATGACAGACAACAGCACCTTTAAAAAGTATTTTCGGATCTTAGGATAGATAATTTTTATATCATCGTGATTTGTGGACATTTGGATAGCAGATCATCTATAGCTGGAACAGTGCAATCTTTAAAAAACTTATGTGGCCGTAAAAGATTGAGTTAAGAGTGTCGAAACAGTAGCCTAGTGTCATTCGCAATGTTAAATGATATATCGTGGCATTGCTGATGACAGTGGAGGTGGTGGTGGTGGTAATAGTTGCGATGGTGGTATACACAGGAACTGTTTTTTTTTAATTATTGCAACTGTATACCTATTGCAGTGGTGTCTCTACACAAGCCACAACAGGTTTGGAACATCAAGACCAACAAACCAACTCTTAGCCAGTGATGGCTGTGTTCCACTCCGTTCTAGTTATGCGAAATAGTGAAAATTTTATTCTCTATTTGGCTCTAACTTAATTACGGATACACGATTGTGCTCCATTTAATTCTATATATTATATAACCTAACAAATATAGCATATTCGATTCCGTTATTGGTCAACAAATTGCAAGTTTCAACTTAGCAAATTGCGTGTTCTACTAGGTCTGTGTTCCGACTTAACAAAACGACGCATTCTATTCCGTATATCAAACCTGTGAGCGACTTTATTCAACCTGCATAGACTAATCAGTGTTAAATGCGTTCCAATGCGCTGTAAGTTGACACGAACGAGCGATTCAGTTCCGTGTGCGATTTGTTCCATGTATTGTATATAGGCATAATTATTGTATAAACATATATAATATATATAGTCTACAATATATGTATAATGATATAATTATATGTGTGTGTATGTATTCAATTTGTTCTAATTTGTTTTATATAAGTCGAATACATGCAATTCGATTCCTCTGTGTTTATTACTCAGATAAAGGACATACCTATAGAAAAATTTAGAGTGAACTAGATATATAAACTGCGAAGACCGGAAATTATACGCATAGCTACACTTCAACTGTCTCCATGCGGCCTCTTTTGCTTGGTACATGTATGCATCACACGCAGCCCTTCTGAATAACCTGCTGCTCACGCATAGCTTTTTAGTGCATATATTTATATATTATATATATATATATATTATATATATATATAGTCGAATATAACATTGTATTTTGACCTTTGAGGTTCTATATTTCCATTATCTTGTTATGCTGCGTTCTAAACTACGAGAAATCAAATCCGGTTGATTCCGATTCATCTTCGATCTGTTCTATTTCGTTCTGGACCTGTTGAATGCGCTATGGACAAAATTCCTCGATTTCTACGGCGCCACGATATTTTCGTCAAGATGCAGAAAATATTACAAGGAACCTGGTCGCTAGATGGAGTCGTCGTCTATTTTGGATGGATCGCTTGGCACCAGATGTCGCTCTGTGCGATGTCCTCGTAGCAACCGACCCCAGCCATCGGAGATGACATCAAAGCAAGGCGCCCGCTGTGGCTGGGTGTGACCCCGGAACCCTGGAGAGTGTGGGTGTGACCCTGGGGCGCACGGGGGTTGCGTGTGTGCCCCGCAGTTCTCAGACGTCCTTGAGAGGAGGAGAGGGTGGGAAGTGGAAAAAAAGGTAATTGACGGAAAGATGGAAAGAGGGAGTGGTGGTAAGACATGAGTTGAGGGGACGGTAATTAACGGAGCGAAAAAGATCAAGAACGAGAATTAAGGAAGAACACAGAGAGATACAGAGAGATAGAGAAAGAGATAGATAGAGAGAGAGAGACATACATACATACAGACAGACAGAGAGAGACAGAGAGAGAGACAGACAGACAGACGGACAGACAGACAGACATACAGAGAGAGAGAGAGAGAAATAGAGAGACAGACAGCCAGACAGACAGACTGAGAGAGACAGACAGACAAAGGGACAGAGAGAGATACAGAGACATAGAGAGACAGATAGAGAAAGAGAGAGACAGAGAGACAGAGAGTGAGATACAGACACAAATTCAGAGGAGCAAAGTCTGAGACACAAAGGTACACACATCGAATAGACATCGGACAGACAGACAGACAGACAGACAGACAGACAGACAGACAGACAGACATACAGACAGACAGACAGACAGACAGGCAGACAGACATACAGACGGACAGACAGACAGGCAGACAGACAGACAGACAGACAAACATACATACATACAGACAGACATACATACATACGGACAGACAGACAGGCAGACAGACAGACAGACAAACATACATACAAACAGACAGACAGACAGACAGGGGTTGGAGGAGAAGGGTGTTGACGGGAAGAGGGCAAACTAATTAGGCAGACCAGCAGAACAGAGACCCCATACAAGAAGAGGAGGCGGATGAGGAGGACGAGGACGAGGGAGGAGGAGGAATAGGTAAAGGAGGAGGAGGAGGGTTGACTTCTTCAGTAAATTATTATTATGGAAGGAACTCAACCGTTCAACATTATATCGCTCAGACCCTGTTCCCACGCGACCGCGTATATAAACGCATAATATGTAACGGCGGTATATAATTAACGACGCCACTGGTAAGGAAGGAAGCGCTATGGCGCGATGGTTAGGGTGTTGGATGGTCGGTCGAGAGGTTGAGGTTTATATTCTCACCAGGGCAGGAGTGAACTGTAGCGAGTGGAGTGAGAAACGGGGGTTGGGGGAAGGAGACACACCAGCACCTACATGTATATACCGAGATTAAGTAAAATGAAGTCGACAATCGCCAGACAACGCTTCAAACCCATGGATCATAGCCATGGATAGCTGTATAATGGCCAGCTTAATGATGATGATGCTTATGCTGGTGGCGGTGATGATGATGATGATATCGACGACGATGATAATGATGATGACAATAGTAATGATGATGATGCTGATGATGACGACAACGTTAATGATGACGACAACGATGATAATGATGATGATGATGATGATGATGATAACGATGACGTTGATTATGACGATGATGGTTATGATGATGATGACGATAATGATGGTGGTGGTGGTGATAAGGATGATGATGATGTGATGATGATGATGATGGTGGTGGTGATAAGGATGATGATGATGTGATGATGATGATGACAATGACGATGACGATTACGTTGTATAGCCACTAAGCCACTGTACATTTCAACACCTTTTAAACTAAGTCAGGCGTCCAAATATATTGCAATTTCGTACCATGATACTCGTGTCCTAGAAAAACGCTACTCAGTGTAATAATAGTAACTCACTCACTGCATATTCAAGCCATAGCTACACTTCAACTGTCGCTAATAATAATAATAATAGTAATAGAAATAGTAATTGAACATTTATATAGCGCCGCTCACAGATTCAGTGGCGCTCCCGTCCCAAGCTAGTGCTCACCGCTAACAAATAGTATAGTTTTCAGACGTTTACGGAACAGGGGAAGAGAAAGGCCAAGAAGCTCAGAACGGAGCTTGTGAGGAAGGCGGTTCCAACAACTATAGGACCAAGATATGCGAAGCTTCTGGACTGGGCCGTAGCTCCACGCATGCGCGGGACAACTAGAAGGCCATTGGCAGCAGATCGAAGGGCAGAGCGGCCAGGAAGAGTGGAGACCAAGTTACACAGTGCCCCAAGATAAGAGGGGGCTACTCCGAGAAGAGAGTTGCGCATAAGAGTCAGGATCTTGAACTCAATGCGCTGAGGTACAGGAAGCCAATGAAGAGTGTCCCGAATAAAATCAGATATGTGAGAGAATTTGGGAAGACCAGCAATTAAGCGGGCAGCAGCATTAAGAATAGACTGAAGCTTAGAGAGGTTAAGAGAGGAGAGACCAGCATAGGCAGAGTTTCCAAAGTCGACTCTAGAGCAAATCAAAGCATGGACAAGCGCCTTGACCGCTTGAAGGGAGAGTGAGTGGCGGATAGTACGCAATTGTCGCAAGTGATAGAAACATGTTCGAGAGATTCGGTTAACATGATCAGTAAGAGAAAGAATTGGATCCAGAGTAAAACCCAGATCACGAACAGTTGGAGAAAATTGGATATCTGGGTACAACGTGCTGAGGAGCTCCATATCAATCTTGGCGAGCTGGACTCTACCACCAAGCCAGATGAATTGGGTTTTATCAGAGTTAAGGCGAAGACGGTTAGAAGACATCCATTGGTTCAGTTCCATACTGGCGTCAAGGATAGTTGCAACCAGTGAAGAGGCAGCACTGGGAGAACCGTGGACAAATGCTTGTGTATCATCAGCGTATTGATGAGCAGAGGCACCCTTGCGGGATAATAGGTTCAATAGATCAGCAGTATATAGGATGTATAGAAGCGGCGCCAGGACAGAGCCTTGAGGCAGACCGTAGGGAACAAAGGTCCAGGAGGAGCGTGTGGATCCAAAGATCACAGATACAGAGCGATCAGAGAGGAAAGAACTAAGCCAGAGGAGGGCAGAGTCACCAATGCCAAAAGATTTGGACAGACGCTCGAGTAGAATAGAATGGTCAACAGTGTCGAACGCCGCACTGACGTCAAACAGGGCAAGTAAGGTAATGTGGGATTGATCAACAGCGGCAAAGATGTCAGTAAGTAAGCGAGTAATAAGAGATTCAGTAGAATGATATTTCCTAAAGCCAGATTGAAGAGGGGGCATTAGTGAGTTGGTTTCAAGATAGTCAACTAGCTGGAGCGAAATACATTTTTCCAAGAGTTTGGAGAGAAAAGAGAGATTGGAAATGGGTCGATAACTGGAGGGAACACTTGGGTCTAGACCCTGGCGCTTGAGAGAGGGAAAAATCAGAGCTCTTTTGTGTTGAACTGGAACCACACCCTGAGCCAGCGAAGAATTGCATAATAATAGTAAAAATGGCAAAAACTCATCTAGAAACTCTTTAACAATGAATGGAGGAATAATGTCCAGCTCGCAGGACTTCGATGTGGAGCCTTGGATGAGGCATCTGAGAGCATTGGACTGGATCGGCTGCCATTCGTTGAGGGTTGCTGCAGATGCTGAAGAAGGGAAGGATGGAGGCGGAGAACCTTCCGTTGATCGACGGGTCACGGCGATCTTCTCCGTCATAAAGTCCAGGTAATCGTTGGCTGTGAACGATGGTTGCGAAGGAGAGTGAGGAGCGGCGGAGCGTCCGAGGATCCCAGCGAGAGCCATCCAAAGACGGCGAGGGCTATGTGCATCCTTGGCGACTAGATCCTCCCAGTATTGCGTTTCCCTGGAACGAAGTTCACCGTGCATCGTCCTGAGGTGTTGGATCCAGATGAGGCGGTCTGCCGGGTCACGGGTGCGGCGATACCGACGCTCCAGACGTCTGACATCCCGACGGATGGCGCGGCAGTGAGAGTCGAACCAGGGTTTTAGTGGTTGATGACGGATCCGATGAGGGCGAACGGGAAGTAGAGAATCGATGAGCGGCAGAATCGTCGCATCCTAGAGAGCAAAAAGCTCTTCAGTGGAGTCCTCAGCACGTGAGGACAAGTCGACGCAGAGCGGGCTGTTGAGCAGTCCTGCGCGAAACGCCTCACGATTCAAGTTCTTCCAACCACGGGAGTGGCGAATGGCGTATGTAGGCTGAGCGGTGAGGAAAGGGATATTGTAGAGGAGAAGGCCATGATCAGAGATAGAAGGAGGTTCCACTCTGAGGTCTGAGATGGCGCAATCTTCCCGCGTGATAACCAAATCCAGCCAGCCACCCAGAGCATGAGTGGGCTCAGCTACGTGTTGGATGAGACCGAACTGGAAGAGAAGATCCAAGAAGCGAGTAGAATCAGGATGGCTCGGATTTTCCAGGTGAATGTTGAGATCTCCAGTTATGATTAATTGGCTGTTGTATGTGGAGAAGAATAATATAATATCTTCATTTAATGCTTCAATCTGACACACCGCAGAATGATTACAAGTACATGTTATACAAAATACGGCCCACTGTAGCACGACAGCGCCACGCACTGCTGGTCCCATGCCTGGTTGATGGAGGAGACTACAGCAAGGCATGCAGGAAGCAATAATTCTTATGTCCCAAATGAATTCTCGACATGGCAAAAATTCGGCCAGGGCAGAGACTTTTTAGCCAGGGCATTTGCTACAGTTTGTCACTCTACTGTGTTGTATGGTACATTGGTACTGTATCTGGGCATCTCCACAGCACCTCTCGCAGAATGACTATTCCGAAGCGCTCTCAGCACGAACACTGTAAAAACTGTAAAAACTGTAAAAACTCTACAAGCTCTAAAAACTTGCGCCGACGCTGCATGAGGCAGCTTTAATAGATAGACTATCATAGGCGTACGAGGCGGGGGTCCAGGGGGGCAACTTCTTATCCTATAATGTCACAGGGGACACAGTGCAGAGCAGGACGCAACCGTGTATCATAGGGCCTACTCGGTGATCGACCCACACTGAAAAAAGACTGCCCCTGGCAGTGGCGCAGCCAGGAATTTTTGATGGGGGGGGTGGGTTTATGGCCGGAAACCCTGTTTTTTTGCTATTTTTTCTTACTTAAATGGAAAAATAACCTTAAAAAACTTTTTCCGGAGCCAATGGGGGGTTTTAACCCCCGAAACCCCCCTTGCCTACGCCACTGGCCACTGGGCCTGTATCTTCTAGTACCTCGTTGGTCTGTATATAATACATGGTAATTCCCCGACGTGGTTATTTCCCAGTGTTCACTTTCGATTTCCAACCTGGTCTGGTTCGTGTACATATTTTCTCAAAGAGTAGCCTAATGTTTTATGTGCTGATCTAAGCCAAGAACGTTCACTGGGCTGACTGCTGCACGCTACATCCACATTGAAAATATCGCTGAGTAGCATAATGAAGGCAAGCACACACATTTACAGGACTATTGGCCTTGTAGCCTACCCAGGTATATTATTAGGACTCATTTTGTACCGTATCATTTTGTTGGCTGCATATGCCTAGTGATACAGTCGAAAGATATCTAGATAACAACCCACGTTATCCGCAGCATTATCTGCAATTCTCGCTCGTGAATTATGGGCCTAATATAGTGCGCCTGTCTGAACTTGAAAAAGCGGTCGATACGTTTTCATAAAAGAGCTGCATTCAGCAAAGGATTTTAGTTTGTTTACGTTAGCAACCCACACAGTATTGAAATGACTATGCAGGTTTCGATTAGGACGCGTGGTAGCCAAGACAAGCAGAAAGTTACCCAGTTTACGTTACAGATTGCTGGATATTGATGCTCATAATTAAAGACATTTTGGACGGACATCATTCAGTTTATCGGATAGCTGTTACGTAACCAAGCCGTGAAGGTTGAGTTCAAGAGTCTTCAAGGTTTACTGGAAATGCTTTTGATATAGAACAAGAAGATACTAAAAGCCTGGAAATCATCATCTAAGATCTAACGAATAAGAAAGACATCAAGTTGGAACTCAAGCGTCCAAAGGTAAGCTATAATATCACGCAGGTGCGAGGTATACTGATTCAAATTCTCTCCGTCGCATTGCCAACCATCTGGAAACATGGCTCCCGGCAAACAAAGAATGCGCCCACGTGACATCCGGTTCACACAGGACAGCATCGGAAGTCGTTTCACGGATGGTAAGTACTTGTCGGACACATTCGAGAAACTACTGAACCATCAAATCAGCGTCGATGAAGTGGAGAGGATCGAGGTGGTCGAAGACAGATCCCTCTACTGGGCCCTCACCGGAAATCGCCGTCTATACCTCTACCGGAAGCTGGAGGAACTCGGGGAAGTGGACACGATTCCTGTACGCGTGATGTCGCTGTCTGACTATGACGTACGTCGTCGATTCAACGATAGATACACGACTGATTGTGAAGGACGGGACATTGAGATGAGACAACCCGCGGCCGAGCGCTACATCAACAAAGCCATTAACCGATGGAGGCAGCAGCAGAGATCGACGACGCTGAACACACGATATCGGAACGAAACTTCTTCTAGATTTGACGCGACACGCCACCTGCCGACGGTAGCTTTCCAAAGAGAGACATCCGTTGAACAAGGTAACTCGAATCGAGCGATGGCTTCGAATAGGGAAGACAGAGAAACAACGAATAGAAATTATAACGTGATCTTGATTACAACCCAACCGTTCAACAGAACCGGGTTTCAAAGTTCCGCTGTAGCCGAGTTGCCGCAAAACGGTTCAATCCGTTCAGTTGAACCGCATTCAACAACGCCTGCTGAACCTGCGACGGTTCATGCATGCTCACATTGATCCAGAACGTTCAGTTCAACCTGGTTCCAACCGCTCAGTTCAACCTGGGTCGAATCGTTCAGCCAGTTCTCGTCATCGATCTCAGCTGAAAGACATATTCTACGATGGATGTGGTCCGAATCCAGTCGCTTCGTTGCCTGGATCCGTGATATCCTCTTCGAGTGTTCAGTCCAGTCCTAGAAGACCACCAGTTCCTACTAATCTGGATCGTAGCAACTCCACGAGGACCACAGACCGGATGGGCGTGGGAGTGGTAAGTGGAGGAACGGAACAAGAGACGAGGAACGACGTGGTAACTTACCAACCTCGAAGTTCAACCGATCCAGTCAGAGGTTCCGTCGAGGATGGTCTCTCTCGCCGCTCATGTTGTTCGCGATGTTGCTGAGGGCTGGATTAGGCGCTGCATAAATGTTTGTACATTTCACTTTAGGACAATAACGTCCACCTTCGTTACTGAATCTACTTACTAACTTATTCGATTTGAACTATCAGTGTTATTAAACGTCGCCGTCTCTTTCCTAAACGTAGTAATTATGGTTTCTTTGTTTAACGGTTTCTTGCACCTCTAGTAGTAGTGTTGAACTATATATTAACTAGCGCTATATAACGACTATGTTTACTCCAAAGTTAAGTAGTCTTTGGTTCTTCTTTCTCTCGTGCCGACTTTACCGAACTGTAAAGACAGGAAGATGTTCTGAATTAGGCCTCCTATCATGCGGTTAATCTGATTAAATCTTATTATTTGCTACGTGATCTGCTTCGTTTCTTAACAAGTAGTAGTAGTAGTAGTTGCAGTTTAACGTCACAGTGGCGGAGTTCTTGTGCCTCTACCTTTGTGACTCCCAGGTCCTCGATGTCACCCCCTTCCTTCTCTAGGAATGGGACTGGCAATTACCGAAGGTCGTTATTGGTATAGTTGATGTCTCCAGACACGGATTAAGCCAGCGGGGGGCCCGCCGCCATATTTTGAGCGGGCTCCCAATCTTCCGAGACCATAATCGGCGAAACTATAGTATCCGTGACCGACGTTTATACCATTGGGAATTTCCGAAATATTTATAGTTTTTTGTGCGTCTTGATTTCCTAGCCATGCAGCGGAGTATAATATTATATGAATAGATACTCATTGAAAACTACTACTACTACTACTACAATTGAAAACGCAATTCTTATTGCGGAAATTATTAGTCGTTTTCCTTCGTAGGCTACAGTCATCGCAATGTACATTACCGTGAATAATCTTCTTGTTCTGCAGGTATTGCAATACGCTTTTAATAATTGATCTTTACAAATATGATTTATTTCGAATAAATTCATCTTCGAAAGTTAATGGGTTCAACCGTCAAAAAACAATGTTTTGCCAAAAGAATCGAAACAACTGGAAATGTCTTTTAGTAAACAGACGCCATTAGGCTACTTAGCAGACGACATCAGTTTTAACTTCGTATCAACATATGAAAATGCAATGACATCTTGCAATAAATGTGACACAATCCATGAAAAGGTACCAAGTCTTAGTAATGGAGTTAGAGCTACCACAACATAGGTTAATAATTACTGGACAGAATTTTAAAAAAATTGAAGTTAATATCTTCTCATTTCCCAAAGATATCAGGATTCACACGACATATGAATTAATCGTTAAAAAAGGTAAAATTATATTTGAAACCCATAGAACACTAATCCATGAAAAGATACCAAGTCTTAGTAATGGAGTTAGAGCTACCACAACATAGGTAAATTATTACTGGACAGAATAAAAAAAAATGAAGTTAATATCTTCTCAATTCCCAAAGATATCCGGATTCACACGATATATTAATTAATCGTTACGAAAAGTAAAAAATAGACCCCAACGTCCTTTTAAGCTGTTTTCTGACGAAACTGTGAACTAAGACTTGGTACCTTTTCTTGGATCGTGACACAAATATATAGTCCTTGTTTTAATTAAGACAACCAATTAGAAACGGACATGCAAAGCATAGGAAACAAAATCGCACCAATAGCGTTCAGTCTTGTACGAAGGTAATAATTATTGACTATTCCTTACAAATTAATAAAAATTGTGATTTATAAATACGATAAATTATTCATTTATAAAATTCAGCAACTTGTTTTAATTAATCGACATTGCATGGCTTAAATCCTATGATACTGACTTTGATAACGCGGAGACCTATAGGGTTAAGTTACCGAACCCACTGCTGTAAAGCCGACCCGATGTCAGTGCTATAGTGGGCCGTATTTCGTATAACATGTAGGCCTACTTGTAATCATTCTGCGGTGTGTCAGATTGAATCATTAAAAGGAATATTATTATAAAAAAACTCATTTCAGCTAGTAATGGATTATACGGTAATTAATGAATAATTGTTGAGGATAGTAAACTTTGGCGAATAGAAAATTGTAGCGTCTTATAGCATATTTACGCAATTTTTCATGGTATAAACGTCGGTCCCGGATACTATAGTTTCGCCTCATAATCAGGACTACAGTCCCGCATGTTTATGCATGCCTATAATTGACTATATAAATCAAACTCAATTATATGCAGCTTATTGAAATACCTGAATATTTTTGTTAATGACACTTTAGGCAGTAGATATTGTCCAGTTTATCGGCTTAAATCCTATGATGCCGACTTTGATAACGCGGAGGCCTATAGGGAGAACAGGGCACGGTTCCCAATGTTTGTGGGGACGGAGATGCTTACATCCCCAATTTCCCCATGCAATATTTCAGAGATATTTTATAAATAACCTATCATAAATTTCTACAATTTTATCCACTGAGCAATTTCGTCATGATGACAGCTTAAAATGGTGCCATCACAGTTTGCAAATTAAAAAATTCAAACAATTGTAGGGGACATTCATAGAAGTCTTCATTCACTCTTAAACCACGTCAATGGCACTGATATTATAATTAATTTTTAAAGACAGTTGCTTAAAAAGTTACGGTTAAAGTCACAATAAAGTGTGCAAAAAGAATTGTAGGCAATTACGAGGAAACAATCTGAAGTCTTAATCCATGACCATCAGCATTGAAAATGAGCAATTTTTTTTATTAAGATTAGACCTACAGCTTAAATTGCAACAATCATAATATAGTGTGTAACTTAAAAATGTGGACAATGTGGGAGGACATTAATTTTATCGAAGTCTTAATCGTGTCTTCCAGCAAATTTAGTTAAGGTGACAGCCTAAAATGTTACCATTAAAGTGTAGAAATTAAAAAAAATAATCAATAGGAGGAGACGCTTTTCAAGCCTTAAATCACGACTATGAGCCCTGATATGATCAATGAGAAATGTCTTTAAAATGACAGCCTAAAAATTAAGTTGGCTGTTGCAGTGTGGAAATTTAAAACAAATCAAAAATAGGGAGGTGATGTGCCCTCCCCAAGCCCCTCCGCTGCTAGGCGCTTCGCTCCTCGGCGATCGTCCTCCGGTTGCTCGTTCATTACCCCTCCCCAAGTCAGTGTTTAATCTAGTCCACCTCCTCTAGGGGGGGGGGGGTGGAAATTGAGGTTTCTGGGGGTGGAGACAATTGAAAGAAACAGTATCTAAATAAGAGACCATAGCAGAAATATGCGTTGTAACCTTTAAGACTAGACTCACATACTTCAGGTTCTTTAGATGTAGGCTTATACAGGGCTTAAAGTGTGGCTGGATGGTCATGGACGGCGTCCATGCATTTGTTTTAAAATATGAACGCCGTCCTGCCACTTATTGGCTAGCATGCACAGCCTGAAAAGGCAAGGGCGTCCATGCACTTCTTTTGGAAAGGTAAGGGGCGTCCAGGCACTTATTTTTCACACTTTAAGCACTGGGCCTATACCTTCAGTGCAGGGGGCTTAGGACCTAACTATACCATTAAATATACCGATCAATCCATTTCCTTTGACCCATCTGGAGTTTATGAAAAAAATCCAGTTTTAGAACAGAGAAATTTACGCTATTTGTTTTCCTATCAGAGGATTCTTTGACTATTCGCTTTGTTTGAGCACTGGAAAGTTGAAATATTTTGGTTTTTGGCATCGTTTGCTTTCGTCAATACAATTGTAATATTATGCCAGGGATCTTATACCGGTACTCTAAGAGTTAAGCATATAGGGGCCCGCAGTGCATTGTTCGCTCATAAAAATCAATCAGCAATTGACATAAATTTACACACTGTCCTTTAAGTGAAGTTGAATAAAGATGACACCTTAAATGCTGCCATTGCAATGTGGAAATTAAAAAAGTTTCTGACGAGACTCTGAAAAAGTACAGGTATTTTGTGAAGATGACACCTTAAAATGCTGCCATTGCAATGTGGAAATTCAAAAAATTTTTGATGAAGCTCTGAGAAAGTACAGGTAGGCTATTTTGTGAAGATGACACCTTAAAATGCTGCCATTGCAATGTGGAAATTCAAAAAGTTTCTGATCCCCATACCCCTACCCCCGATCGCGGCACTATGCGCCTCACAAGCGTCCTTCGGACGCTCAATTGTCTCCCCCCCAGAAATCTGAATCCCCACAGCGGAGGGGACTAGATTAAACTCTGCTTAAGGCTCCTCGCAAGATTGATAAAAGCGCACTGAACATAAATAAATCACGAGAAGCGAAAGTTGTTAAAAAATAATTTCGCAGCGTCGGTATATAATATTATGACCGTCAATTACCTTGAGTGACACCTTGGTAAGCTGCTCTTTTGCGCTATTATCATATTCAGACAAGCGATGCTATTTTTAACTGGGCGAAATTTTAAAGCGTCAACCCGTGTCGAACAGTCAAAAGCCTTCGATTGTCAGTGATCAGTGGCGGCGCCAGGATTTCAGTTTTAGGGGGCTGAGTCCTCGCGGAGGAAATTTTCCATTTTCATCCACCAAAATTTCTGACGACCTTTTTAAAGTCGAATTTTAGGGTCTTATCGTGGAAATATTTCAGTTTTACATAAAGAAACGGATGGCCTTTTTTAGGGGGCTTAGCCCACGGGTTGCCTTTTATAAAGGGGCTTGACCCCCTAGCCCTCTGGCGTCGCCACTGTCAGTGATTAACTGTCACGCGTCTTGATGCTTTTAAAATACGAAACCAACCGATTATTATTTTGCTATGGACTTTTAGGACTACAGTAACTGCTGTGCCGACCTAAATGAGTGAGTGGTTCATATGCCCGCAGGACCGACAGCAGTTAGGCTACATACGAGCCAAGCAAATAATTCTTAGACACCGTACATGAGATAGGCTTGGGCTGTTAACCATTAGAGAAACTAAAATGTGAATTTAGTTAGAAAAAGCTTGGTCCTTGGATTCGATGGGAATCGAGGCTAATTCCTGAACGTTGTACACCATCGTTACATGGTTGTACCGCCAATGGATAAGAGCGAATCGAACATGCATCAAGACGTAGGCCTAGTTAGGTCGGTTATAATCTGTACCTTAACGAACAACCCCCTCTTTTATCCGGGTTTGGACTGGCACCTGGCTATAAACTATCAGCGGTAGAGTTTCGAAAATGCGTTACACAAACATCGTCTGTAAAGAAGGAATCAAAAAGATAATAAAATAATTACAAAAGTTACAGTCTACTACATGTAACATTGACAAAGGGCGAGGCTTGTTGTAAGCAGTGTTGCCACTGAGGTTTCAGAAATAAACCCAGATTTCCTCCCAAAAAACCCCAGAAAAACCCAGACTATACATATAAGCTATTTTAGACCCCTTTGCTCAAATTAGTTGGTTTTTCGCTTGTTCATATGAGGGTTAACAAATGAGTCGAATAAAATGTTATTACACTTTTAAAAATATCAATTGTTAAAGTTGCCAGAGACTCGACATCCATACTGACAATAAGCTTAATCGATATATTCGTGTGTGCATGCGCAGCGGGTTGAGCCTACCAGAATTGTAGGCCTAAACACATAACGCACGTGGCTTAAGTTTACGAAGTCTTAAAGTTGTCCGAGATTTCCAGCCAAATTTTCTAAATACATCAACAATCCAACTTTTAACCACCTTGTGAGCTAATTTGTATAACCTTGAATGGTCAGCTAATTGTTGAGCGTACAGGCAGGCCAGCTAGGCGGTTGAATAATGTGAGCTAATTTGTATAACCTTGAATGGTCAGCTAATTGTTGAGCGTACAGGCAGGCCAGCTAGGCGGTTGAATGGCGGGAAAGTTGTAGCGGCGCCGCGTACGCCTGAGAGCAAGAGCGACAGGGACAGAGAGACGGACAGAGCGGCTGAAGGAGATGTGTACGCTAAGAATGAGATAGGCTTGTGTAGGAGTGCCAGTCGTGTGTAGAAGGCGTGTATAATGAGCGTAGTGAGGGAGAGTTTTGATAAGATGGCGAAGTTGTCTTAACGTTGAGTTTGTTTTGATACAGTCATTGTCGTGTCGTTTATGTTTCCTTGCGATTGATGGATTTTAATAAGAAACAGAAATACGAAGAGAATTGTGTTTGTCTTCCGTAACAAGTTAAAGAACTGTAGATAGGCCTACTTATAACTAGCCATTAGCTACCGAAGTTAAGTGTAAGTTGAGATTAGGCTCACATTTTGGTGTCAGCGGTGGGATTCGAACCCACGCCCCCGAAGAGACTGGTGTGCCAATTCCATCACCTGAATTCTTCTTTCCTTCGGCAACACCAACTGGTACACCAACTGGTCCAACATTTGATGCCTCTTATACATCAACCCATTCACCACACTAAACTCTGATCCTTTGTCTTCAGCTATCTTCCACCACGACTTCAGTGACTCGTCATTTCTCTGCTGCTCTTCAAATTTCTTTGCATCTGCCAACTGTCTTTCATCATTCGTATTCTCAGCAAACAAATCTCTCAGACTCGTATCCATTTCACTATCGCTTCCGGAATCATCATAATCATCATGCTCAAATGCAGCCATCTCTTCTTCAATTTCATTGCTTTCGGATGTAATACCTTCTTCTTCTTGAACACTTTGTTCATCCTCGCTTTCTGTGTCATCATCTGGCGAACTTTCATTTAGCGTTTCCTGTTCTCCTTCTTCCACTTCTCTTCTCCGACTCTGTGCTCTCGTAGTCACATTCGCTTGTAATTCTCCTTGCAGCACATTCACTGGTGGAGTCTCTTTCAGTTCTGCGATTATCTCTGGATGTAGCAAGAACTTTTCTTTGTTATCTTTACACAAGACTGCCGGAATGCTGGCACATACCAAAGTTAAATATGGCGCAATATTTACTTCCTTGTCCTTCAAATTTCCTCCTACGTTATGACAACTCATCCGCACTTCTATTTTCACTAATTTAGCTGGAATGGGCTCTCCAGCGACACATTGCAAATGTACCCTGCCAATTTCTTCTACGATTGCTCCTTTCAACAATTGTTCATTGATTACTGGATTCTCAGTACCAGAGTCAATCAATGCCTGGACTTGCACGGGATGACAACTGTCATCCTTTCCGCGTATCTCTACATTTACATGCTGTAATAGAGTCTTCATCTGTCATGAAGTCAGGCAATACCAAGAACGATTATGCGGTAACCGCTTAAACACTACAATTCATAAATAACAATTATAGCACGATTACTCATTGACACCGATGTCTTTTGCTCACTTATTCCTCTGCACCCACAACAGAAACGTGCGCCATTTTGTCAACTTCTGACATAATAGTTCAGCAAATTCTTCAATCTGGCTGTGAACAAATTGGACACCTTACGAGCGAACAGCAGAAACAGTTACTTGATGTACTAAATCGTTATGCCGACAGATTTTCAGACAAACCGGGATTATGTACATTAGTAGAACATGAAGTGGTGTTGAAGCCAGACTTTTGCGAAAAGGAGTTCATGGCATATCGAATACCATTAATATACCGTGCAGAAGTGGAAAAACAAATACAAGAGATGCTGAAAGAAAACATCATTCAACCATCGTCAAGCAGAATGGCAAGTCCACTTGTCATTGTCAAAAAGAAGGATGGATCCTTGAGACTGGCATGCGACTACAGATACATTAACTCTTTTACTGAGAACTGTAGATATCCTATGCCAATCGTCAATGATGTCTTGTGCAAAGTCGGGAAATCCAAGTTTATTTCCGTTATGGACTGTCGCAGTGCATATTGGACTTGTCCTGTAAAAAAGAGCGATCAGTGGAAGACTGCGTTTGTTACACATAATGGACTGTACGAATTTACACGCGTTCCTTTTGGAATGATTAACTCTGGACGGACTTTTGTAAAGGCGATAAATATGATTTTGCAACCGATTCATGAATTCACTGAACCGTATGTTGATGACATTGCTGTACATTCTGATGATTGGGACATTCATTTAAGACATTTGGAATTATTTCTGAAACAAATAAGACTGCATAATGTAACGTTGAACTTGAAGAAATGTGTGTTTGGTAAGAGTGAGGTGAAATTCATCGGTCACCTTATAGGATCAGGGAAGAAGATGATGAATCCGGATAGGATTGACAGTTTGATTAATTTGAAGAAACCTGAAACGAAGAAGCAAGTGAAACAGGTCTTAGGATTTTTTGGGTTTTACAGACAATTTATTTGTAATTTTGCTGAAATTGCTAAACCATTGACAGACTTAACCAGCAAGAAAGTACCTGAAAACATTGTTTGAACTGAGACACATCAGAAATCCTTTGATTCACTGAAACAGATTGTATTGTCAAATGTGGTTCTATATATGTTTGAGGTTGGTAAACCATTTAATTTGTACTGTGATAGCAGTGATTTTGCTGTGGGAGCTGTTCTATCTCAGGTGGACAATGAAGGGATAGAACGTCCCGTTTCATTTATCAGTCAGAAGCTGACAGATACCCAGAGGAGATGGGCGACGATTGAGAAGGAAGCCTATGCAATCATTTGGGCTTTAAACAAGTTGAAAGAAATTATTATTGGTTCTAAAATCAATGTGTTCACAGACCATAATCCTTTAGTTTACTTGACTGAATCAATGTCAAAATCTGCTAAGTTAGTCAGATGGTCATTATCATTACAAAATTTTGACATTCTGTTGAACTACAAGAAAGGTAAACTGAATGTAGTAGCTGATTGTTTATCGAGGTTGTAATGTAGGATATTGTATGATGTTATGTATTAAGAATTGTTTGCATTGTTTTAATTAAGCTACGTTCGCTAATTTTTAAAGATAATTAGCTCTCTTTAAAAGAAAGGAAAGAGGTAATGTGAGCTAATTTGTATAACCTTGAATGGTCAGCTAATTGTTGAGCGTACAGGCAGGCCAGCTAGGCGGTTGAATAATGTGAGCTAATTTGTATAACCTTGAATGGTCAGCTAATTGTTGAGCGTACAGGCAGGCCAGCTAGGCGGTTGAATGGCGGGAAAGTTGTAGCGGCGCCGCGTACGCCTGAGAGCAAGAGCGACAGGGACAGAGAGACGGACAGAGCGGCTGAAGGAGATGTGTACGCTAAGAATGAGATAGGCTTGTGTAGGAGTGCCAGTCGTGTGTAGAAGGCGTGTATAATGAGCGTAGTGAGGGAGAGTTTTGATAAGATGGCGAAGTTGTCTTAACGTTGAGTTTGTTTTGATACAGTCATTGTCGTGTCGTTTATGTTTCCTTGCGATTGATGGATTTTAATAAGAAACAGAAATACGAAGAGAATTGTGTTTGTCTTCCGTAACAAGTTAAAGAACTGTAGATAGGCCTACTTATAACTAGCCATTAGCTACCGAAGTTAAGTGTAAGTTGAGATTAGGCTCACACACCTAGAATATTAATACTCTGCAACCAATAGGCTACTATACCATAAGAGGATTGACCTGACCTACATCATGTTATAGATGTCAAAATGGCTTAACAAGGAGAGAGTAGGCCTATAGTGACCTGACCTATTTTGAGATGTCAAAATGGTTTATTTCTGTGCAGAGCTATACTTCAGGTTATAAATTATTTGTGAATTGACAACGTGAGATCTTGATTGTGGAGTTTAAAATTTAAAATTAGTGGGAAAAGTGTGTATCACAACCATTTTACATTGAATTTCACATAATATTCATGTGTTGTAATACAAAATGTCAACTCACCAAAATAAACCCAGATTTTGCCCAAAAAACCAGAAACCCAGACGAAGGGCAAAAAACCCAGATCTAGTGGAAAAAACCCAGCTGTGGCATCACTGGTTGTAAGACGCCAGTTCTTTAATTAGCCTGGGAATTCCCCATCGTTTTCGTTTCGATACTATAATTATCCAGTTATTCAGATGCATGGTCACATTTTCGGAACATGCCTACCCTAGGGTTTATTTTAAATAGACAGCGTATGACATAAAATTTTATGTAGACCAGGTAGTGGCTACAGTGTGTTCTATAACTAGCATTTTGCATGATGATAGACAGGTGTAGGCCTGCGTAGCCAAGGCTCTTGCTACGCCTGCGATTTATAGGCCGTATTATAGATCGTAGTCTACATTCTATTACATTATATATGTGTGGCTTGTGAGATTATAGACCTAATCATATCCACGACCGATTGCTTTCAGAATGTGGCAAGATAGTCCAGAAATGCTGATGTTAGGAATTTCTTTCAATTCGGAAAAAAATGTATGTGTGTTTTTCGAAGAGATGCGTTTATTTTTTAGACTCGTAAAGATTGATGGCACTTCAGGTGTTTGAGAATCGACTTCAACCTGCAGGATACAATCTATTTACGAACGGAAAGTAGGTTGTGAAAGTAGGTTGTGATCTATCAATAAGAATCTTAATAAACAACGATGTCTGCTGTCGACAAGATCAGCTGTGACCTGATTATTTGAAGCGACTTGAATCTGCACAAAGATTTATGATCTAAATTGGAAGCTAGATCATTATTTTGTTCTTATAAGTCATCAAAGGGATAAAAATGTTGTTCGAAATTTATTGTTTGACTGGATTTACTTGAATCTACACAGAAACTGAATTCCGATCCGAAGCTATTACGATTACGATAAAGCTTACCGTTACGATAAATAATACAATTTTGCTATTACTATTACTAGTGCGATTATACGATCAGCGCTTAAGTTGTATTGCAAGAAGTGTCTGCAAGCTTCTTATCTTTCGAGACTATTCTAAACTAATAAGTGACAGGACAGTATTCAGATGTCAAAAGAAGTGCATGGAGCCCGTCCCTCATGACATCTCAGTCACACCATGACTCCTGATTACGATTACAATCACAACTAAGATTCGCCAACCAATTCAGCAAAGTTGTTCGAGTCCGCAACCGACCTCCTGATTGACCTGTTGATTGACCTGTTGATTGACCATGGCTCCCGGCGGAAACGAGATGACCATCTGTCCACGCAACATTCGCTACACCCAAGACAGCATTAAGGGCGAATTTATGGACGGTACAACCATGTGGGACACCCTGGAGGACCTCCTCTACGGTCGAATCACCGTCGACGACGACCTACCACTTATCGAAGTCGTTCGAGAGGACGGGAAGTGGTGGGCCCTGACCGGAAACCGCCGTCTCTACCTCTACCGGAAGTTGGAGGAGCTCAAGGTCATCCATACGATCCCAGTGATCGCGGTATCACTGGACAGCGATGACGTGCAGAGGCAGCTGATGCGAAGGAAAACGACCGACTGCGAAGGTGTGTCTATCCGACTGCGTGGTGATCAACCAGGCTGGCACATCACCCAAGTGATCAACACGTGGAAGGCCTCGCAGCGGAACAACCGATACGCCCCGTCGGGCGTCCAGACCAATGCCGAGCGTTCAGGGCCTCAAAGGGGAAGGTCCCTGGATCGAAACAGTTCGAGCCGGGCCAATCCATCGAATGAATCCAACGCTCCAATCGTCATCTACCCACCATCCATTCCACGAAGTCCTGCAGCTCAGAGATCCGCGTCAATTGAACGTCGTCCACGCCGTCCAGTTACACCATATCCAGACCGTCCCGCAATTCCTGTTCCATTCTACGACGGATGTGGCACAAATCCAGTCGATTCGTCGGCTCGATCCGTGAGGTCCTCCTTAACCACCCGAACTAGCATCGTCAGGGACGTGCCCCGTCCCGTCGCTCCAGTTCCACCGGATCGTAGTAACTCCTCGAGGACTGGAGTATGGATGAGCAGCGGTGGAGTGTCAGAAGTTGGGCAGAACTACCTGGAACCTCATATGATAACCAGCCAGCCTAGAAGTTCCTCCTCAACCATCCGAACTAGCATCGTCAGGGACGTGCCCCGTCCCGTCGCTCCAGCTCCTCCGGATCGTAGTAATTCTTCGAGGACTGGAGTATGGATGAGCAGCGGTGGAATGTCAGATGTCGGGCAGACCTACCTGGAACCATCTGATGTGATAACCAGCCAGCCTAGAGGTTCAACGGATCCTATCATGAGTTCCGACGACTCTTGTTGCTCCTGCTGTGCTGACTCTTGTTGTTCTTGTTGTTGTTGCTGCTTTCCTTGTTGCAAAAAATCCTCTGGTTAGGCGCTATGGAAGTTCCTACTAATATTCTGTGATACGTGCTTGACTGACTAACCATTTATGCACAATAAATATAAATTTATGGGTGATCAGATATGGGTTATATTCAACCCCAATAAATACTGTGGTTTAGGACTTTTTTAATGTGCAGTTGTACACAAAATGTGCAGTTCTAAACGGATTTGTGCAGTTGTAGAAGCACTTCTGTACAGTTAAAACTAGCAAAAAAGGGTCGTTGTCCTCCGATTGGAAGAAATTTACCCCGGAGGATGGGAAAGAAAAGAAGGAGTTGTGCAGTTCAAAAAATTCCTTAAAACAGCCCTGCTGGGGTTTAATTTATAATATATTTAAACATCACCAGACTACACCAGAATAGACTAAGACAGAATGGAACAGACTTAGAATAGATTGAAATAATTCTCAACAGATTATAATAGATTTTAATAGATTGTAATAGATTGAATTCTACTGGACCATAGACCTATTAGGACAGGAGAGACAAAAACACAATGGAATAGTCTAGGCTACATTAAAATAGACTCTGCTATAGAATTAAATATATTAATTTTGTATATATAAGTCAGACTAGATTCGAATGGATTATAATAGGTCATCAGACTACTTGTTCCAGAGTAGGCTTGCATGAGATCAGATAATAATAGAGCAGGCCTACTATGATTGGAATGTGATTAGAATGCATTTGACCAGGTATAGGACTATAGGTTGAACTAGGTCTGGCAATTAATAAATTCATCATTCAATGAGATTGGAGGCTGTAATTCAAGTTTGTATCCGGCAAAGCTGGATTAGGCTAAGCAAAATAATCAAAACTCAATTAATCCATAGATGTCAATATAATTAAAAGTTTGTGTTTTAATAAATGTTGTTTTTTTGTCCGAGGTTGTGCCGAGTTACATGTGATCCATTCAGGGACTGACACATTGATTTATAATATAAAAACATTTGGATCGATACCTCGTCTATATAAGTTATTTCCATAATTATGATAATTGCATTGTTTAGACAATATTATAGTACGTGATGGATCAGAAAGGCTAGGAATAGACAATATTAGATTGGATAAAATTGAATTAAATAGCATTGTATCTTTATGTAGGCTATACTGTATAGGCTACGTTGCACAACATTACATTGAACAGACGTGTATGACGGTCGTCGGTCGTCTATAAATAACCTCGGAAATTACAGCTTTCGGTTTTCTCTGGCGTATACGTTTTCCGGAAGCGAGGCTGTCTGGAAACCGTGTCGGATTCCACAGATGAATAAGCGTAGCACTTAGCATCAGATGCAGACAGGGAAAATAATGTGGCCACAGAAAAGACAAACATAATATCATGCATACATTCATATTTAGTCTAGACTAAGAGACATTTTGTCTGGTAACGAATCCTTCGAGGCCTTCACTGAATTCACAGGTGGTAATTTTTTAACCATAGTTTTTGCTGAGTTGCTTTTAAGTGGTGGTAGGCTACTCTCCAAAAAGCATTATTAGCCTATGTAAGAGTCAAAATAAAATAATACCGAACGCAAACATCAATAAACATAGGCCCTAATGATAATCTTCGTTTAATTTCAATTTCAAAATGACACATCGAAACATGACAACAATACAATTTGTGGCATGCAATGCTTCATTCACATCATACTTCTCAATTTACAAACTCCAATTCAACTGCCGAATGGAAGGATAGCAGGAAGCGATCCCGCAGTCGCGCTCTGTCCCAGAGTGTTAGCCATTACGCTAAACCCCATCGCATGTTTACTCGGAAGTTACATCCAGTCTTATTCAGACACAGATTGGTGGTTGCATGCCTAGAGCGATTGGCCTGTAATGCGGAAAGTATGAGTTCAAGCACTTCCTGTGTCAAGACCTCGAGCCTCGAGGCAGTCCTCAGCGCACAGTTACTCCGTTCTGTCGTAGTGTGTGCACGTCTAAACTCTGTTCTGAGGGCAATAATTATAATGTATCAAGTGCAGCTGCAATGCATTGCATTGAGTTACATTGCATTAAATTGAATTGCGTGATTACAGACGATCTTAATGTTCTATTGAAGGACTTTTTAGTACACAAAAAGTAGAGTGCTAAATGAATTATTTGTGCAGTTGTAAAAGCATTTTGTGCGGTTATAAGCAGTCAAATAATTATGTCCAATGTCCATTGTCATCCGATTTGAAACGAGGGGTTTGTGCAGTTCTACAAATTCCTTAAAATAACCTCGGTTTCATTGCCAGTTAGCAAATAGCAGAGTGGTATATTCGCAGCAGTGTCTAGTATGGCCAGTCATGCTTCAGTGTGCTGGAGAATTCCCTCGCAAAGGCGGATGTGTTTCGTTTCGAAGAGTTGGTTGAAAGTATCTTTGTGAACACACATCAGCATTTGTACGATCAGTGTATAGGATACGTACACGTAGTTCGGTCGGCCAGTTACTGTCCATCGAATCTGTAGCATAAAACAGTCGATTAGGGGGTTGCCCTCCTCCTTTTTACATGTTCGGACTGGCACCACGGGTCTAAGCGAAGTGGCGAAGTTGTAGTTCGAGCACAGCACGGATAATAGTCCAAGTTGTGGAAGTATTCAGACTCTATCTTCTGCGACAGGGCTGGTGATATGAATATGCGTTGATATAATGATGAAACGTGAACGGCCATCTTGCTAAAAATGGCAACGCGTAGGAGTCATCGTGTGATTTGAAAAGACAATAATATTGTCGGTCTATTCGAGAAAAAGCGACGAGAATAATACTGAAACTCAGCTATAACTTGACTGTAGACGTTAATGTTGAAACTTGGATGAACTATAACTCGATTACTTGTTGAGGATACTGCAAAAACATGTACCTGTTCTGTGATTTTGTACCGGTACCTCGCCGTTGAGTAAACCGGTTCCTACGATTCAGACTTTGAACCCATCCGGAAAATTAAGATCTAGGTCAATTGGAGATCATGGCTCCTGGTGGTGGCCTCAGGCTGTACCCGAGTACTATCAAGTTTACACAGGACAGCATAAAGGCTCAGTTCATGGACGGCAGGGAGCTGTCGAGCACCCTGGAGGAACTGCTCCATGGTCGAAAGTCGGTCGATGACATACCAGCCATCGAGGTGGTCGAGGACTTAGAGGACGATGATGGTGGGTGGTGGGCACTGACCGGTAACCGCCGTCTCTACCTCTACCGGAAGCTGGAGCAACTCGGAGTGGTCGAGACCATTCCAGTCATCAAGCTGAACTCTTGGGACTATGGAGTTTCTGGGCGGTTGAGCCAAAGGATGACGACGTTCTGTAACGGACGGGACATCCGGTTGAGAGGGGGTCAAGGTGAGTGGCGGATCAACCAGATGATCGACAGGTGGCGGGGTTCAAGTTCGTTCATCCCAATCCCAAAGAAACAGCCCGTGATGAACTCTATCCAAGCGACCATCCAGAGCCCCAGTCCAGAGAAGGAATCCCAGCTAATATCTGTGAATGAATCGCCAGAGGAAGTTCCACTGAAGCAATTCACGTCAGACCAGTGCACAGCAGCTGTGAGCAAAGATAGCGTCGCCTATACCATAGAGGAAGAGAATTCGGAGGAAACTGATGATGATGAGAAGCTTATGCTGCTGAGGCGTAGGATCCTCTACGCTCAGATGAAAGACAACGACTGTGTTTGTAAATGGATCCTCATTGTTATCTTCCTCTGCTTGTTGATCGCTGTGGTGTTCATCGTCTTAATGCTCGCGTATTATTACATGGTCATTAGTCATCTAAACCAGACGTCCTCAACCGTTTTTCACGCGCGACACACCTAAACTTGCGACCAATATCGCGACACACCATGCAATTGTCATGTGAAAATATCGTTAAAAAATTAAATTGGGCCTAAACCAGCTTAGCCTATATATATTCGAAATTGTAACAAATTTTAATGACTGAAACGTTGACACTGAATGCTTTCTAGTTTCTAATTATTCTAAAATTTCAAATTCTATAAATCAAAAGTTACGATTCTAGTCGTTTTATGACTCTACGTTAATTGTTTGTTGTTAGAGTGAGGCCTAGTGAGATTTTTGCTCCTGGATTTTTTTGGATTGTAGTAAGATGAGGGTCCACAGGCTTTGTGAGTGCAACACTATAGGCCCTACTAGCCTGCAACGAATGCTGTGATAATTCGCGACACACCAATTATTCGCGACACACCAACGACACACCATTTTTACACGGCACACCGCCGGTCGCTTCGCGACACACTAGTGTGTCGCGACACACCGGTTGAGAACCTCTGATCTAAACAAGAGGGTTTCCTACCACCTTATGTTCATAAGAAAGCTCTCCTGAGGCTTCAAGTGTCTGTCTACTAGACTTAAACCACTGGTCATGTTTTTGTTCATTTCAACTGTGTTCGTATCATGCAGTAGCCTATATTTTAATATTTGCACTGTTAGGCCTATACTACTGACAAATGCTATCTAGAAAGAAAGGGTCAATCCAGTCTCAGCGGGACTAGGCTATAGTATGACCATTTTGGATTGATCCTTTGACTTGAGCATCAATTACTTGACTGATTGAGTTTTTACTGATTGCTGCGTTTTGTCTTTGATTGAAGCTCTGTAAAAAAACGTATGTATAATTTTACTAATTAATGATCGACCAGCAATCGATGTCGTAGGTCACTTGCTGGAAAATATTGCCACCGCTTGCGAAGGTGTGGCTATCCGACTCCATGAAGATCAACTAGGTTGGAACATCACCCAAGTCATCAACAGGAGGAAGACCTCACAAGGGGTCAACAGAAATGTGAACGCTTTTAAATGGCAGGGAATAATTGCTATTCTATGCGATCGAAATATTTTCCAGCGGCGGTAATTTAGGATGCTGAAGGCGTATGCGATATATTTAGGATGTTAGGATGTCAGAGGTCTGGGAGGAGGCTTTCGAGTCCGTCCCCAGAAAGTTTTGCAGAAGTAAATCTCAAATGATGCGTAGCGTACATGACTTGTATTTGGCATATACAAAGAATATTAATTTTTTATTTTCATGATCGAAAACCTTCATGGAGGATTGAGAATTAGGAATTTAGTATGTTTTACTTCGAGCTCGATAAGACTGACAAATTTAAACTGTTATTCATAAATAATTGTTGTCTTTGTTACGAAAATGTTATTTGAATGAACGCTTCTATTAGTTTATTTATTCTGTTAGCCAAGGTGACTTTTGCTGGCAATCCAAAAAAAGAATGTCTATAGTGACCTACTTACTTACGTACTTGAACTGCGGATCCATCCACTAACAACGGGCTAAACAAACACCTTTATAACATATGTGTTTGACATTATATGTACTAAACGGTTTTGATTTCATATAAATAACTGACTGAGCGGGTACCATAATAATAGGCCTACTTATTTCCTGCACAATGATGCACACAATCAAAACATTGATACTTATTATTCTATCCAATGTTACACTGGCTCCCACTGTTGGAACCCTCTTCCTACATATTTTCAAGGTCAGCCAAACACTTGTTTAGTTAAGCATAGAGTTCGACTATATCAATTTTAAAAAGTACCAAGATAAATTAAATGGGGTTTGTGCTAAGTGGTTTCGCCGAGCCCTCAGTTATGCAGTTATGCCATTGGGGGAGTTGCTGTTATTGTATTGCTGGTTTTTAATTACCGACCGGCAGATGGCGTCACTCTTCTAATAAGATAAAAACCCATCTATGACGTGTCGCTTGTCTGGTTCAACGAAGTAGCACACGAGAGAAATCAACGGCCAACCTAATGTTTGTTTGCATGTGCACTTGTTATAGCGCCCCTTCAAGTACCCTACTCAGAGGCGCTCCCGACTGCAGAGCGGACACTGCATGCATCGGAGTTTCACGCCGAGGCGCTGAGCAATTGCGAGTGAAGGACTTGCCCAAGGTCCCTACACGACGACTTGAGGTGGATTCGAACCTCGAACCTTCCGGCTTCAAGGCAACGATGCCAACACTACACCACCGCGCCCCACAATGTCCTTTTATATCAGACTTTATTCGTATACGTGGAGAGAATTCTAATAGTCATGCTGTGCTGAACATGGGCGGAGTCGGGTTTCCGTTCTTGGAGAGGCTAAAAAAGAACTTGGGAAGAACTTGGGCTTTGTTGGGACTGAGACTTGGTCCAGAACGAGCGGCGCCGACAAATATATTCTCGGTCCAAAAAAGTTGATGACTTTTTTTGGTCCGAGGACTGAAAAAGTCGGTGATTAAACGACTGGCAGTTGACGTTGCTCATGACATCCATCAACTAAAGGTAAAAATAATTCGGGGGCAACGGCCTTTGTTGTCATAAGCCCTCTGGATCCATCCATCCAAATAAAGGTTGTGGTAAACACCATTATAAACATATTTGTGGCCTTATATATTCAAATGGCGGTAAATGATATTGCTATGACAACGCTATATGGTGTACTTTGGACGCCATTAATTCATTGTTATTGCACTGTATAAGCCGGAAATTGTTGTCAACGGCCTTTGATGTCAAACGACGACGTTAAACTTTGGCGTAAAAAACTCCGTTGCCTCTATGCCACAGAAGCAAGTCGCAAAACTAAAATGGAAAAAATAAACGAGAAAGCGAGAAAAGACGGAAGTTGATGAATGCTGTTCATATCATTACTATATTTGCAATTGCATTTAGAATTAGGCTATAATTATGTAAATGAAATTTTTGATCGACAAAACTGCTTTCTGATGCTGCTATTATAATTAGACATTTGTGACGATTAGTGTTGGCCAACAATAATGCTATTTAATTAACATTAGATTTTTTATCGCATTGCGTGAGAGTGTCAGATGAGCTTCTTTACGTTGTCTAAAAATTGAATCTTAATGAGATTTTGAAGCTCCGTTTAGACACCTTTTGTCAGTGTTGCTAGGAAACTATAAGTTTCAGTTGACTATATTCCGTATATCTAATAGACAATTGTGTTGTCATCAGTGGCCTTTGTTGTAACAAGATGACGTTAAACTTTGCAATAAATTTGACAAAAGTTAGACTGCTTGAACTCCGCCACTGGTTGGTTGCACTCTGCCAGTGCCAGTCCCATGCCTGGATAAAGAAGGAGGGCGTCGCTAATGCTCTTTGTTACCAGACAGTGACGATAAACTGCAACTACTACTACTTCGACTGCTTCAGATCCATCGACCCTTATGCATTGAAGTTCAACCTTGATTCGTCCTCCCTGCTCCTCAATCATCCACTTATTATAGACTCTTGTTTAAGTGCATGAAGTGCAACCACGTCAGAACTCATCAACAAGCGTCACTAAGCACTCGATGCAAAAATTCCATGGTTTCATTCATAGGCGCAACCACCCTATGGGACCCACGGGACGCGTCCCCCCAACTTTTGAGTGGTCCCATTGACTTTATCATTATGGTCCCCCCAACTTTTAGGACGTGATTCATTTGGTCCCCCCAAACTTTTAGGACGTGATTGCGCCTATGGTTTCATTCTGTTCTTCAGTCTCTCAAAATAATCGTCACGCCGTTGCCTTGAACGAATCTATTATGACTAAACTTAAAACTCTGAAAACTCTGAAAGTTTAAGTTTTCTGTTATATTTATCTAATACATGCAATAGCCAGTTTCATTCAGAAAAAGTTACACAATTATCGTCTATTGTTCACTCAAATTCGTCAAGACATCTAAATCTTTGGGGAAATGCTGCCAATCTTCTCCACCGCGTCTTCTCTCACCCACCCCTTCCCGAATTCAATCCCATTTCCTTCCGTTGCTTACTCTTTTGCGTTCTTCTTCACTCACAAAGTTTCATCCTACCGTCTCTCGTTACAGAATATCTTATAATCAAACTCCACTTGTACGCATTCAGATCCTTTCCCTTCAGACACAACTTTACCACCACCTACATCTTTCAATCTTTTCGAGCCTACCGCAGAAGTAGAATCACTCCCCTAATCCCAGGTCTCTCACAACAAGCAGTGCGATCACGACTCAATCCCATCATCTATAATCAGAGACCGTGTATTAGTGTGTAACCCTTCACGCTCCCACTATAACAAAACCTGGTGTAGTTTTATAATCTGATATATGGCCATGCAATCTTCCACATGAACTCAATGTCTGATTCAGCAGTAGATATTTTAAGTTTTGTAAGTTTTCTTGTTGCGGGTCCATCTACTTGAAATAATTTTGAGTGTTTCGTGTTCGCCATTCTATAGAGAGGACTGATTACAATCAGGGCTTAAAGTGTGCCTGGACGGTCATGGACAGCGTCCATGCACTTGTTTTAAAATCTGAACACCGTCCAGCCACTTATTGGCGTGCACAGACTAGAAAGGTAAAGGGCGTCCAGGCACTTCTTTTTGAGAGGTAAGGGCACTTATTTTTCCACACTTTATGTACTAATTACAATAATACGTTTTTTTCAAAGCTACGATATGCCAAGTGTACGGATGGATCCAGATTCCACGAGGGCCTATGACAACACAGGCCGGTTCCCCCAACAGAAATTTGTTTGGCATATTGAAGCACTTTATACACCGTGATTCAAAAAATTAAGCAACTTGTTTTTCAAATAACTCTAATGCCGGATAACATATCACGGAAAAATTTCCAAATACTTAGAGAATTGGACCAGGAATATGATTCAAAAATTTCATGAGATTAAGTTGAACGGATAAAACGATATGAATCTTTCAACTTCATATGCCGAAATTTCAGTTTAGAAGCAATTTTCTGTTAGATTCAATAAAATGTAAGTCTATACATAGCCTCCAATCTGCGACTTGGCATATATACACCGTGATTGAAAAAAAGAGTAAGCCAAATTGTTTTTCATATAGGCCTAACTCTAATGCTTGATAACATATAACGCTAACATTTTCCAAATATTTAGAGAATTGGACCACCCAGCACTCTCCGCCAAGATGTTAAAAAAGCTTTGAGACAAGATATCCTGTCTCATTTCACGTCTGAATCTAAACTCTCTCGTTAAAGTCCCTGTCAATTTGATTTTTGCTTTCATACAGTTTTGTTAGCAAATTATATTATATGTCCTACTGCAAACTTTTTTGCGCTAGACTGTCTGAGACATAATGTGGCGAATAGCAAGATTACAATACACTGAAAAGTAACGTAAGGTGGCATTGAGACCCATTAGACGTGTTTTAAACACACATTATTGCGACTCACCTAATAGACACCCTTAAAATAGTTTTAAAATTTCCTTCATTATTTGGTAATCGCAAAAACATTTAATTGGATAAGCCTGCGCATCATATTAAGTTGGACAGGTTATTGCGTTAACTCGCTCTAATTCGCGTTCGTTATCTTGTACAAGTTTTTTGGTATCTAGGCAACTTGATGGTATCATGGATAACAATTTTAATCCCGACATATTGAACGGTCTGGGTTAATGCGACCAGTGAATGTCGGTTAAATCATATATTGCCGTGTGGTGCGCGATGGTACATGCATATGGCATGTTCGGTGCCTTGTAGTAAAAGGGTTTTGGATTCGAATCCACCTCAAGCCGCCAGTTAGGGACCATGAGCAAGTCTTTCACTCGCAATTGTTCAAAAATTTTTCGTGCCTTCGACGTGAAACTCCGATTCAGGTCCGTCCGCGTTGTAGCCTGCAGCGCCTCTGAGTAGCAATCCTGAAGGGGCGCTATAACAAGTGCTCACACATACAGTCATGTACATGCATATTTGCATATTCATCTCGAATTTGCCTAAATTAGATATCGTTTTTTATTTGCTACATACCAATCGGCGCGTTGTTCCTTGCCTGTAATTATTTCACAAGTCAACATGTTTTAAAGGTGTTTTCATTGAATGCTTTATAAATGACTGTAAGAGATCAAATGAATCAATCAAAACATCCGATGGCATCAACGGTCGTTGATGTCGACCTATTCCTATTATTATTACTGTTGCTGTAATTTTTATTTATATTATCATGCCAATTCAATACATATCAGTTAACCTTAAATTAATCATCCGTTCATTCGCAGTGTTTTGCACACCTCGTTTTATGCGACTTCTCTGCCTATTAATAAGCGTTTCAGGATCAAAAACCGATTGTTGTTGATATTGTCAGATTTATGTTGGAGATGTTGTTTCTTGGGGGAACCCCCTTGAGATGCCTGGATTAAACACTTCGTCGATGGTACAAAGCGATGTTGAACAACAACTACTTTCAAAATAGAAGGTTGCCTCGTGGAAATAGTCCTGAAGATATCGACATTAACGACCTTGAACCATTGATGGTCAAGATTTCGCTTAAGCGTTAAATAAATGATGTGCATTGTGCAACCACAATAGGTTGAAGCTATGGATTCAAACTTATTTTGACCTTTTGGCAACAAAGCCTTGGAGAGCAACTGTTGTTTCATTTTAATGGCATTGTGTGATTACATTGCTCATTAGTGCTGCCCTCCTCTTTCATCTATGCGTTGGACTGGCGCTTTCAGATTGCCGACAGTGGCAGATCTAAAAGTCGATGAAGTCTGAAGAATTTTTCTATAGTTCGTACTATAATTATTATGATTAGTTTGGCCCAAGGCAGATGCAAACGAAGGCTGGGATGTATCCAGATTTCACGAAGGCCTATGACAACAGAGACCGTTGCCCTCGAAAATATTTTTTTGCCATTAACGAAAATCTAGCGTCATCCTTATTTGAATGAACGATACAACTCTTAATAGAGGTGTTTACAAATATCCTTCCAAACATTTACAAGGCACTCTTCGAACGGCTTCATATACTATTTGTATTGCGCCTTCCAAGAGCACTTCGTACGTCTGCATTGAGTATTTTGATTCAACCCGTCTCTGCCATCCGCAAATATCGCTCACCGGAAGTTCTTTGTCATCAAACGTAAGAACAAATTTCGGTTTCCTTTCATCTTAGCCAAAACCTCGAAATCGATTCGCATCAAAACGAAATCTCAGTTTCCAGAAGTCTTTGTTCATCGACCGAGTGTTGTTTGTGCGCAGTCAAAGAAACCGTCGCTGCAGAAAATAATGGTCCTTGTAGAATTCAATGCGATTTGTAAACACATTCTGATCAGCGTTCAAAGCGATACGGTAAAACGCATCGAACCTGGTAAGATTATGATCATCTCGCATTTGAACCAAACACGGATATTTTGAAATTAAGATAATTATTTCAGGATTTCGAACAGCATGGCTTCATGAATTGTTATGTACGTATGAATCCATAATTTTTATAAATAATAGACTGGATTATACATGACTGTAGGCTATTTGGATTTTATTTGATCCGATAATTTTTTATAGGCTTTCACTAGGTTGAATCGGGATACTCTACAAAAGGGGCGGATACAGGGGGACAAATCCGGCCATTTAGAAATTTCCTTATTTCTTACCAGCCATTTTGCCGGGGAAACTGGACAAGCCCCCATCAGTTTTGTAGGCCCCTGCCCATGAGGTTCGTACAGTCTTTCAACAACATAGTGCATGGAAAAGGTGACAGAAGGAAGACAGACAGTAAAAGGAAGAAAATGTAGTGTATGACTAAAAATGTCATCAGCTATTATGGCCGGGGAAATGGTATGTTTTTGGGAAATGGTAACTCTTGCCCGAGATTTCGACCAAATGACTAAAAAGGTCATCAGCTATTAATTTTCGTCGGACTAAAAGTTTACATTTTTTGACATTTCCACGAAATGGGTTAAAGAAAGGTCATCAGATTTTACGGCGACGAAATTTCTTCAGACCAAACATTTTAAGGTCGAAGACCACAACAAAATTTCTTTAAAACCCAAGACCAAAAAGTTGGGTCCCCTTCGAAAATCTATGTTTCCACCTCTGCTCTACAATGGAATGGATTGTAGCATATTGCAAGCAACAGATTGCAAGCAACAGATTGCAATGAATGGACAGCGTTCCATTGCATTTATTTTGCTTACATTACACTAAATAAGAAACACTTTACATTACACGAGATGATTTTAATCCGATGAAATCAGGTCATATCACATTACTTAGACGAAAATCGACCTACAAGAGTTTGCCCAAAGAACTTACAACGCCTCAGTGACCAACATGACGCAACGGCGTGATATAATCCCACTTCTATCGATAAATCTATTCATATATCGTATCTTCTGTAAGAACATTGCAAGATCCTTTAAACTGTTCTCGATCTCCATTAGTCGAGCGATTGTTTTCTCGAATTTCCATCAAGCGTTCGATATATTATTTGTATCGTCCAACGTGTCTATGGCAACCAGGTATACAGCGTCACGGGTGAACGCATCAGGCCTGGCACCTGTATAAAAGCCCAGAAGAAATCCCATTGACAGTTAGACGGTGGATGGTTATGCTTCATAAGGGTTGGTAGTATTTCTTTTCTCTTAGTTATGGGTTAATTGTTACTATGCAATGTAATTTTAGAACTGTGTTTGTGGATGGTGAGCAAATGTGCATCTCTGTGTCTGTCTGTTAGTCCGTTTTACTAACTTATCTCCCTGCTTTCTATGCTGTCGCCTCTGAGTAGTTTCATTGAATGAGGCGCTATATAAATACTAGAATGAATGATTAGTCTCTTATTTGTATGCCTTGGGACACGGTAGTCGATACGTTCAGTGGGGCCGCCATCATAGCAGGTCAATTGACGTATTTTACTTTTTTACTTTTGACCTGCGTGCCTGATTACCTGCTAAAAATTCTTTGGAATTTGTAATAACTTCTATACATTTAATATCTTTGACCGACTGAATAAATCCCACCGTCTTTTTTCCAGACTGGCAATTCCAATCCCAAGGCAGATTATAGAACACGGGCGACGCTGGTGACATCTGTTATCACACGATGTCGTAAAGAATTGCTGCTATTTGGCCATAGCTTTCATATTTAATATAATTTTGAATATGTGTAAAGTATAGTTTAAGATAAGATAAGCAGGGCTTTTTTAACGTGCAGTTGCGCACAAAATGTGCAGTTCTAAATGGATTTGTGCAATTTTAGAAGCACTTCTGTACAGTCAAAACTAGCGAAAAGGTCATTGTCCTCCGATTGTAAGTAATTTACCATGGAGGATGGGAAAGGAAAGAAGGGGTTGCGCAGTTATAAAAATTCATTTAAAACAGCCCTGAAGATAAGTGTATACTATTCCTTAAGTAGCCTATAATTGACAAAACCAAATACTATTCGCGTTGGGTGAACAAACATAGTAATAAACGCAACGTACCTCATCCATTGAGCCGATAGAAATTCAAAATGATGTTTTGAAAATTAATAACACACATAATTCTTGTTCCAATAGGCCTACAGGTGCAAGCTATTTCTTTTGATGCCTAATATAATATAATTGTGGCTTACAAGCCACTAATCAGATAAAGCGTCATTGCAAAAACAAAATAATTCTTTCCTATATAATTATGTCATACATAATGGGGGAAGAAATTTTATGGCCGCATATATTTACTGTGATGGAAGGATCCGATTTGACGAGGGCCATGAAAACAGAGATCGTTTCTCTGAGAAAATTGTTTGGCGTATTTTCACGCGTGTTCATATACCATCGATTAAACACACTTCAGAGGTGTTTAAGCAGTGCGACTAACCAAAGGTTGATAATAATGATTATGAACGGAATATAAATAAACTTTTAACCACACGCTCTTTTTGGCAGACCGGTAACGCCGAGGGTGCCATCACTGTTCTTAATAAGCTCACTCGCATTAATAATTATATTTTAATTGTTAATTTAATTTTTTCCCATAAAGTAATATTATACATGTATACTAATTATTATGGCATTGAGACTCCTGGAGGAAAGAAGCACCCATCATGGCCAAGACTTATAAATAATGGAATGTGGACTGTGAAAAGCGTTTGGCAGAGTGGATTGGAGAAGTTGACTAGTGCGCTAAGAAGAGTAGGAGTGGAATAGAATGAAAGGCGTTCGATATGTGATCTATTATATTATGATACAACAGGTCAAAATAAGAATTGATGGTGAGTATTCGGAGCCCGATGAAGATAAGAAGAAGAGTAAGACAAGGCTGCCCACTCTCTCCAATACTCTTTGATATCGACAATGAAGAAATTGCAAGGGCAACAAAAGCGCTGATATTTGCGGCAGGGACGGATCCAGTGGGCAAATCCGGCCATGGCCCCTCATTTAGAAATTTTGTTACTTTTTACCAGCTATTCTGGTTCGGAATGTTGACGTCCCCCCTGAGGAATTCCGTAGGCCCTTCCCACACCCGCAAAGGACGGCTGCAACAGAGGACTGAAAAGAGAGGCACAAACTAGAGATGAGTGGACGTACGAACTTGCCTGAAGGCAGATAGCGAAAGAAGATGATATCAAGAAGTTATAATCAAGATTGTAAATATTTAAAGGAGTTAATGGTAAAATTTGCCAATACCAATGAAATAATGTTAAAATATTCGCCTATAATAATTACCTGGAACTAATATTAACTATTTATGATAAACTGTAATTTACTGATGTTGTGCTTGAAACGAATTGTAGCTTATATACTTTGTTTTGTTCATTCTACTTCTGAACCTTTGCACTCATAACTTTCATCGTCTTTGCTTAGGTATTTACGGTCCTGTTATAGTAGCCAGCGTACGGTTATGTAAATTGATTTAAATAATATTCTAATTCAAATTAGATCAGAAGTTACTGTTGTTGACGAAGAAAGGAAGAAAGAAAGAGATGGTTTTCTTCACGCTCGTTCTCCTTCTTCATAAAATTATCTTCGGATTCGCGGAATGTGAGTGAACTCTTTATCACAAGATCAGGAATCCTAAGAGTGCTATAAAAATAATATTGATGAGTGAGAACGTTAGTGAATGAATTGCTGCGCGCGTGAGTGGGTGAATTGGTGAGTGAATGGGTGAGAGAGTGGACGAGTTGAGCTGATTGAATGACCGCAAGCAAGGTGAGAGATGGCGTGTGATTGACAGCGAAAATGCTTGAGGTAGAGTGAGCGCAAGTGTTAGAGTGAGAATGAGACAATGGTTGTTTGGACGTCGCAGCAAGACGGTGTGAAATTGAGAGTGAGATCGAGTAGGGCAATGAGAGATTGGGTGTGTGAGTCAACATTACTACATGCGTTGCATATCACTCACAAGTAGTGAAGGTAGGCCGTTTCTGAATCAAGGCGGGGCTACCGCTATAGGCCACGCCCCCTAGGCCCCCCCCTTAGGCTGCTAGGCTATAGGCCACGCCCCTAGGGCTGCTAGGCAATTATGCTAATGACTTATTAATTATTAATTAGGCTAAGACGCTAGGCCACTAGGCTAAGACGCTAGGCTACTAGGCTAAGACGCTGAGCTATTAGGCTAAGACGCTAGGCTATTAGGCTAAGACGCTAGGCTATTAGGCTAAGACGCTAGGCCACTAGGCTAAGACGCTAGGCCACTAGGCTAAGACGCTAGGCTACTAGGCTAAGACGCTGAGCTATTAGGCTAATCCGCTGGGCTATTAGGCTAATCCGCTGGGCTATGGGCTAATCTGCTCGCCGCGCTATAGTACTAAGACGCTATTAGGGGCTATTATGCTAATGAGCTAGTAGGCTAATCCGCTCGCCGCGCTACAGCCGGGCTATGGGCTAATCCGCCGGGCTATGGGCTAATCCGCCGGGCTATGGGCTAATCCCACGGGCTATAGGCTAATGCACTATTATGCTAAGCAGGCCCCAACAACCTGTCAATCAAACCAGCAGCCACGAAAGCTGTAACCAATCAGCGCTAAGCAATGTCCCAACGACCTGTCAATCAAACGAGCAGCATCGGAAAGCTATAGCCAATCAGCGCTAAGCAGATTCCAACGACCTGTCAATCAAACGAGCAATTACCCTACCCATCCGCGACGGGACCAACGCATAATTACGCCCTTTGATCAATAATAGCAGCAATTATCTTGCACACCCGCGACCGGCCGAACGCGTAATTATCATCATCCATCACAATTGACAGTAATTGCTCTTCACATCCGGCGCCCGCTCCAACGAGTAATTACCACCATCCATCACAATTGACAGTAATTGCTCTTCACATCCGGCGACCGCTCCAACGAGTAATTACCCGCATCCGGCGACCGCTCCAACGAGTAATTACCACCATCCATCACAATTGACAGTAATTGCCCCACACATCCGCTGACCGGTCCAACGAGTAATTATCACCATCCAGCACAATTGACAGTAATTGCGCCACACATCCGCTGACCGACCCAACGAGTAATTACTTCCTTTGATTTATATTATGCACAACATTCCATACCATTTCGTTACATTTTACACTTATATATTAGAAACATATCAAATGCACAGTCAACTATTCCATTTTCTCTTTATTATAGATATTTATACCTTAGAAAAGCACAAGATGCTCAACTGCTCATTTCAATTCAACATATTTTACACTTCTATGCATTAGAAATCTGCTCACCCTTCCATTCCGTATTTGGTATTAATTTCGATTATTTAATTCCTGCAGAACTTAGAAAAGCACAAGATGCTCAACTGCCCATTTCAATTCGACGTATTTTACACTTCTATACCTTAGAAATCTGCTCACCCTTCCATTCCGTATTTGGTGATAAATCCAACTATTTCATTCCTGCAGAACTTAGAAACGTACGAACTGCTCACCCTTCCATTCCGTATTTGATGATAAATTCGATTATTTCATTCCTGCAGAACTTAGAAACAACCAAGCTGCTCACCCTTCCATTCCGTATTTGGTGATAATTCCGAGTATTTCATTCCTGCAGAACTTAGAAACGTACGAGCTGCTCACCCTTCCATTCCGTATTTGGTGATAAATTCAATTATTTCATTCCTGCAGAACTTAGAAACGTACGAACTGCTCACCCTTCCATTCCGTATTTGGTGATAATTCCGAGTATTTCATTCCTGCAGAACTTAGAAACGTACGAGCTGCTCACCCTTCCATTCCGTATTTGGTGATAAATTCAATTATTTCATTCCTGCAGAACTTAGAAACGTACGAACTGCTCACCCTTCCATTCCGTATTTGGTGATAATTCCGAGTATTTCATTCCTGCAGAACTTAGAAACGTACGAGCTGCTCACCCTTCCATTCCGTATTTGGTGATAAATTCAATTATTTCATTCCTTCAGAACTTAGAAACGTACGAACTGCTCACCCTTCCATTCCGTATTTGGTGATAAATTCGAGTATTTCATTCCTGCAGAACTTAGAAACGTACGAACTGCTCACCCTTCCATTCCGTATTTGGTGATAAATTCGAGTATTTCATTCGTGCAGAACTTAGAAACGACCAAGCTGCTCACCCTTCCATTCCGTATTTGGTGATAATTCCGAGTATTTCATTCCTGGCCAACTTAGAAAAGCACAAGCTGCTCACCCTTCCATTCCGTATTTGGTGATAAATCCAACTATTTCACTCCTGCAGAACTTAGAAACGACCAAGCTGCTCACCCTACCATTCCGTATTTGGTAATAAATTCGACTATTTCATTCCTGCAGAACTTAGAAACGACCAAGCTGCTCACCCTTCCATTCCATATTTGACATTAAATTCGTCTATTTCATTCCTGCACAACTTAGAAAGGCACGAGCTGCGCACCCTTCCATTCCGTATTTGGTGTTAAATCCAACTATTTCATTCCTGCAGAACTTAGAAACGTACGAGCTTTTCACCATTCCATTCCCTATTTGACAATAAATCCGAATATTTCATTCCCGCCCAACTTAGAAATGTGCGAGCCGCTCACCCTTCCTTTCCGTAGTTGGATATAATTCCAGATATTTTAGACATCTAGAACGTAGAAACATACAAGCTGCTCACCCTGTCATTCTCTAGCTGGAGATAATTCCTTATATTTTAGACTTGTAGAAACTCAGAAACACACAAAATACACAACCTTTCATTCCAAGTCCTCATATTTTAGACTTGTATATGTTAGGAACACACAAAATACTCAACCTTTCATTCCAAGTCCTTATATTTTAGACTTGTATATGTTAGAAACACACAAAATACTCAACCCTTCATTCCAAGGCCTTATATTTTAGACTTGTATATGTTAGAAAAACACAAAATACACAGCCGATCATTCCAAGTCCATATATTTTAGCCTTGGAATACTTCAACTTTCCAAGCCCAAGATGGGGACCATTTCTAACTTTCATGCACACAGAAAATCAAAAATCGACGAATCTAGCAGCAGGGCTATACACAGTATGTAACATAGCACCCTTTCTACATCACACACACATACACATACAACTTTTCCACTACAAGGTAATACACAGCTACTCTTTTACACACACACACACACACACCACAACTATTCAAATTTCTAAGTTACAGATATGCACTTTGTGCAATTTTTCTAAATTAAGGTAGCAAGGACACATGAAACAGGCAAGAATGTAATATGCATTAGACAAAAGCTTTAAGAGTATAGTTGCAAAGGGTCAGAAATTGAACATTGAAACAGACAAAATGATAAGTATGATAGTTGTGCAAGCGGATAGGACTTGAACTTTTCGAAATATTTCAAAGTCAGACACGAGCTATTCCCATTGTACGAATTCAAACTTGCAAATTTACTAAGCATGAAATGCAGAAATTGCATGTGGAACGATGTAGGATGCAAAGCGTGGGGTGGGGAGAGGAGCACATTCTTCAGTTTGTGGAAACAAAGGTGCTCATTGTTTGCAATATGACATTAATTTTGGTAAAGTTAGGTTTGCAGATCAAGTATTACATGACTTTTTAGGGTTGAGTGTGTTAAGTTGGCGAAATATGGGGTAGGGGTGAGTGTGCATTCTGGGCATTTGTGAAAGCAAAAGGTGTGACGCACTTGTGATGAGTCACCGATTTCAGCAAAGTTCGAATAAATCGAGTGAAGAATACAAGTTAGGGTTGCGAGCGGCATATTACAAGATGAATTAGGTGTAGCGAACACGCACAGCTTGGTCAAAAGCTGCGTTCGACACGTCGAAAACGCTAAGTTCCGATTTTTTTTTTGCTGCGAATATTTGCACGGCGACAGCACTCTTCGTGCGGCGGCGGCGGCGGCGATGCACACCGACCCACTCGGACGACTTCGACTCCTGCTGCGCGGCCACGGAGGCGGCATGCGCTAACAATCGATCGTGATTTGTCTCGTGCGAAGCTAAAGACTCATGCGTATTGCGGGTAATGAAAATTATTGAAAGAGCTGTGCCGGCGCGTATTCGACTTTAGATTGCGCGGGTCAAAGCTTGATCGATTGTGCGCGCATGTCGCAGCCGTCGTCACGCCGCTGGATTCGAAGTCGTCCGTGTGGGTCGGAGTGCATCGCCGCCGCCGCCGCCGCACGAAGAGTACTGTCGCCGTGCAAATATTCGCAGCAAAAAAAAAATCGGAACTTAGCGTTTTCGACGTGTCGAACGCAGCTTTTGACCAAGCTGTGCGTGTTCGCTACACCTAATTCATCTTGTAATATGCCGCTCGCAACCCTAACTTGTATTCTTCACTCGATTTATTCGAACTTTGCTGAAATCGGTGACTCATCACAAGTGCGTCACACCTTTTGCTTTCACAAATGCCCAGAATGCACACTCACCCCTACCCCATATTTCGCCAACTTAACACACTCAACCCTAAAAAGTCATGTAATACTTGATCTGCAAACCTAACTTTACCAAAATTAATGTCATATTGCAAACAATGAGCACCTTTGTTTCCACAAACTGAAGAATGTGCTCCTCTCCCCACCCCACGCTTTGCATCCTACATCGTTCCACATGCAATTTCTGCATTTCATGCTTAGTAAATTTGCAAGTTTGAATTCGTACAATGGGAATAGCTCGTGTCTGACTTTGAAATATTTCGAAAAGTTCAAGTCCTATCCGCTTGCACAACTATCATACTTATCATTTTGTCTGTTTCAATGTTCAATTTCTGACCCTTTGCAACTATACTCTTAAAGCTTTTGTCTAATGCATATTACATTCTTGCCTGTTTCATGTGTCCTTGCTACCTTAATTTAGAAAAATTGCACAAAGTGCATATCTGTAACTTAGAAATTTGAATAGTTGTGGTGTGTGTGTGTGTGTGTGTAAAAGAGTAGCTGTGTATTACCTTGTAGTGGAAAAGTTGTATGTGTATGTGTGTGTGATGTAGAAAGGGTGCTATGTTACATACTGTGTATAGCCCTGCTGCTAGATTCGTCGATTTTTGATTTTCTGTGTGCATGAAAGTTAGAAATGGTCCCCATCTTGGGCTTGGAAAGTTGAAGTATTCCAAGGCTAAAATATATGGACTTGGAATGATCGGCTGTGTATTTTGTGTTTTTCTAACATATACAAGTCTAAAATATAAGGCCTTGGAATGAAGGGTTGAGTATTTTGTGTGTTTCTAACATATACAAGTCTAAAATATAAGGACTTGGAATGAAAGGTTGAGTATTTTGTGTGTTCCTAACATATACAAGTCTAAAATATGAGGACTTGGAATGAAAGGTTGTGTATTTTGTGTGTTTCTGAGTTTCTACAAGTCTAAAATATAAGGAATTATCTCCAGCTAGAGAATGACAGGGTGAGCAGCTTGTATGTTTCTACGTTCTAGATGTCTAAAATATCTGGAATTATATCCAACTACGGAAAGGAAGGGTGAGCGGCTCGCACATTTCTAAGTTGGGCGGGAATGAAATATTCGGATTTATTGTCAAATAGGGAATGGAATGGTGAAAAGCTCGTACGTTTCTAAGTTCTGCAGGAATGAAATAGTTGGATTTAACACCAAATACGGAATGGAAGGGTGCGCAGCTCGTGCCTTTCTAAGTTGTGCAGGAATGAAATAGACGAATTTAATGTCAAATATGGAATGGAAGGGTGAGCAGCTTGGTCGTTTCTAAGTTCTGCAGGAATGAAATAGTCGAATTTATTACCAAATACGGAATGGTAGGGTGAGCAGCTTGGTCGTTTCTAAGTTCTGCAGGAGTGAAATAGTTGGATTTATCACCAAATACGGAATGGAAGGGTGAGCAGCTTGTGCTTTTCTAAGTTGGCCAGGAATGAAATACTCGGAATTATCACCAAATACGGAATGGAAGGGTGAGCAGCTTGGTCGTTTCTAAGTTCTGCACGAATGAAATACTCGAATTTATCACCAAATACGGAATGGAAGGGTGAGCAGTTCGTACGTTTCTAAGTTCTGCAGGAATGAAATACTCGAATTTATCACCAAATACGGAATGGAAGGGTGAGCAGTTCGTACGTTTCTAAGTTCTGAAGGAATGAAATAATTGAATTTATCACCAAATACGGAATGGAAGGGTGAGCAGCTCGTACGTTTCTAAGTTCTGCAGGAATGAAATACTCGGAATTATCACCAAATACGGAATGGAAGGGTGAGCAGCTTGGTTGTTTCTAAGTTCTGCAGGAATGAAATAATCGAATTTATCATCAAATACGGAATGGAAGGGTGAGCAGTTCGTACGTTTCTAAGTTCTGCAGGAATGAAATAGTTGGATTTATCACCAAATACGGAATGGAAGGGTGAGCAGATTTCTAAGGTATAGAAGTGTAAAATACGTCGAATTGAAATGGGCAGTTGAGCATCTTGTGCTTTTCTAAGTTCTGCAGGAATTAAATAATCGAAATTAATACCAAATACGGAATGGAAGGGTGAGCAGATTTCTAATGCATAGAAGTGTAAAATATGTTGAATTGAAATGAGCAGTTGAGCATCTTGTGCTTTTCTAAGGTATAAAGATCTATAATAAAGAGAAAATGGAATAGTTGACTGTGCATTTGATATGTTTCTAATATATAAGTGTAAAATGTAACGAAATGGTATGGAATGTTGTGCATATTATAAATCAAAGGAAGTAATTACTCGTTGGGTCGGTCAGCGGATGTGTGGCGCAATTACTGTCAATTGTGCTGGACGGTGATAATTACTCGTTGGACCGGTCAGCGGATGTGTGGGGCAATTACTGTCAATTGTGATGGATGGTGGTAATTACTCGTTGGAGCGGTCGCCGGATGCGGGTAATTACTCGTTGGAGCGGTCGCCGGATGTGAAGAGCAATTACTGTCAATTGTGATGGATGGTGGTAATTACTCGTTGGAGCGGGCGCCGGATGTGAAGAGCAATTACTGTCAATTGTGATGGATGATGATAATTACGCGTTCGGCCGGTCGCGGGTGTGCAAGATAATTGCTGCTATTATTGATCAAAGGGCGTAATTATGCGTTGGTCCCGTCGCGGATGGGTAGGGTAATTGCTCGTTTGATTGACAGGTCGTTGGAATCTGCTTAGCGCTGATTGGCTATAGCTTTCCGATGCTGCTCGTTTGATTGACAGGTCGTTGGGACATTGCTTAGCGCTGATTGGTTACAGCTTTCGTGGCTGCTGGTTTGATTGACAGGTTGTTGGGGCCTGCTTAGCATAATAGTGCATTAGCCTATAGCCCGTGGGATTAGCCCATAGCCCGGCGGATTAGCCCATAGCCCGGCGGATTAGCCCATAGCCCGGCTGTAGCGCGGCGAGCGGATTAGCCTAATAGCTCATTAGCATAATAGCCCCTAATAGCGTCTTAGTACTATAGCGCGGCGAGCAGATTAGCCCATAGCCCAGCGGATTAGCCTAATAGCCCAGCAGATTAGCCTAATAGCTCAGCGTCTTAGCCTAGTAGCCTAGCGTCTTAGCCTAGTGGCCTAGCGTCTTAGCCTAGTGGCCTAGCGTCTTAGCCTAATAGCCTAGCGTCTTAGCCTAATAGCCTAGCGTCTTAGCCTAATAGCTCAGCGTCTTAGCCTAGTAGCCTAGCGTCTTAGCCTAGTGGCCTAGCGTCTTAGCCTAATTAATAATTAATAAGTCATTAGCATAATTGCCTAGCAGCCCTAGGGGCGTGGCCTATAGCCTAGCAGCCTAAGGGGGGGGCCTAGGGGGCGTGGCCTATAGCGGTAGCCCCGCCTTGATTCAGAAACGGCCTACCTTCACTACTCTCACATTATTTCTCCAGCGGATAATTGTTAATGCATTTCACCAATTAGTTATTCATGAATTATTCATGAATATTCATGAATGCAATGAATTATTCATTCATTCCAGTCACTGCTGTTCAACTGACAGACAACGCGGCTTTAAATGGAACCAGTTGGCAGAGTTCCACCTACAACCAGTCAACAGAGTCATTGTTGGCGGTTGACGGAGACACGTCAACCGTCAACTGCGCCCAGACCGACTACGAGGAGAATCCGTGGTGGACGGTTGACCTTGGCTCGTTGACCTACGTCTACCAGATAACGATTATCTATGGAGGGAACAAGGAAGGTTGACTTAGCGCATTTGCTAGTTCCTTTGGTCTCGACTGCTATTTAATTAATTAAGCATAACTCTGGCCCTTTATAATGTATTCATGTTAACTCATTTTTACTGCTCAAGACCTTCTTTCCCATCGCATCGTCCATGGTGAATTGCTCCATATGAGATGACAATGACATTTCTTTTACAGTATTTAACTGCTCAGAAGTTCGTCTAAAACTGCACAAATCCACTTAAAACCACGCATTTTGTTTATAACTGCGTACTTATGAAGTTCCATTCCACACTCTGGTGCGTGGATAAGTTTTATGCAAATGTTTGTAGCGAATACTACGTTTATATATTGATGTTGAAAATGTTGAAAAATAACATTCGATTCGTGTATTCACATAAAAGCACGTGGTACTGTACTGGTTTTGTACATGTAGGTGCAAAAATAAAATCGAACGATATTTATTTATTTATCCATTTCTATAGCGTTCCTTTAAGCTCGCAACTCAGACGCGCTCCCGATCACAGCGCGGACACTGCATCGGAATTTCACGCCGAAGCACCCAAGCAGTTTCAAATGAAGGACTTGCTCAAGGTCCCTTCGCGGCGGCTTGAGGTGGATTCGGACCTGCAGCCCTCCGTTTGCAAGGCAACGAACACACCCACTACGCCACCGCACCCCACTATGCGATAGAAGATACAACGGAACATTTTAATTATTTATGTAATTATTGTTGTTTTTGAATGGAGTAGTTGCCAAAATGGTGATGTAATGATTCTTTCACTTCGAAGCTTTGCCTGGACTGCAAGTGGCCGTGTCGAACAATCCTCCAAGCACATCCAATCCTCCGTCTCCGTTTCCAGTGCAAACCAACACCAACACCAACCAGTCTCAATTACCTGGACAGATTCCTTCATCGGCCAATGCCACTGCAGGAGAGGACGTCCTCGTTGGTATCACCATCAACGCCGTGGCTGCTCTCAACGCGGCTCCTGCAAGATATGTCGTCGTTCGTCTGGAGACCATGAACGATTCTCTCCGTCTGTGTGAAGTGAGGGTCCAACCAAACAGGATCAGAGGTATGTCTATGAACATTTATATAGCGCCTTACAATAACCTCACGGCCTCAGAGGTCTGTCTATTCATCTGTAATTAGTGTGGTTTTATTGTTATTTAGTCGCACTCTGCTTTATCAATGGTCGTCGTGCGGGCAATTCTAAATGAATCACATGCTCAAGTTTCTGAGTTTTGCTGGTGTTATGCAATGACATACAATAATTATCAATAAACCTCAATGTTAAGCATGATAAAATGTATTCTACTGTGTTTGAAGATGTCTCGAAACTGTAGTCCTCTTCCTCCTTTCAGGCTTGGGACTGGCAGTATGGTCTTTACCAATAATGCCCTTGTTTAGTGGATTTAATGAAAGTCAGTGTTGCAATCACATCACCCTACTAACAGTCGTCTTTGATATTCATGATTATTGTACAATGTACAGACCGCGAAATTTATATGTTGCCATAGAAGTCTCTTGTTGGATATACTCGCTGTTAACGCTCCTCTGCTAGGACTGTACACTGGCGAATTAAAATGATTTGTGATGATACACAAACTGAGAGGTTTGCTAATATGGATGGATCCGATTTGACCAGGGTCTACGACAACAGAGGCTGTTACACTGGACAGAATTTTTTTGGCATATTACAGCACTTATCGCCTCATCACTAATAATCGAAAACCGTTGTATATCCATTACAGTTCCACCTCTTTGAAACATAATACATTGCTCTTTCAGAAATCCTATTCTGATTCTTCCTCTTCTCCTCACATCCCTCGTCATTTCAACTCTAAACATCACCAACCTTAGACGTCCGTCTGTCTGCTTGCCTACCTCTCCGGATCTTGACCCGCTGCATATAATTATTGACTTTGTTTTGATTGGTCGCCTGTGAATAATCTGGTGACCGCGACCTCGTTTTTATGGGCGATGTAGAAATTTCGCGGTTATGACTACACAGATTAAACACCTTTATAACATAATATCTATCGCAATATATAATTTAAATGCGCTGGTGCTATAATAATGCGCTCTCACAACTATAATATTATATCGGTGAAAACCTGAACCAAAATATGATAACTGTCAATGTAGCCTATGCAACTCCGCGTGTTGTATGCATCTTGTCGTCATAATTATAATTATAAGTGACTGTGTTGTGGTGGCATAGAAATTGTCCCCAATGATCGTTAACATTGCTGCAGGCAGTGTCTGGTCGGGGTCATACGGTCTTCGCATGAGTGTCTGCGTCTACTCGTCATCTCGCAGTTCGTCGGTCGTCGAGTGTGGCCTGCGCTGTCTACTAGACATCAAATGCGTCTCGTTCAACCACCGACCGGCAGATGGCATCTGTCAGCTGATTAACTGTCAGCCAGGACGTGACGTCGACCAGAAATACGTCATCAAGGACGCATCGTTTGTCTGGTTCAACAAAGTAGCATACTGGCGCAAACTGTAGAGACGCACAAAACGTCTGTTAATATCAGTCATCAATATGCCTATCTGTAGAGAGATAACTGATTAGTTGAAGTTGTAGAACAAAGTCGCAGTTAGACAGAATTTTTACGACGTTTCACAGCTAAATATTTCCAACAGATAAGTTTTAAAGGTGCCCAAATAGGTCACTTTTAGTTTAGCACTTCCAGCGCAGCCAGGTTTTTTTATAGAGGAAATGTGGCATTTTATCGGAGATTTTTCAGGCCGTTTTCTGATAAAGAACTGTTGCTTTCGGGTAATTAATACGTCCTAGGGCGATTCTGTGATGCCCGCAGAATCATTTGCGAGGAATTGCGTGATGCAGGACGATATTTCATGCACCACGAGGTCGCCGTGTTTCTGGGAGCAACTAGGCTAATAACCGCGATCTTCCTGCTTCTTTTGGAGACTTTCAGAATTACACTACAAAAAGACAACACCACTTGGATTTTAAGTCCTGCATGCCACCTGTTTCGTTTCTGTGATGCCTCCCGAGGAAACCGTGAGTAATAGCGCGTTTTTGAACGATTTTAACACATAGAGTCTTAACCACCTGGCTGTCGCTTTTGTGTTAACAATGAACAACCGCGTCATGCAAGAGTTTCGCTTTCGGGCTGCAGCATTGGACTAGTCTAAATGCATATAACAACATTCATCATCTTCTACAACGAATTTGATTCAGAGTATAACATCGGCATTTATCCTTCCGAGTACATCTTTATCAGAACGTCATTGTTAGGCCTACTCAAGAACCTTTTTCCTCTAACATTTAGCATCAACAACCAGACAGATAGGCGCTTTTTATCATAGGTTTTTATAGCTGCCGCCTCTTTACTTTATTTAAAAAATAAAGTGTTTTTATTAAACTACTATTAGGCCTACTTTACTTATCGATATTATTATTTCTGTGTTTTATTTTAACATCTTTCACATGTAACCGGGTGCGGTGCGTCACCAGGAATTGTCTGATTTTCAATTAGGCCCTAAACCAATTTTTGGCTACAATCTCTAGACTGCATTATGCGTTGTGGATAATATAAGATGTTTTCGATAATTGCAACCCTACTTCAAGCGTTGACAACGCCATAATCCTATATTATAGGAAGGAATTGCGCCAAGCTTATTTTATCTATTATTTGTTCACCTCTTATATAAGTGCTTCACACGAATGCCTACTCATTGCATAGATGCATCCACCCTTCAAGGAATACTTTTTAAGAACAAACAACGTCTGATTGGAACAATAGTCATGTATATCAGAGTGCTCAAAATGTTCAGCCTTGAGCACAATGCGCGCCAGTCACACCATGACCAATTTATAAACTTAACGCGTGTCATTGAAAAATTAACTCCGCCACTGGTTGCACTCTGCCAGTGCCAGTCCCAAGCCTGGATAAAGGAGGAGGGTGTCGTTAATGGTCTTTGTTACCACAGTGACGTTAAACTGCAAATACCACCACCATTGAAGAATTAGTGCCGTATATTCTGGCAGTATTATGCTTTTACACCAGTAATTAATCCACTGCTGTGAGAATTCCAGCCCCACTGCGGTGTATGTTCGTTTTATACTTTCGCATAAGAATCGTGTCTTCAAAAAAAAATCTCCTTTACTAAGAATGGCAACCTACAGAAGATTGACTAAAATACATTGGATTGGTAACAGTCATGGCGCTTGAAAGTGCAGGGACTTTGTCGCTGCGTTGACTACCACCTTGATCGGCTTCTGCGGATGTGTCATTGACTTCTGATGTGCCGTCACCTGAATGAACGAGAGGAGAAATAATTCACTAATTCATTCATTCATTTGTTCATTCATTCATTTGTTCGTTCGTTCGTTCATTCATTCATTCGTTCGTTCGTTCGTTCGTTCATTCATTCATACATTCATTCATTCATTCATGCATGCATTCATACATTCATTCCTTCCTTCATTCATTCATTCATTCATTCATTCATTCATTCATTCATTCATTCATTCATTCATTTGTTCGTTCATTCATTCCTTCCTTCATTCGTTCCTTCATTCATTCATTCATTTGTTCGTTCATTCCTTTATTAATTAATTCATTCGGTCATTTGTTCGTTCATTCATTCATTCCTTCATTCATTCCTTCATTCATTCATTCGGTCATTTGTTCGTTCATTCATTCATTCATTCATTCATTCATTTGTTCGTTCATTCATTCATTCCTTCATTCATTCATTTGTTTGTTGGCTCATTTATTTATTTATTCATTAACTCAATCTGATATGAAATTCGTTGGGACCCATGCAACCATTGCGACACATTATGTATCCAATGAGCTGAGCAACGTATAGCGCAGATCCAGATCTAGTCGCTTTATAATAATATTTTTACACGGAGAAGGCCAACAAGGTTTGATCAGCAGTGGCCAATTCGATTAGCATCAAAGGCATGCACAAGGACAACTAGCGCGTCATGAGAAAGAGAGCGAACAGAGCAAAAATCGAGTGAGACTTATTGGTACAGTGTCATGTCATGTCATGTCATTGCGAGTAACGGAGTGGAGCAAGCACCGCAAGTACGGCAGACAGACAGACAGACAGACAGACAGACAGACAGACAAGACAGACAGACAAGTAGACAGACACACAAACGGTAGTCACGCAAACAGAAAGACATACATAGACGCAGAGACACACAGAGAGAGACAGACAAGCACTAACAAGCAGAAATATCATATAAAAATATAATATCACTCAATGTATAACGGGTAAGAAACACCGGCATTTTTTCGTATACCTGCATCGTAGTCGCTCTCCAACTCCAGATAGGTTATGGGTGGAGTGGTGACCGTCACCGACGGCTTTAAATACCCGGAACTCTGTCGACGAAAAAGCGGCTGAGACTCTTTTGAAGCCGTTTCTGGTCTGCTCTCTGTTCGCGGTCTCTGGAATGGTAAGGGCTGGCCAAGGCTCGACGGTTCTGGGCTGTAGCGGGGGCTCTGCGGGCCCGAGTCACTTAGACCCAGGGTGGCACTCCGGCGGGGTATGTTCAGGTGAAGGGTGGGGCTACGGTCATGCCTCTGACAGGATGATGAGGCAGAGTCTGCCAGGTTTGACTTCGAGGAGATATTTTCATCCTATAGAAGATAATTATTTGGATGTTGTTGGAGCGGAATATGAAGTAAAGACCTTACACACCTTTTCTAACTTTTTAGTGGCGATATAAATATTTGTTGAAATGCGGTTTAACCTACAATGATTGTCGCTTTCGTCAACTGTTTAAGCCTGCAGACCGCATTGGAACGCTATTTTAAGACAACGTTAAAATAATGATTTATATTGGGCACTATTAATTAATTTTTACACCACTGTATATGTCATAAATTGTCGTCAACGGCCTTCGATGTCATACAAAGACGCTATACCTTGGAGAAATAAAAAATTTAAATGCCAGTCCCAAGCTTAGGAAAAGGAGGAGGGTGACGCTAATGGTCTTTGTTATTATACGCAATGTCATTAAACCGAAAACTACTTCTACTATAGACCTATGCGAATAAAAAACCAAAACAGCAAATTTGGTAAAAATGCAAAATTGATATAAATGAAAATTAGTGGGTCACCATGACTTTAACCTTAAAGACAATGATTTTTTGTGAAGTTGAATATTGGTGACATCGACCTTATTATTTCTCGACGATAGCGTAGATTTGCATCGATTAATGTTGCTGATGTATTCGTCACCAGAAATGACGTCCTGCGTTCCTTCCGTCGAATCAAGACTCATGAACTTAAGCAGATCTTTCGTCGTCACATGATGTGAAGCGAGTTGCATCGAAGAGTCGTTCTATAGAAGAGAAGAGCGCAATGTTTTTGCACACCACTTTTATGCATTACATTCGTCTTATAAGTACTATATTAAGCTGAAAAATTATTAGTAATTAAGATTGGTTGTATGAGACAATCATTTTACCATAATATACTGTCTAATGTTGAGATATGTAACCCCTTTATCATAATGTGTCAAACTGAGTGATTGTCAGATGATCTACTTTGTGTTGTCAAAAAATTGAATGTCATGGAAATTGTAAAGTTCCGCTTAGACACCTCTTTGGTGTTGTTTGTATTCTATAAGTTTATTTTTACTGCTCTGTACACTTATATTTGTCGTCAACGACCTTTGTTGTCATACGATGACGTTAAACTTTGGATTAATAATAATAATAATAATAAAATTATTAGTAATTAAGTAGGATGAAAGAGAAGAACGCAATGTTTTTACACACCACATTTATGCATTGCATTCGTCTTATAAGTACTATATTCAGCTGAACAATTAGTACGTCAAATAAAAAAACTCTAAGAATTCCAGTCCCAAGTTTGGATAAATGAGGAGGGTGACACTATTGATATAACTCCCTAATCAGCTGTTCCAATGGTGAAGGTCATGACATACTTGGACGACAAGGTATCTAGCTGGATCCCTGGCCATCTTGGCAAACTCCTCGGCGAGTTCCGCAAACGACGGACGACTATCTGCCTCGAGCATCCAACCTGGAAAGAAATGAAATCAAGAACTGCATGGATCAGTGATGACTCGGAGGCATGCTTACAACAATGACGTCATAATTAAAGTATAATTACTCCTACCATGTCATTAATTATCATAGTTGCCAACATCTTAAATAAAAATCATTAGGTTGTGGGTCTAGCAGCAGAGAGTAACCGACGCTGTCGAAAAACCGTCCGCGAGCAGGGAACCAGAAGCTCAGCTTGGTTCGCCGACCGAAGAGTGGATCAACGTTGTATAAATAGCTATCTTAATAGTCGCTATATAAATTACACAGATGGCTAGATAGATTACAATCTTCCCACAATAAATTTCAATATTAATTTCAATGTTAATATATCAATAAATGTCAGCCGCTGCTTTTCAGTCAACTGTTTTGGAGGTATTCGGACGTTTCATCCCAGGACGATTCATCCAGTGGACGCAATGTTAAGTGCGCGACAAATGGGCAATTGCCCTAAGATATAATCAGGACATTCGCCCTAACGCATCCTGCAACTCTGCCGACCAATTAAAGTCGCCATCGGTTAATTTAGAAATAAAATTCAAAGCGTTCTAACAAGATATACTGTTCGAACTTAAAAGCGTATGCCAGGTCGTTTTGTTAAACGTTGTTGTCTGGCATTCGTACTGTGGTGCACAGAATTTTAAACAACGGCCAATTGAACGTACAACTCGAAGCCGTCGACACTTTAATAGGTGATGATGATAGAACAATAGAACATGTTGCTCTTCACCGGGAAGTTGTATTACCATGCCGACTAGTGAACAAAATTTAATATGCTCTATGAATCATCCGTGGATGAACTGTATGGGGATGAACCGTCCGGGGATGAACCGTCCACTGGATGAATCGTCCACTGGATGAATCGTCCGGGGATGAAACGTCCGGGGATGAACAGTCCACTGGATGAATCGTCCGGGGATGAATCGTCCGGGGATGAACAGTCCACTGGATGAATCGTCCGGGATGAACCGTCCGGGGACGAATCGTCCTGGGATGAAACGTCATAGAATCGTTTTGGACATCGGCTCCAAGAATTTTGTTTCTGCAGCCCAAGATCCCAAAATGTAAATAATATGTTGGACAGTAGTGCTGCCATAGCACTGCTGTAGGTAATCTTAGTTACTCGTAGTCTCACACATTATCATGATCTTATAAGTAATTATAATCGAAGACTTAACCAAGATATTGCACTTAATCATGATTTTAGACTTAATTATAATCTTGCACATAATCATAATCTTATGCCACATACAGATCTTGCGGATAATCATAATCTGACTATTAATCATAATCTCACCCTTAATCATATTCTTACACGTCATATAAAGATCTCGCACTTAATCATAATCTCACTATTAATCATAATCTCACCCTTAATCATAATCTCACTCTTAATCACATTCTCACACTTTAACATGATCTTACACTTAATCATGATCATGTAGACGTCGATGGTACAGATCGATGGTTGTGGCAATCGTTCACCCTTCTCAAGCAGATCGATAACATTTCGGGCGCTCACTCCATCGTATGGTCTCTGGCCATAGGTACACAATTCCCAGATCGTCACACCTGTATAATCACAGATTAATCTACCTGAATACAACTGTAGAATCACAGCATACATCTACACGAACACACCTGTACAATCACAGCACACATCTATCTGAATACACCTGTACAATCACAACATATATACATCTACCCGAATACATCTGTACAATCATAGCACACATCTATCTAAGTACACCTGTACAAGGCTGCATGCACATTGCACAATTACAACATACGTCCATCTGAATGCACCTATTAAGTCACAGCATACATCTACCTCTGTACTCTTCTGCAATCACAGCCTAAATCTATCCGAATAAACCTGTATGCTATCACAGTATATTACATCTACCTGCATACACCCATGCAATCAGAGCATACACCCGTATACAATCACGGCATGCATCTACCTGAATACACCTGTTCATTGGCAATATTATTATAATTATAATACATGTACATAATATATATGTATATATTATGTGTATATTATACCTGTGACATTTGGAGAAAACCTACGTAGGTTGGAGATCATATAAATCTGAATGCACAGGACCCATCCGCTACAAAGTTACCTCTATAGACATCTATTTCACACAGGAATAACTCCTTAATTGTAAACGCGAGTGAAATCTCGGGAATATTATCCGTGCGCGGACAAAACAAAACATTGATAAAACGTTGGCCAGAACTGAATGCCAAAATAAACTGCAAAATTGTTTCTGCCAGTGGCACAACCATGATTTATTACATTCGGTGCTGCTTTCAATAATGTGCTATAAAAAATTGACAGGGAGAGAGAGAGAGAGAGAGAGAGAGAGAGAGAGAGAGAGAGAGAGAGAGAGAGAGAGAGAGAGAGAGAGAGAGAGAAGAGAGAGAGAGAGAGACAGACATAGAGAGAGAGAGAGAGAGATAATGACACAGACAAAAGAACAGACATCGAGACAGACGTATAATACTAACACAAATAAAAACAGATCGTCGGACACACAGACAGAAGGCGACAGTCGGGTGGATGGGTGAGTGGATGAGTGAGTGAGTGCGAAAGATAGATGCTGTATGTCAGAGACAGAGACGGAGAGCGACAGAAGAAGACAGAGAGACACATACATAGAGAGACAGAGACATACAGACAGAAAGAAAGAATCAGAGAGAGAGAGAGTGTGACAGACATACATACAGAGAAATAGAGACTGCCAAAGAGAGAGAGAGAGAGAGAGAGAGAGAGAGAGAGAGAGAGAGAGAGAGAGAGAGAGAGAGAGAGAGAGAGAGAGAGAGAGGCAGAGAGAGACACAGACAAACAAGCAGACAGACACACAGAGAGCGGGTGGAGAGAGATACATAATATGTATCAAGACTTGCCGAAGCTCCATACGTCGCTTTTGTGAGTGAAGATCTGATGTTGAACGCATTCGAGAGCCAACCATTTGATCGGCCACTAAACAGAAATTGAACGATATGAAGAAGAAACAATGTTGAAATTCAATGTTGGGCACGTCTTGTGAAAACAAGGACCAAGGTTCGGTCTCTACTTTTTTATCCATTTCTACAGCGCCTCTTCAAGCTTTCTACTCAGAGGCGCTCTCGACTACAGAGCGGACACTGCATGGGAGTTTCACGCCGAAGCGCCCAAGCATTTGCGAGTGAAGGACTTGCTCAAGGTCCCTTCGCGGCGACTTGAGGCACTTGGTAGAAGATGACCCATAGCTGAAGGGTGAAGAATGTAATATTATCGTAATCGCGAATTTCTATAGCGCCGTTTGAGAGAACCCCTCAGAGGTGCTCCAGACCTGACAGCACCAAACCACAATGAAAGAGAATGGTTAGAATAAACAATGAAATGGTCACGCAATAATAACATTGTGCATTTTGCCATTTATTATATGAAATTAATGGTGTCTTGCGGGCGTTAACTACCCCATGATCCACATCGAAGTTTAAAATACAATACTAAACTAAATACGGAATCATAAAGCGATTATCATAGAGCAACCTGATCATAGGCTATCACAGTGCAAGTAGCGAACCCATAAAAAGAGAAAAGTCTTAAAACAACTCGGGCAGAATAGTAGTGCCACCAGATAATATCCCAGCACTAGTTACAGCAGGAGTAACGAGCTGTGGAAAAGGTTCATTGAAGGGACAACAGAGGCAAAATCACGTACGATGGTGCTGCATAAGTCTGAAGCCGTTGTACCAAAAAATCATGGTTGCATCATAGTCATCACTGCGGAAAGTGCGCTATAGCAAAGGTCCTGCGACCTTTCTCGAGTGATCCAAACCATTCTCTAACTTTGATGGGGCCAGTCAAACGCCTGGTCGAAGTAGGAGGGCGACACTAATCACTTTAGCTACAGGACAGTGTCATCATTAAGTAGCAACGTAATACCTTTCCTCCAGACGCTTGGAATTGTCCGCCGTTGCTAACCACCTTCGCTAAACCAAAATCTGTGATCTTCACGTGGTGTGGACTCTGAACTGAAAGACGAAAAAGGAAAATTATATCAGATCAGATGTCAGCATTGTTCTGTATGTTAGTATTCTCAATGCATCCAACTGAATTCAGCGCACTACTTAAGACACCTGCAAAATGCTGTCAACCACTGATATATATGTCAGAAGGAAGTAACAAGTGCTGTAATATGCCGAGCAAATTTCTGTCCAGGGTAACGGCCTCTGTTGTTACAGGCCCTGGTCAAATCGGATCCATCCATCCACATCATTAATAACTTTGTAACGAAACACGCTTTGCAAAGACGCTAATCATTTTGTGAAGCCAATTATTCCAAAGTCTGTTGTGCTGTAAGGTTGCACTGCGTGGCTCCTTAGACACCTTCAAATTGTTGTCACGAATGAAATAATAATATCCAGAAATTGACGACGATGACAAAAAAGCTGTATTATGCCCAAAATGTTTTAGAGCGAAACGGTCTCTGTTGTCATAAACCCTCGTCAAATCCGGATACATCCATTACCATGTAATCAATTTCCATGTAATCCATTTCTATGTAATCCATTTCCATGTAATCCATTTCTATGTAATTCATTTCCATGTAATCCATTACCATGTAATCAATTTCCATGTAATCCATTTCCATGTAATCCATTACCATGTAATCGTTTTCCATGTAATCCATTTCCATGTAATCCATTACCATGTAATCGTTTTCCATGTAATCCATTTCCATGTAATCGTTTTCCATGTAATTCATTTCCATGTAATCCATTTCTATGTAATTCATTTCCATGTAATCCATTACCATGTAATCGTTTTCCATGTAATCCATTACCATGTAATCCATTACCACGTAATCCATTTCCATTTAAACTGATCAAACTCCAATTGCCAAGTATCGAATTGCTAGTTTACTTTCCCGAATCGTCATCATTATCAACACAGTCATCGTCACCATCGTCACGTCATCACCGTCATCATCATCTTTGTCGTCGTTGTCATCATCATCAAGAGCACTGCCATTGTCTGTTGTCGTTGTCACTGTGGGTTCAATATTTATCTAAATTGTTCTAATGAGGAAACGTTTGTGTATACCTAAGACGTTTCTGGCTGCGAGATCTCTGTGTATAATTCCTCTCTGCTCGAGATAAGTCATTCCCTAAAACAGTATCAGCACAATTATATGTTCAAACAAACAGACAGATAGACACAAGGGCAGACAGACAGACAGACAGACAGACAGACAGACAGACAGACAGACAGACAGACAGACAAACAGACAGATAAGCAGACAAGCACGCAAGCGAAAAGATACGAAGCAGACAAGCAAAGGGACAGGCAGGCAAGGCAAGCAGGCAACCAGCTTCACAGACAGACATCAGAGATAGACAGACAGAGAGAAACATAAACACAACCAGACAACGCCACACATGTGCATGTACAGGCACACGAACAGGCAAACGGACAGATAGAGAGAAACACACATACGCGAACACACGAAATCGAACTAGACTCAGGAGAAACCGCAAAGAACTGGGTGCATCCGATATCGAAACCTAGCTCACCCGAGCGATCTGAGTGGCCCAGTTGAGGAGCGTTTTCGAGCCGACGTTGTCCTTGTTCTTTCGCACATAATCGAGCAGACATCCGAGCGGCATGAGCTGAGTAATGAGCATCATCTGAGCAGTCATGCAGGCAGCCAGGATGCGAACGCAACACGGATGCTCCACGGATGCCATGATCCTCGCCTCTTCGAGCAGACTCTCGCTCTGACCGCAACCGTCTTGAAGGACTTTGATGGCCACAGGAATCTTCACGTTGTCCCCTTCCGGCACCCAGAAACCCTAGCGACAGAAGAATTGATGAATGAATTAATTAATGAATGAATGCGTGAACGAGTGAATGAATGAATGAATGAATGAAAGAATGAATGAATGAATGACGGTGTGAATGAGTGAACGAATGAGTGAATGAATGAGTGAATGAACGAATGAGTGAATGAATGAGGGAATGGATGAGTGAATGAATGAGGGAATGGATGAATTCGTTCATTGCACAAAACAGTCCAATTGTACAATTGCAATACACTATGTACACTGAAACAGGATCGTGAATAAGGCAATAACTTGTATACTACCTTGTCCATCTTTTCTGATCAATATTCATTCATGTTTTCATTCAAAACTAGTCTTGCGATCGTCTATTATGATTCTATCTGTTCATATATTATTAATTAGATCACGTGGGCAATCGTTTGTCAGAGTAACGATTGAAGAAAGTCGACCATAGAATAAAAATAATTGTATTTGTGTGGTCCCACCAAATAGTGCACGAGGTGCAACTTATTGCCCTTCAGAGTGTCATGTTGAGGGGGTGTGGAATGTCGAAACTACGATTTGGATATTTGTTTCAGCTAAACGATATTGTATGTGATAACAATGGTCAGTAGCGTCGCTCCCCCTTTTTGTTGAGGCGTGGGACTGGCACAGGCAGAATGCAAACAGTGGCAAATTTCGATTTTTTTTATTATGGGTCTTAATTTGGAGTTCCATTATGAGCATCTGCAAGAACGAAATACTATGATGTGAAAGACTGAAGTTCTCTGATCTACCTTGTAGACGGTTCCAAACGCCCCGGATCCGATGACGTTCTTTCGTCTAAGATCCGACTCACGGATCATCCGCAGCACGGCCATGTCCGGCTTCGTATTGCTCGGAGTCAGAGGCTGGAATAAATATTGAGATGAGGAGATGATGATGATTGTTCTAATAACGACGGTTTTTAAATTCATTCAATCACTCACTCACTCACTCATTCATTAATTCAATAGTTCAATCATTCATCTAATCATTCATTCATTCATTCATTCATTTATTTATCCATTCATCTATTCATTCATTAATCCTGGATTTTGGGTGTGAAGGAGGGGTGGACCGTGGAGGGGAAAAGGATGCGAGGTAGACCAAGCAAAATGCTACCTGACTGGATGCTGGCAGAGGAGGGATACAATGGATTGAAAAGAGAAGCAAAGAACAGAGAAAAAAGGCATCGTTGAACATGCGAACCTGCCAGAGGGCAGAGAACGTGAAGAAGAAGAAGAAGAAGAAGAAGAAGAAGAAGAAGAAGAAGAAGAAGAAGAAGAAGAGAAGAAGAAGAAGAAGAAGAAGAAGAAGAAGAAGAAGAAGAAGAAGAGGAGGGGAGGGGTGGACGGATTGATGGATGGATAAATTAAAGGAGGAACGAAAGGATGAACGAATTAATGTAGGAGTGAAAGAAGGAAGGAAAGAAAGAACGAACGAATGAATGAACATTTATATAGCGCCGTTCGATTGGTTGCCAACTTGCCTCGCACTCGACTACACCGGTCAGCTTGGCGGTCAGTCGCAATTTCTTCTCCTCGGTCTTGGCAAGTTGCCGTCGAAGCAGATGAATAAGAATGGCGACGAAACCAAGAAAGAGGCAACCGGCAATGAGGACGCCAACGATTATGGCAACTTGCCTTCGGCTGCCAAGAAATAAATTTGTGAAAATTAATTATTGGGAAAACAATTATTAATTAGACATGAACAATTCAAGACAAATCATTGGGAAAATTCAATTTGTGTTGCAGTACAACGAACTATTTTCCGTACGTACTTGAATCCGCTTTGCTTGTTTATTCTTCTCCTTTTTCAAAACTTATTTATGCAAATACTTTTTTGCCATGGCTAAGGCGTAAACAGAAATTCGCTCATACTTTTATGTTGTTATTAAATAGTTTTATTCCTTGCGCATTTACTCACTTATTTTGTACGTTTACTCAAATAGTATTTATAACTTTCAGTACTCACTTATTTTGTCTATTCATTCATTCGTTCGTTCGTTCGTTCGCTCGCTCGTTCGTTCGTTCGTTCGTTCATTCGTTCATTCATTCATTCATCCATTCTTTCAGTCATTCAATCATTCAATCACTCATTCATTCATTCCTTCATTCGTTCGTCCGTTCACTCATTCATTCATTCATTCATTCATTCATTCATTCATTCATTCATTCATTCATTCATTCATTCATTCATTCATTCATTCATTCATTCATTCATTCATTCATTCATTCAATGAGGTTCTAACTTGTAACCTACTTGTCCGAGTCGATGTACTCATCAGCCACGCAGATTGTTTCACCACCTTCAACGATTCGATTCGGTTCCCATTCCGGACATTCATTTGTGCAGTTGAACTAAATTCAACAAACATTGGTAGTCTATTTCTCAATTGAACAGCAGGACCGTAATTTTTTTAATTGAAAGAACTGACTATCAAGCATTCGTATAAACAGGTAAAGTAATACCCGACGATTTAAAAAAACAGCATTGTACTTCTTATAACCGGCATGATACTTTGATTAGCAGTATGGCACTTTTAATAGGGCAGCATGGTATATTTCTTAATGAGCACTGTAGTGTTTTTATGAAGCAGCACAATACTTTTAATAAGCAGTAAGCTTATATATAAATAGGACTTCACGCCTTTTTTCAGGGTTAACCTAAGTAAAACCTATGTACCGGCTGAATATATATAAATTGTAAACACAGCGTTTTAAAGGTGTCTAGATTAACATTGATCACAGTCAAGTTATCAGTTTCTAATAACGCACCATTGACAGCTGTGAAACTAATCGCTTGCCGCGCTGAAGGTCTTACCTTCGAGCCAATCACTCTTTCTTCGAAGTTCTCGTAGACCTTGAGCTGAGTGCAGGAGAGGCATTCAAGGGCAGTTGGACCGGAACAGTCGAGGCAGAGCTTATGGCATTCGATGCACTGGCTTCCACTTGCGTACATATGAGGCGAACATCGATCGACGCAGTCATCGCGCTCCTCGTAGCGAGGGCAAGCCTGGCAGCTGCCCTGAATGAATATGCATGAGATTAATTGAATGAATATGCATGAGATTAATTGAATGAATATGCATGAGATTAATTGAATGAATATGCATGAGATTAATTGAATGAATATGCATGAGATTAATTGAATGAATATGCATGAGATTAATTGAATGAATATGCATGAGATTAATTGAATGAATATGCAAAGATGAATTGGCTGGAGTAGAACCTCGGCACTAATGCATATTAATCACATAATTATATTCAAATTTTGAATATCCAGTTACATGATAAATATGCATTGAGGCGTTGATGATGATGATGATGATGATGACGACGACGACGACAGCGATGATGATGACGATGTTGATGTGATGATGACCAGGACAATGATGATGAGGTAGACAATTATGGTAGGCCTATTGTTGTTGTTTTGATAATGATGCTGCTGCTGATGATGATGCTAATGATGATGATGATGATGATGACGACGAGGATGATGATGATGATAATGGTGGTGGTGGTGATGATGATGATGATGATGATGATGATGATGATGATGATGATGATGATGATGATAATGAAGATGATGATGATGACAATGACGACGAGGTTGACAATGATGACATTGTTGTTGTTTTTGATTATTATTATGATGATGATGATGATGATGATGATGATGATATTGTTGTTGATGATGTTGATAATGATGATGACGACGACGATGACGATGACGACGATGCATAAAATGAGGACGATGATGATTAGAGCGATGATGGCGACTGGAACAACTCCAAATCGTCCAGGTGTAACTATTGCCAGACCATCTACCTTGACACCACTCGGCAGAACCCCCTGTTCTTCTTCTACCATTCGATATTGTGGACACGTGGCCCCATCTGGAAGGCAGCTGAGCACCGTCATTCCATCGCTGTCGAGCATGACAAGAGCACACGAGTTGCAGGCCCCAGGGCCAAGACCATCACCGGGGCCAGTACATCCATCTAGGCAGAGGATATTGCAGTCGGTGCAGAGGCCCTCCTCATCCGAGTACTGTGAAGAGGGGCATTCTCCGACGCACTGAAGTCCGGACTTGAAATGAACGCAGGACGAACACTGGTCGTTGTCCTGGAAAAGGACGAAAAAAACTCATTTATTCAAGAATTTAAAACGCGGCGGCTTGAGGTGTGGATTCGAACCTGTAACCTTCCGGCCCAAGGCACCGAACCCACCACTACACCACCGCTCCCCATGATTTGGTGTAAAGGCTAGCGCTTTGACATGAAGGGCGCTTGGACGTAGAATCGATTCCCGCTAGCCACTCAGCATTTTAATCGGTAGATGGCGATGTTGTGATATTTGCAGTTCAACGTCACTGTGTGGTAACAAAGACCATTAGCGACGCCCTCCTCCTTTATCCAGGCTTGGGACTGGCACTGGCAGAGTGCAACCAGTGGAGGAGTTAAATGGCGTTGGGAAACCGAGCAGCGTATTTACAGAGGACGCGATGGATGCCCTTTAATAAACTCCGCCACTGGCTGTTCTCTGCCAGTACCAGTCCCAAGCCTGGATAAAGGAGGAGGGCGACACTAATCATCTTTGATATGGCAGTGTCTTTAAACATGTAGGCCTAACAAGCACGCCCTGTAATTATAGCTGACGTAATAGTTGATTTTACATTGTAGCTTCTGTAAATAACTTGTGATCATCCATCGTACTATGAATATTATTGTTGTAATCATTTTGCATTTTGTCAGCTTTAAAATAACAAAGGAACAATAATAAATTATTACGCATAATTATAACGTGTCTCGAACAGTCCACAGTTGAAAACACAGTTTTACAGGCTTCTTAAAACTTTTTTGTATCACCGTGGTTGGACTGGGAGCGCCTCTGAGTGGATTTCTTGAAGGGTCACTCTATAAATTCTTGAAATGAAAGACTGAGTGAACATGTACACTGACCGGTCCATAGCAGGATCCAGAGCATTCCTCGTTACACCGAGCACAATGTGTCTCATTGACAATGTACAGCGGACCTTCACTGTGCTCAACAGAACAGTTGATAAGACAGGTTGACCCGAACCGGAAGTTGGTGCATTCTAGACATTGATTCGCATCCGGTCCCATACATCCGTCCCAGGTACATTCATCAGAGCATATAAAACCATCTTCCTCTAAAACAAATACCGGAATAAGGTCAGCTGAAAATGAACTACACGATGTGTTTAACAAATTATTGTATAGCGCATTGTGTATTGCATATAGAGGGGAGGTCTAATCTTCACTATTTATTTTCTCATTCGGTAATCTCTGTTTACCTGTTTGTTTGTATGTCTGGGTATCTACTATATCCAAGTACCTACTCGCCACTTAGCATAGGCTCTTGAAGAGGTGCTATATAAATTTGTGGAATCTATAGGAATGTGTGCAACTGTGTGTCAGTCTGTCTTATAATGGCAAACGCTCAATGTCATTAATTCATGATGACTTTTTTTTATATTTGGTTAAATTTGGAGAAATTAAGTCGACTATAACACATTTCATCATGTTTTCTTCCTGGATATCTTCTTTGAAATTCCAATGACTGACTAACTCATTTCTATATATAACTAGCTGAATTACCCGGCGTTGCCCGGGACATTTCAGATTTTGTTCACAGTCACGTCTGACCACGCTCCCACGCCTGGAAAATTTCGGTTTTCGTCCCCCGCCACGCCTGACTCCGCTCCTACACCGCCCTTCTCACCTGAGTCACCTCGCCGTCTTCCATCGGGCCCAACCCGGTCCAACCACTCTGAGTGCCCGCGTTGCCCGTGAAATTTATGTTTTCGGTCCAACCCAGCTGCCACCCGCCAATGTTTACGCTATAGTCAGCATTTTTGCGAAACCGCATGCCAAAAGATCTGCCCTCGGCGAAAAATGAGGTTAAAAATCTATTGGTTCATTAATAATAATAATAATAATAATAATAATAATAATAATAATAATAATAATAATAATAATAATAATAATAATAATAATACTCCTCTACACAATGCGCACTGCCTTATGCGTCGACTGTCCTAGTCTCACTAGATTTGATTCTTTGTTGAGAAAAGGCTTATCAAGCATACTGAACGTGGAGCTATCGGACGAGAAGTGGCTTCAGGCATCCCTACCGGTGAAGGATGGTGGTCTTGGAATACGCTGTGCTGCAACGCTGGCACTTTCTGCCTTCTTGGCATCTGCTGCGAGCACCAGCGAACTTCAAGCAAACATATTGCCACCAGAAACAGCTGACACCTCGGACGACCTAGTGGACACAGCGCTAAACGCATGGTCAACATTCACGGGATCTGAGCCACCATCCGGATCAGCAGCACACCGTCAAAGAGAATGGGACAGCCTCTGGATCAAAAAGGCATGGGCATCCCTGAACGAGTCAGCGAGTACAGCACTTGACCGGGCTCGACTCTTAGTCTTAGCCTCTCAGGCGCCATACGCAGGAGATTGGCTGTTAGCACCTCCGGTAACAGCTCTGGGTCTGCGCCTGTCCGATGAAGTAATAAGGATTTCAGTTGGAATGCGACTCGGGACAACTCTCTGCCAACCACACCTGTGTCACTGTGGCGAAAGAGTCGACGCCAGAGGACTCCACGGTCTGGCTTGCAGAAAGAACTCGGGCAGACAACAACGCCATAATATGCTGAACGACATCATATGGCGCGCCTTAAGAAGAGCGAATATTCCATCCCAGAAGGAACCGTTAGGGCTCACCAGGGAGGACGGAAAGCGGCCGGACGGCGTGACGCTTATTCCCTGGTCATGTGGGAGATGTCTCACTTGGGATGTGACAGTGTCAGACACCTTTGCAGCATCGCATCTGACAGCAACATCAGCAGGAGCCGGTGAGGCCGCAAACCAGGCAGCTGTCGCCAAAAGATCAAAGTACGCCGCAGTCACTCGAACCCATGCCTTCGTGGCGGTGGCATTGGAATCCGGCGGTTCTTGGAGCTCGGAGGGCCTGGACTTTGTTTTAGACCTGGGACGAAGGTTGACCGAGGCGACTCAGGACAGACTCGAGACGAGTTACCTTCTTCAAAGAATCTCGGTGGCAGTCCAGCGGGGGAACGCCATCTGCTTCTCTTCCACATTGCCTTTGTAACAATGATATAATCCGATAATAATAATAATAATAATAATAATAATAATAATAATAATAATAATAAGAATGCTAACAAGGGGGTAAAGCGTAAGTGCAGTAAAACACCCTGAAAAGTGTAATTTTCTTACTATTGCTATAACACGGTCAATAATGTAATGAAGTGATTGCAGAGAACCAAAAACAATTGCTTGATTTTTTCACAAAAACAACATAAATGGTTTTTTCAAATATATTTATTTTTAATAACATAACAAAAACGGCATTACACTTTTCAAATTTTAACTCCCAGAGGAGGATATAGTGTAATTACGTAATACCATGGTTTGTTTGATTACACTATACATGGTAATAATAATAATAATAATAACAGTGCTCAAATTAAGCAGGTAATCTGTTACTGCAAGAAAACACCTAGAAAAGTGTAATTACATAATACAATGGTTTTTTTTTATTAGACTATACATGGTAATAATAATAATATTCCTCAAATTAAGCAGGTAATCTGTAAGCATACATTCAACTAAGTCTGCATTGAACTTTGGAGTGGTTAAGATAAGTAACAAATGATTCCAACATCTTAACTCTTTTGAGGCTAAATAATTTTTTATGATTATGTTCTATAGGCTGAATATATTTCCATATTATCCCCTATGTTTATATATTTATTTATTTATTTATATATGTATATATAAATATGTGTGTATATGTATATATATATGTATGTATATATAAATTTGCATATATATGTATATATATACACATACATGTATATAATTATATACATATATTTATGTATTTACACATTTAAATGTTTGCATCTGTATATACGTGTATATATATATGTATATATAAATATATATGTATATATGTATACATATGTGCATATATACATATATATACATGTATATGCATATGTATATCTATAAACATATATATGCACATATACATATATGTGTATATAAATATGTATATATGCATAAATAAGTGTATATACTTATATATGCATATATATACATATAATACGTATGTATGTAGACAAGTGTATGTATATATGTATATATATACATGTGTATATATGTATATACACAAGTATTCATTATATATGTATATATATAGCACATATACATATGTATATACATATAAATAATATATACATATACATACATATATATGTGTGTATACTGTATGTACATATATACCACTGTTCATGTGTATATATACCCATCCCAGGCCGTTTTCCCCGACCGCGTTGTCAACGTGGTTTAGCCAGACATCGCGAGTTTTCACAGAAATCGCGCGCAAATTCTCGAGCGTACGTCCGGCCTATAGCATACGTTAAATACACGCTAAATTCATTTTATGGAGTCCGAATTATATGTCCAATATGGGTCTGTCACAGTGGTATGCAAGACATGTACAGTTTATGAAGGACACAGCGGTATGCCAGACATATACAGCTCATGATGGACACAGCGGTATGCCAGACATATACAGTTTATGATGGACACAGCGGTATGCCAGACATAGTGTATGATGGGCACAGCGGTATGCCAGACATGTACATTTTATACTCTTTAGGCCTAATTTCACTTTCTCACTATAGTGACGTCACGGCTCATCGAAAGGAGACGTCACGGCTCATCGAAAGGAAGGGTTTAATTGCAAGGGTGCTTTACACGTACTATGCTATACTATTTTTGGATTTTTATAAAGCGCCTCTCACAGTACAACCTAATCAGAGGCGCTCCCAGTGCGAAATCCTCTTGGAAAAAGAAAAGTTTTAAGGAAACGCGCACAAACAGCAGTGCTTCCAGATAAGATCTGAGTACGGATTATAGTAGGGAAGGCATTCCAAAGCGAAGGACCGACAGAAGCAAAGGCACGATGCTGGGCTTTAGCAGTCCGAGACCGTGGTACAAGAAGGTCATGACGGTCTAAAGAGCGGAGAGGCAGTGGTAGTTGAGACAGGTCGCCTAATAAGATCACAGAGGTAGCGACGAGCTGTACCCAAGAACGCACCGGTACTGTATCTTCTTCTATATTCCCTTCGTCATCAATATGACGTTGAGACCTTTATGAAATTTCTCCAAACTTCTCTGCTCCTAATTGTTTCTCCGATCTCGGCTAACCTGGTGCCCTTCTCTCTCAGGTCCTCTTTGATGTTATCCACCCAGGTCTTAGACCGCTGTCTCCCTCTGCTTTTCATCCCTGACCGAACCATCTGAGTCTTCTCTTCTTGATTTTTTTCTATTATTGTTTCATCGATTCCTAGTTTTTCTCTTGTTTTTTTTATATTTCTGACCTTCTCTCTCCTGTCTAATGATTCAGAATCAAGTGACTTCTTTGAGATATCGGATTTTAATCTGGCTTCTCTTTAATTACAAGTTTACTTGAAGTAATCATACATGAGTGTCCTAATGTTATGTAGTATACTTTAATTACAAGTTTACTTGAAGTAATCATCCATGAGTGTCCTAATGTTATGTAGTATACTTTAATTACAAGTTAACTTGAAGTAATCATCCATTAGTGTCCTAATGTTATGTAGTATAAAATCACAAAAAAGATAGCACTTAAATTCTAACTGAAATTAATGTATAATCACAGTTTCACATCTTTTATTAACCGACCAATTGACCATAAGAACTTGTTGCATCATAAGTCATGTTAAATATTTTTACATCCAGTTACTTATCAGATGCAAAAACAATTATTTATTCAGTACAAGAACCAAAACACAAGTTTCAATATGAGCTGCAGTGTGATTTTTAAAACAGGAATGCCCAGTGATCTATAGCTCGTTCTCACTCCAAATAATTGGTTCTTTCTGCAAATCAGAAAGCAAACTAACTTGCAACAGAACTGCCATGAAGATTTGACATACAAGCTCAATAATCTGACAAAATCCTGATTCTAGCAGCAAAATTTACAATTCATTGTCCATAAAATCATAGCACCAATCCAGCACCAGTGAATATTTCTACATCCAGTTACTTATCATATGCAAAAACAATTAATGACAAAGCCGCAGTAAAATGAAATTCAAACTAATTAATTCTATGCATCATGTATTCAAAGTAAACAATGGAGTGAGGCAGAAAACAAACTGCAAACGATAATAGAAAACTGCCCTGTAAAATATGCAAAGTATTTTTCTATCAGATGCCTAGTCATCTAAATAAATCGACACCACAGTGATCACCCTGAAGTTGATGCACTTTTGAGCAAACCCGGTAAGGACAGCAAGTTTAGAAAACTTTTAAATCCTGGAATTTTCAACCATAACACATCTGTCATGCAAGCAAAAAGGAGATTTTACAGTTATTATTTACCCTGCCATTTCTGCTTTTTTCCCCTACGAGATGAACTGCGGAGACACAGTACAAAATGTATATTCAAGGACAAATCGGAAACAGGTGACACACTTCAGCTTGACAGTCGCATGCTGTTGGTTGGAGTGTGCAGATGAAAGTGGAATAGATATTTTCTAGAACAGGTGATTGATTCAAAAAATCAACGATTAACTCAGTATTAGACCAATGTATGACTCACTTCTAATCATTAACTTCAAAACAGTAGAATATCAGAAACTGCAATCATGTAAACATAAGCCTGGCAATGTACCAGCTACTTCCTGAAACAGTTCTGAAACGCACCTGCTCGCAATCAGTATAAACAAAAATAACTGCCAATTTGTCGAACGTGGGGATTTGAGTGCCATCCGCTCATTTTCTATTCAACACATTATATCTAAAATAATTCAAAACTGTGGCTTTTGAGAAGCTTCAAATAAATACAGCTTGCCTAGCAATGAGTCTCTGTCGCTTAATTCTTTGACAAGCCAAAGCTAACACTTTCAGGAGCAAGCAATACCATTCCTAACTAAAGACAATGCAGCATCATAACTGCAAAACTTTCTGTTTTCCTGTCAACATTTGCAACAATTCATTGTCCATATAGCTAGACACATTTCATGACAGATTATCGCTTAGTCAACAGCTGTGAAATATTTCTTCATCCAGGTGTGCGCATTTCAAACGTTGACCAACGAAACTTATCAGATGCAAAAACAATTAATGACAAAGCCGCAGTAAAATAAAATTCAAACTAATTAGTTCTATGCATCACGTATTCAGAGCAAACAAAATGGAACGAGGCAGAAAACTGCCCTGTAAAATATGCAAAGTATTTTTCTATCAGATGCCTAGACATCTAAAGCTTGATATTCATATTTACGAATGGTATGTGCTTAAAAGATGAATGTAGCTCTTCAGCTAGCAAGCACCAGGTGAATGAGGTACAAAGTTGCCACGAATTGAATCTGATAACGAGAGCTGTTCAACATTAGAAAACGAGCCATTTGCTACACAATCTGTGACAATGCAAAAAAACTCTGCCTTGATTAACTGATAATCTTGGAATTTTCAGCCATATCATATCTGTCTTGCAAGCAAAAAAGGAGATTTAAGTAATTAGATTACATTTCTTATCCACACTCGGTTTTGAATCAGTATAAAATCATAAAAGATAACACTTAAAGTCTAACTGAAAAAATTAATGTATGATCACGTATTCACATATTTTATTACATGACTGTCGTTTTATTCTCTGACAAGTTAAAGCTATAAAGCTAGACACATTTCAGTAAAATAAAATTCAAACTTATTAAGCAACTGTGCTGTTCAGTTTGGAGTGTGCAGATGAAAGTGGAATAGATATTTTCTAGAACAGGTGATTGATTCAAAAAATCAACGATTAACTCAGTATTAGACCAATGTATGACTCACTTCTAATCATTAACTTCAAAACAGTAGAATATCAGAAACTGCAATCATGTAAACATAAGCCTGGCAATGTACCAGCTACTTCCTGAAACAGTTCTGAAACGCACCTGCTCGCAATCAGTATAAACAAAAATAACTGCCAATTTGTCGAACGTGGGGATTTGAGTGCCATCCGCTCATTTTCTATTCAACACATTATATCTAAAATAATTCAAAACTGTGGCTTTTGAGAAGCTTCAAATAAATACAGCTTGCCTAGCAATGAGTCTCTGTCGCTTAATTCTTTGACAAGCCAAAGCTAACACTTTCAGGAGCAAGCAATACCATTCCTAACTAAAGACAATGCAGCATCATAACTGCAAAACTTTCTGTTTTCCTGTCAACATTTGCAACAATTCATTGTCCATATAGCTAGACACATTTCATGACAGATTATCGCTTAGTCAACAGCTGTGAAATATTTCTTCATCCAGGTGTGCGCATTTCAAACGTTGACCAACGAAACTTATCAGATGCAAAAACAATTAATGACAAAGCCGCAGTAAAATAAAATTCAAACTAATTAGTTCTATGCATCACGTATTCAGAGCAAACAAAATGGAACGAGGCAGAAAACTGCCCTGTAAAATATGCAAAGTATTTTTCTATCAGATGCCTAGACATCTAAAGCTTGATATTCATATTTACGAATGGTATGTGCTTAAAAGATGAATGTAGCTCTTCAGCTAGCAAGCACCAGGTGAATGAGGTACAAAGTTGCCACGAATTGAATCTGATAACGAGAGCTGTTCAACATTAGAAAACGAGCCATTTGCTACACAATCTGTGACAATGCAAAAAAACTCTGCCTTGATTAACTGATAATCTTGGAATTTTCAGCCATATCATATCTGTCTTGCAAGCAAAAAAGGAGATTTAAGTAATTAGATTACATTTCTTATCCACACTCGGTTTTGAATCAGTATAAAATCATAAAAGATAACACTTAAAGTCTAACTGAAAAAATTAATGTATGATCACGTATTCACATATTTTATTACATGACTGTCGTTTTATTCTCTGACAAGTTAAAGCTATAAAGCTAGACACATTTCAGTAAAATAAAATTCAAACTTATTAAGCAACTGTGCTGTTCAGTTTGGAGTGTGCAGATGAAAGTGGAATAGATATTTTCTAGAACAGGTGATTGATTCAAAAAATCAACGATTAACTCAGTATTAGACCAATGTATGACTCACTTCTAATCATTAACTTCAAAACAGTAGAATATCAGAAACTGCAATCATGTAAACATAAGCCTGGCAATGTACCAGCTACTTCCTGAAACAGTTCTGAAACGCACCTGCTCGCAATCAGTATAAACAAAAATAACTGCCAATTTGTCGAACGTGGGGATTTGAGTGCCATCCGCTCATTTTCTATTCAACACATTATATCTAAAATAATTCAAAACTGTGGCTTTTGAGAAGCTTCAAATAAATACAGCTTGCCTAGCAATGAGTCTCTGTCGCTTAATTCTTTGACAAGCCAAAGCTAACACTTTCAGGAGCAAGCATTCCTAACTAAAGACAATGCAGCATCATAACTGCAAAACTTTCTGTTTTCCTGTCAACATTTGCAACAATTCATTGTCCATATAGCTAGACACATTTCATGACAGATTATCGCTTAGTCAACAGCTGTGAAATATTTCTTCATCCAGGTGTGCGCATTTCAAACGTTGACCAACGAAACTTATCAGATGCAAAAACAATTAATGACAAAGCCGCAGTAAAATAAAATTCAAACTAATTAGTTCTATGCATCACGTATTCAGAGCAAACAAAATGGAACGAGGCAGAAAACTGCCCTGTAAAATATGCAAAGTATTTTTCTATCAGATGCCTAGACATCTAAAGCTTGATATTCATATTTACGAATGGTATGTGCTTAAAAGATGAATGTAGCTCTTCAGCTAGCAAGCACCAGGTGAATGAGGTACAAAGTTGCCACGAATTGAATCTGATAACGAGAGCTGTTCAACATTAGAAAACGAGCCATTTGCTACACAATCTGTGACAATGCAAAAAAACTCTGCCTTGATTAACTGATAATCTTGGAATTTTCAGCCATATCATATCTGTCTTGCAAGCAAAAAAGGAGATTTAAGTAATTAGATTACATTTCTTATCCACACTCGGTTTTGAATCAGTATAAAATCATAAAAGATAACACTTAAAGTCTAACTGAAAAAATTAATGTATAATCACGTATTCACATATTTTATTACATGACTGTCGTTTTATTCTCTGACAAGTTAAAGCTATAAAGCTAGACACATTTCAGTAAAATAAAATTCAAACTTATTAAGCAACTGTGCTGTTCAGTTTGGAGTGTGCAGATGAAAGTGGAATAGATATTTTCTAGAACAGGTGATTGATTTTAAAAAATCAACGATTAACTCAGTATTAGACCAATGTATGACTCACTTCAAATCATCAACTTCAAAACAGTAGAATATCAGAAACTGTAATCATGTAAACATATGCCTGGCAATGTACCAGCAACTTCCTGACACAGTTCTGAAACGCACCTGCTCGCAATCAGTATAAACAAAAATAACTGCCAATTTGTCGAATGTGGGGATTTCAGTGCCATCCGCTCGTTTTCTATTCAACACATGGGCGCCCGCACATAGGGGCAAGGGGGGCACTTGCCCATGGTTACATGGACAGAGTAGGACCCACCCGTTAATTTATTATCCTGGTCCTCCATTTGTGTGTATGGTTAAAGGTTTAACATTGGAACTCATACTTGTACTACATATGCTATTTAAATACATTATCATTTTAAAGCCATTCACATTCAATACAACTAAGATTTGTCCTGCAAAAATCATAATAGCAACAAACAAGGGTAACTTCCCTTGATGCAATACCTGCAAAAGCCAATAGACAAGATAAAAACAATAAACATAAGCAACATCATGATGTGCATTAAAAAATACAACAAAATTGTATAAAGGCGTCTTCAGCATGTTACATGAACCAAGGGATTGGACAGAAATTTCAATGAAGGAGTTCGAGGCAGCGTTTCTTTTTCTTCCTGAAGGCTAGCTGTTCATTGAAGACCTTCGTTCGAATCGTCTCCCACTGGTACTCTATTTCTGGATGTAGAGCCTTGAACTGAAGAATGGCCTTCTTTTCTGGAAATACATTGAAAAAAATAAATGTCAAATATATAAACAATGTAAATGCAATTCTTGATTACTGTAGTGTAGGTTATAATACATGTTTGTTCTCACAAGTGCTGAGATCCACTGATAATAATAATTATAATGGTCAAAATTAGGGGGTAATGCGTCATTACATTAAAACACCCAGTAAAGTGTAATTCTTGATTACTGTAGGTCAGCGGTTTGTTCTCACAAGTGCTGAGATCCACTGATAATAATAATAATTATAATGGTCAAAATTAGGGGGTAATGCGTCATTACATTAAAACACCCAGTAAAGTGTAATTCTTGATTACTGTAGGTCAGCGGTTTGTTCTCACAAGTGCTGAGATCCACTGATAATAATAATAATTATAATGGTGAAAATTAGGGGGTAATGCGTCATTACATTAAAACACCCAGTAAAGTGTAATTCTTGATTACTGTAGGTCAGCGGTTCCCAACCTGTGGCACGCGGGCCAAAAGTGGCCCGCCAAGCCTAAAAAATGGCCCGCCAGGCCTCAAAGTGGCCCTCATCTCTAAAACAATTAACGGAAATATATGAAAAATTGACAATTTTGACAGGATAGAACACATAATTATTTTCTTTTTAAATTTGAGCCTTGTGGGCCCCATAATGTCCTCCAACTAAGAAAAAGTGGCCCTCGTGTTCTCCAACATAGAAAAAGTGGCCCTTAAGTCAAAAAAGGTTGGGAACCAATGCTGTAGATTATAATACATGTATGTTCTGCCAAGTGTTGTGGCATGTAACTGCGACATGTAATTTAGGCAGTTATGCAGACAGCCAGGAAAAAAGATGCCTCTTGCACGGGAATAAGGAAACGGTAATATGTAAAAAACATAAAAACAGCAGCCACCTGACGGTCGAGATGAAGTCACACAATCCACAAAGTTAAATACCACTGTTAAAGGGCTATCCTAATTCGATCCTGTCGATGACATACAATGATAATGAAGAAATATGTTCTAGAATGTTAATAAATAAGTATTGACACACTCACGAGGAAGGCCATTTTCTCTGGCGAGGAAGTCACGGAAGTAAGTACGAACCACGTCTGTCTCTGTTGGCATCCATCTTGCTCTTTTCTTTGGAGCCTTCTCACTGAAAACGAATTTATCACAATCATATTATATAAAAAAAGGAGAAATATTTATTTAAAAAATCCACATATAAAGAAATCGATATAGGTCTGTATAAGTATAGCAAGATATATATACCGAAACAGATAGCTATATAAGAAATATATATAGGCTACATGTCTATTATTACATTTAGGTTGTTTTATGTTCTGACAAGTGCTTAATCCACGAATAATGCGGATACGCGTATCTGTAAAAGAAATATATATATATATATCCATGCAAATATCCAAATTTGATACTTATGCAAAGGCTTTTTATAGGTGTCATCACTCTTAAAATTAAAGATATTGTAAAATTTGAAATTGTCAAAAATTTTCACAAACATCAGGAAATTATTGAACACGTTTCAAGAGGCAGGTCAGAAGGCTAGTCTCTCGCACTATGCTATTGTTTCCACTAACATCATCACCTCCCCATTTCGTATGTAGGGCCTACAGACCATATATAGATAGACAATGGTAAAGTGTGACAATGCATGGCAATATTATAACCAATTTACTATTTCACAAGGGTTACTTATTCTGCAACATACATTGTCGATGAGCTGGGCGGTGGTGATCCACATTGCTCAGAGACGTTCATGGCTTCGACTACAAGCTGAGTGTCAGCAGGAACTGATGGCACGGAGGCAAGGCTATTAGGAACTGATGGCACGGAGGCAAGGCTAGCAGGAACTGATGGCACGGAGGCAAGGCTAGCAGGAACCGGTGGCACCGAGGCAAGGCTACCAGGAACCGGTGGCAGGGAGGCAAGAGGTGCAGACGACTCTGCAGACTGGGGCTGGTCGAATTGATGGAGCAATTCGCCAACGTACAACAGCTCTGCTTGTGCCTGCGGTACCTGATATACATTTTCATTGATGAACTCAGAATGTCCGATATGTTTTAAGAAATAAGACCTCCTGTTCTGCGGAACTTCTGCATGCGAGTACAGTGTGCTGATGTAGTGTCGCATTCTTGTTGCACTAATTTTCTTTCCGTCAATTTCTGCTTTCACACAAACTCTTTTTAGAGCATGCCATCCACTGATGTGGTCACTTGAAGCCTGCATACTCGGAAAGAGATACTCATTGTCTTTTCGTACGTTGCATTGATTTCTTATGGTTTTATCACTAAGGCGCACCAAGGCATCGACTGTGTCCATTGGTACCAAAACCGGAACAAAACCCATGCCCTTCCCGGTTAAATACATTAATTTTGATTTCTTAGCTAGTTCTTGCTGCAGCTCATTCATTCTCTCAACTTGAGCAGTTGGCACCCAGACATTGTTGACGCAATCCTCCCAAGCTGTTAACTTAAGACGAGCTACTTCCCCGCCGCGTCTAGCATTAAAGAGCGTTATTCGAGATGCTGCAATATCACGAAGCTCTCCATATTCCTCAGTTGTCCATATCATGAATGGATCTTGAGTCAAATTGGCCATTCTAGTGAGAGAGTGAAGCCTCAGTTTATCAATCTCCTCTTTCAAAGGCAGTTCTTCCGGTTTCCGTAGTCTAGTACATCTATTGGTGTTCAGTTGATACATCGCGTCTCCAAAGACAAGGTTATAATGAAGTTCGAGGACTTCTACAAACTTCCCTACTTCTGACGCGCTTGCATCGTCCTGTGCTACTAGGAAAGATCCCTTGACAATCTTACATGCCTTCTTGATCAAGTAGAATAATGCGACCTTCAGACCCGATTTCATAGAGTCATCTTTTCGGATAGTTGTTTCCTTTATTGCCCGCTCCAGGTAATCGAAGTTGTCTCTTTGAAACATATGTATGACACTACATTCTTCAGGGCTTACTTTTGCTTCCTTGAATTTCAAAAACAGATTTGCTAAGCGACGCATATCACTCATCACAGATCGCTTCACTTCCATCTTCTTATCTCTCTTTGCCTTCATCTTCTCGTATAATCTTTCACCGATTTTTAGGAGACACTTGTCAGTTTTACACACTTGTCCAGCTTCATCATTCAAGAATTTCGACAGTATTTTTGTAGTAAACTCTTCATTCAGATTCGCACCTGAAAAAACAACTTCCAGTGGAACTGCCTGTGGGACACTGCCACCCGCTGATGTGCACGTTTGTTTGTGTAGATAGAAATATGATTTACTGAAAATCCCCTTGCAAATGTCACACATCGTTCCATCTTTTCTATCACCACCTTTGCGTACTCGTCGCTCTGTCATCACTACTACTTCTTTGTGTCCAGCGTTTGTGATATTGTAGGTTATGATACCACTTCTTTTCATCTGTTTGAATAGATCTCGGCTTTCTTTACCGACGCAACTCATTGCTTTCTTTACATCTGGTTCGTTCTTGTGTATGTTTCTTATATGTCCCGTCAAACGCTGAAACAACTTCTGGCAATATGGACACGGCCTTCTGGGTGCTACAGCTCGCTTACGACGGAGCCCGCTGCAGTTGATGTCAGGAGACAAATTCTGAGACTCATTAGAAGACAGAAGAGGAGAGTCTTGGGTTTCGGTTCTACTGGGCTCATGTAATGACTGTATGAGACTGGTGACAGTTGCACGGATAGCTTTCGATCGGCCTCTCTCAGCTTCTGTTAATCAGCAAAACAAATTAGGGATTAACCATTGTGATATTTTTTTATCACTTTATGTTATAATATGTTCTGACAAGTGTTTGCATCAAGTAATAACAATGGTCAAAATAAGGGGGTAATGCATCATTACATTAAAACACCCAGTAAAGTGTAATTTTTGACTACTGTAGGTTACAATACATGTCAGTTCTCCCAGGTGTTGTGGCATGTAACTGCGACATATAATCTTGTAGGATCTAGGGGTTGTTATCGTAGACAGTGACAATGAAACAGAGTACGGCCTGAAATATTTTACATTCGACTTCAGATGAACAAATTGTAAAAGTACTTAGCACAACAGGAATTTCATTTGAATCATCGGATTCAGCATTGGCACTATCAGGAACATAGTCCTCGTCTGAATCGTCATTATCACTGCGAACATCTACAAAAGTAAAGACAGACAAGACATATTGCTATAGTGGAAATAAAATACTGATTTCAATATAAATAGTTCTCGGATAACGCACAAAATGCTACAAAATTCCAAACATTAATTGATGATAATGTCCTAGGTAGACTTGTAGAGCAAGACATTTACTGTTAAACTTTGCATTGTCAGCCAGACATTTACTAATCAATTCTTAATGATATCTAGAGCAAAACAAATAAGGCTTCTCTTGCTCTGACTCCAATATACAGTCGCATAATATAAATCAGTGCTTCTTAACCTTTTCAATGGTGCCGAAACCCAAGAAAAATCGACGACCACTAACCGAAACCTCCAATTTCAGCAAGTTCGAACCCACGGCCCTCCGATGCAGACGTAGAAGTACTCAGGGTGTCAGCATGGATGACCTCTGACGATGCAGATGTTGAAGTACTCATTGTGCCAGAGTGAATGACCTCTGATGATGCAGACGTTGAAGTACTCAGGGTGCCAGAGTGAATGACCTCTGATGATGCAGACGTTGAAGTACTAAGGGTGCCAGAGTGAATGACCTCTGACGATGCAGACGTTGAAGTACTCAGGGTGCCAGAGTGAATGACCTCTGACGATGCAGATGTTGAAGTACTCATGGTGCCAGAGTGAATGACCTCTGAGTGGTTGACCCTCACAAGTGTCGCAGAAGTGTTAAATGAAGAACTCAGGTTCCTTTTCGCCTTTTTCTTCTGTGCTGTTTCTTGCTGTGCCCACCCTCCACATCTCTTCCCTGTGTATTTAGTATCTCGCCTACGTTGAAGAGATTCTTCAGATTCTTTGACACCTTTTCCGTGTTCTGAAATATTAAAACATTCCATAAAGATTTGAAACAAGTTACATTGTTACAAAAGAAAGCTGTAAATTTGAAAAGAATCTTTCTATTTAACATATTTTGAAAATGAAACGTAAATAATATTGTAATTAATAGGTAAGAAGTGATTAACAAAATACAAATTATAAAACTATTTGATGAACTCCCTATAATTTATTTAAAATTATTGATTTTAATATCTATACAGATTGAAAAATTAAGGGTTATTTACATAAAAAATCACCAACCGAAACCTCCAATTTCAGCAAGTTCGAACCCACGGCCCTCCGATGCAGACGTTGAAGTACTCAGGGTGCCAGAGTGAATGACCTCTGACGATGCAGATGTTGAAGTACTCATTGTGCCAGAGTGAATGACCTCTGAAGATGCAGATGTTGAAGTACTCAGGGTGCCAGAGTGAATGACCTCTGACGATGCAGACGTTGAAGTACTAAGGGTGCCAGAGTGAATGACCTCTGATGATGCAGACGTTGAAGTACTCAGGGTGCCAGAGTGAATGACCTCTGATGATGCAGACGTTGAAGTACTAAGGGTGCCAGAGTGAATGACCTCTGACGATGCAGATGTTGAAGTACTCATGGTGCCAGAGTGAATGACCTCTGACGATGCAGATGTTGAAGTACTCATGGTGCCAGAGTGAATGACCTCTGAGTGGTTGACCCTCACAAGTGTCGCAGAAGTGTTAAATGAAGAACTCAGGTTCCTTTTCGCCTTTTTCTTCTGTGCTGTTTCTTGCTGTGCCCACCCTCCACATCTCTTCCCTGTGTATTTAGTATCTCGCCTACGTTGAAGAGATTCTTCAGATTCTTTGACACCTTTTCCGTGTTCTGAAATATTAAAACATTCCATAAAGATTTGAAACAAGTTACATTGTTACAAAAGAAAGCTGTAAATTTGAAAAGAATCTTTCTATTTAACATATTTTGAAAATGAAACGTAAATAATATTGTAATTAATAGGTAAGAAGTGATTAACAAAATACAAATTATAAAACTATTTGATGAACTCCCTATAATTTATTTAAAATTATTGATTTTAATATCTATACAGATTGAAAAATTAAGGGTTATTTACATAAAAAAACATTTATAATTATAAATTACCAAAAATTTACAAAATAATAAATGACTTAAAAATTTAAAACATTTATTAGTAGCTGTTCAACAAAACATCTGTACTCATTACTAAATATTTCAATTACCGTAAGCTGAATAGAACTTTTCCGGCTGAAAAGAAACAATACGCAGACAGTTAGCTGAAATATTTGCAAATAATATAACATCCACGGATAGATTAATCTGAGATGGTTATGCAAGTGATGTTCACGCTCTGTTCAATTTCACAACTCATTTTGGTGCTCCTGCACAGCTCATTCAAATGTTGGTAGATCTGTATCAGCCTCCTTGTGCTTGGTAATCATACAGCATATAATCATGCTTGTGTAATCATACAGCACGTTACTACACTTTTCGAACATTTGCTTTAACAAAAATAAAAGAATGCATTTTCTGCTGAAATTATAACAGAATGCACTTGGATGAGAATTCATGGAAAATACCCACATATTCAACTAGGCTATTCCAATAATTACCAAACAGCACGTTACTACAATTATTCTAGAGATGCTGCCGTCCTGCAAGCCCTCACTTCATTCACTAATGAAATATTACGAACTTAAACCTTAAATTATATACACTGAAGGAAATACAAACAATACCTTGGTGCCTAGTGACATCTCCAGCATCTGTCTACTTCTGCTGGCCATTTCACAATTCCACCAACTAGTCCAACTATTAAGGAATCTATACAGACAACAGCAAGCGAATGACATATCACATGGCTAGTTGCTACACTTCAACATTGTTTTAGGTAGCACTGAGGGTGCTCTTTAGTCCCTAAATACGGCTTTCACATACTTAGGGTCTAAGTATTTTATCTTGTATATGCTGGCTTTACCGACACACACCTTCAAAATTCAAATATTTGATGCCCAATAGCATTGCCCCTGCCGATTAGCATGTAGGCTCTATGTGTGCAAAAAGTATTATTCATATTCCTTATATTAATAGACAGGTTTTTTCCGCCTCTGCTGTGTAGCTTCTTTGGCCATCCAGTAATCATATGAAACCATCCATAATTATATATCTCTATATCTCAGGTGTTTAAAAAAATATTCATATTCATTATATTAATAGACAGGTTTTTTCCGCCTCTGCTGTGTAGCTTCTTTGGCCATCCAGTAATCATATGAAACCATCCATAATTATATATCTCTATATCTCAGGTGTTTAAAAAAATATTCATATTCATTATATTAATAGACAGGTTTTTTCCGCCTCTGCTGTGTAGCTTCTTTGGCCATCCAGTAATCATATGAAACCATCCATAATTATATATCTCTATATCTCAGGTGTTTACAAAAATATTCATATTCATTATATTAATAGACAGGTTTTTTCCGCCTCTGCTGTGTAGCTTCTTTGGCCATCTAGTAATCATATGAAACCATCCATAATTGTATATCTCTATATCTTAGGTGTTTAAAAAATATTCATATTCCTTGTATTAATAGACAAGTTTTTTCCGGCTCTGCTGTGTAGCTTCTTTGGCCATCCAGTAATCGTATGAAACCATCCATAATTATATATCTCTATATCGACAGGTTTTTTCCGCCTCTGCTGTGTAGCTTCTCTGGCCATCCAGTAATCGTATGAAACCATCCATAATTATATATCTCTATATCGACAGGTTTTTTCCGCCTCTGCTGTGTAGCTTCTCTGGCCATCCAGTAATCATATGAAACCATCCATAATTATATATCTCTATATCTCAGGTGTTTAGGGTTAGGTTTTAGGGTTAGGGTTAGATTCCTTCATTTTATGCATAGTAGTACGGCCCTGCAGATTAGCATGTAGGCTCTATATGTGCAAAAATATTTATATTCCATATGTTTGTAGACAGAATTATTCGGCCTATGCTGTGTAGCTTCTGTGGCCATTTAGTAGTTATATAAACACCTAAAACATCATATATCTCTATTGCTGTCTTATTTTAATTAATTCATTTTCTATCTCAATAGAAATTCTTTCATCAATCCGACTTCTATTTAGAAAGAATTCTTTTCGTCAATCCGACTTGCACTCGACTAATGCTGAAACCCATGCAATGGCGAATAATTTACGACGCTAAAATACACGTTGACCAAATTTTTCATCCATTTTTCATTGAAAATTATTGTTCATCAATCCAGCTTGAATTTCCGCAAAATGACTGCACTAAACCTAACCGCCACTCACGACGCCTAACCTGATCCCTATCCGACCCTCACGCGCTAAATCCCGCTTCTATTTCGCGAGGAAATATTTTTCATCAAATTTATTTTAAAAAAGGTACTTGCTACCGAGTCATTATAGAACGCTACCCAAGCGGTTCTCATATTCAACCTTGCAGCCTGGTTGCTAATGAAACTCAAAGTGGAGAAGATGCATGATTTTTCATTAGGATTCAAATCGATGATAGGCAATAAACAAAAATCAGCAGGGAGAGAATGATCACCAATGTGAATCATCTGCATGAAACCATTCCAGTTTGGTCTTGCATTACGTTCCTCTCTGAAAAGCCAACCCATTTGCCATATCAAGTCCAAATTTAAAGTAGGCGTTTGAGCGATGAATACAAATGAATACAACTTTCTGAATAACTAATTGCTAAAATATGAAAGTTTATAACAGTTACTTACTACGATAAAACGATAAACCTGGGACAACGTGACTAAGATGGCGGACTATAAAGCACGAGTTACTATGCGCGTGCGCGAAGGCCGGGTGTGCTATGTTATTATGTTTTCGGCAGAAACCAATTTATAGTCATAAAAATCAGCAGTTTGAGATGAATATCACAGTAAAATGCCCCAAAATAGGTTCAATTCATAGAAGAAAAAACTAAAACACTTATCAGAATTGCGATATACGAACATAAGTCCTAGTTTTCCAGTTGTCAGATGCTCAGAGTGGATTACGTTATAAAGGGTTTTTTCTCTCTCAAAAATAGTTATGTTTTTACAAGTCAACAGTTTGAGACGAATATCATAGTAAATTGCCGAAATATATGTTTAATTCATAGAAAAAAACCTTAAAACAGTTATCAGAGTTACGACATACGAACATAAGTCCATCTTCTATTTTTAAGAGACGGGAAAAGTGGATTACACTATAAGTGGTTTTTTCTAAATACCAAATAATAATAGGGGAAATTTTAATTCACAGCCAGAAATTATCTATGATACCCAAACGTTCAAATATAGTCCAGGGCTCTTCATTGGCCGACAGAGAAGCCATCTACCGAGTCCTAAGTACAACGCAACAGCGCTACTATTTTTTAAGATACGTCAAATGAAAGGTGTCCTCTTATTATTACACCATACAAAAAATTACGCTTTAAGCGGAAATTTTCACCACGCTTTTTACACTTTACCCCTGCTTCATGCTTATAATAATAATAATAATAATAATAATAATAATGATGAATTGATGATAATAATAATAATAATAATAATAATAATAAGAATGCTAACAAGGGGGTAAAGCGTAAGTGCAGTAAAACACCCTGAAAAGTGTAATTTTCTTACTATTGCTATAACACGGTCAATAATGTAATGAAGTGATTGCAGAGAACCAAAAACAATTGCTTGATTTTTTCACAAAAACAACATAAATGGTTTTTTCAAATATATTTATTTTTAATAACATAACAAAAACGGCATTACACTTTTCAAATTTTAACTCCCAGAGGAGGATATAGTGTAATTACGTAATACCATGGTTTGTTTGATTACACTATACATGGTAATAATAATAATAATAATAACAGTGCTCAAATTAAGCAGGTAATCTGTTACTGCAAGAAAACACCTAGAAAAGTGTAATTACATAATACAATGGTTTTTTTTTATTAGACTATACATGGTAATAATAATAATATTCCTCAAATTAAGCAGGTAATCTGTAAGCATACATTCAACTAAGTCTGCATTGAACTTTGGAGTGGTTAAGATAAGTAACAAATGATTCCAACATCTTAACTCTTTTGAGGCTAAATAATTTTTTATGATTATGTTCTATAGGCTGAATATATTTCCATATTATCCCCTATGTTTATATATTTATTTATTTATTTATATATGTATATATAAATATGTGTGTATATGTATATATATATGTATGTATATATAAATTTGCATATATATGTATATATATACACATACATGTATATAATTATATACATATATTTATGTATTTACACATTTAAATGTTTGCATCTGTATATACGTGTATATATATATGTATATATAAATATATATGTATATATGTATACATATGTGCATATATACATATATATACATGTATATGCATATGTATATCTATAAACATATATATGCACATATACATATATGTGTATATAAATATGTATATATGCATAAATAAGTGTATATACTTATATATGCATATATATACATATAATACGTATGTATGTAGACAAGTGTATGTATATATGTATATATATACATGTGTATATATGTATATACACAAGTATTCATTATATATGTATATATATAGCACATATACATATGTATATACATATAAATAATATATACATATACATACATATATATGTGTGTATACTGTATGTACATATATACCACTGTTCATGTGTATATATACCCATCCCAGGCCGTTTTCCCCGACCGCGTTGTCAACGTGGTTTAGCCAGACATCGCGAGTTTTCACAGAAATCGCGCGCAAATTCTCGAGCGTACGTCCGGCCTATAGCATACGTTAAATACACGCTAAATTCATTTTATGGAGTCCGAATTATATGTCCAATATGGGTCTGTCACAGTGGTATGCAAGACATGTACAGTTTATGAAGGACACAGCGGTATGCCAGACATATACAGCTCATGATGGACACAGCGGTATGCCAGACATATACAGTTTATGATGGACACAGCGGTATGCCAGACATAGTGTATGATGGGCACAGCGGTATGCCAGACATGTACATTTTATACTCTTTAGGCCTAATTTCACTTTCTCACTATAGTGACGTCACGGCTCATCGAAAGGAGACGTCACGGCTCATCGAAAGGAAGGGTTTAATTGCAAGGGTGCTTTACACGTACTATGCTATACTATTTTTGGATTTTTATAAAGCGCCTCTCACAGTACAACCTAATCAGAGGCGCTCCCAGTGCGAAATCCTCTTGGAAAAAGAAAAGTTTTAAGGAAACGCGCACAAACAGCAGTGCTTCCAGATAAGATCTGAGTACGGATTATAGTAGGGAAGGCATTCCAAAGCGAAGGACCGACAGAAGCAAAGGCACGATGCTGGGCTTTAGCAGTCCGAGACCGTGGTACAAGAAGGTCATGACGGTCTAAAGAGCGGAGAGGCAGTGGTAGTTGAGACAGGTCGCCTAATAAGATCACAGAGGTAGCGACGAGCTGTACCCAAGAACGCACCGGTACTGTATCTTCTTCTATATTCCCTTCGTCATCAATATGACGTTGAGACCTTTATGAAATTTCTCCAAACTTCTCTGCTCCTAATTGTTTCTCCGATCTCGGCTAACCTGGTGCCCTTCTCTCTCAGGTCCTCTTTGATGTTATCCACCCAGGTCTTAGACCGCTGTCTCCCTCTGCTTTTCATCCCTGACCGAACCATCTGAGTCTTCTCTTCTTGATTTTTTTCTATTATTGTTTCATCGATTCCTAGTTTTTCTCTTGTTTTTTTTATATTTCTGACCTTCTCTCTCCTGTCTAATGATTCAGAATCAAGTGACTTCTTTGAGATATCGGATTTTAATCTGGCTTCTCTTTAATTACAAGTTTACTTGAAGTAATCATACATGAGTGTCCTAATGTTATGTAGTATACTTTAATTACAAGTTTACTTGAAGTAATCATCCATGAGTGTCCTAATGTTATGTAGTATACTTTAATTACAAGTTAACTTGAAGTAATCATCCATTAGTGTCCTAATGTTATGTAGTATAAAATCACAAAAAAGATAGCACTTAAATTCTAACTGAAATTAATGTATAATCACAGTTTCACATCTTTTATTAACCGACCAATTGACCATAAGAACTTGTTGCATCATAAGTCATGTTAAATATTTTTACATCCAGTTACTTATCAGATGCAAAAACAATTATTTATTCAGTACAAGAACCAAAACACAAGTTTCAATATGAGCTGCAGTGTGATTTTTAAAACAGGAATGCCCAGTGATCTATAGCTCGTTCTCACTCCAAATAATTGGTTCTTTCTGCAAATCAGAAAGCAAACTAACTTGCAACAGAACTGCCATGAAGATTTGACATACAAGCTCAATAATCTGACAAAATCCTGATTCTAGCAGCAAAATTTACAATTCATTGTCCATAAAATCATAGCACCAATCCAGCACCAGTGAATATTTCTACATCCAGTTACTTATCATATGCAAAAACAATTAATGACAAAGCCGCAGTAAAATGAAATTCAAACTAATTAATTCTATGCATCATGTATTCAAAGTAAACAATGGAGTGAGGCAGAAAACAAACTGCAAACGATAATAGAAAACTGCCCTGTAAAATATGCAAAGTATTTTTCTATCAGATGCCTAGTCATCTAAATAAATCGACACCACAGTGATCACCCTGAAGTTGATGCACTTTTGAGCAAACCCGGTAAGGACAGCAAGTTTAGAAAACTTTTAAATCCTGGAATTTTCAACCATAACACATCTGTCATGCAAGCAAAAAGGAGATTTTACAGTTATTATTTACCCTGCCATTTCTGCTTTTTTCCCCTACGAGATGAACTGCGGAGACACAGTACAAAATGTATATTCAAGGACAAATCGGAAACAGGTGACACACTTCAGCTTGACAGTCGCATGCTGTTGGTTGGAGTGTGCAGATGAAAGTGGAATAGATATTTTCTAGAACAGGTGATTGATTCAAAAAATCAACGATTAACTCAGTATTAGACCAATGTATGACTCACTTCTAATCATTAACTTCAAAACAGTAGAATATCAGAAACTGCAATCATGTAAACATAAGCCTGGCAATGTACCAGCTACTTCCTGAAACAGTTCTGAAACGCACCTGCTCGCAATCAGTATAAACAAAAATAACTGCCAATTTGTCGAACGTGGGGATTTGAGTGCCATCCGCTCATTTTCTATTCAACACATTATATCTAAAATAATTCAAAACTGTGGCTTTTGAGAAGCTTCAAATAAATACAGCTTGCCTAGCAATGAGTCTCTGTCGCTTAATTCTTTGACAAGCCAAAGCTAACACTTTCAGGAGCAAGCAATACCATTCCTAACTAAAGACAATGCAGCATCATAACTGCAAAACTTTCTGTTTTCCTGTCAACATTTGCAACAATTCATTGTCCATATAGCTAGACACATTTCATGACAGATTATCGCTTAGTCAACAGCTGTGAAATATTTCTTCATCCAGGTGTGCGCATTTCAAACGTTGACCAACGAAACTTATCAGATGCAAAAACAATTAATGACAAAGCCGCAGTAAAATAAAATTCAAACTAATTAGTTCTATGCATCACGTATTCAGAGCAAACAAAATGGAACGAGGCAGAAAACTGCCCTGTAAAATATGCAAAGTATTTTTCTATCAGATGCCTAGACATCTAAAGCTTGATATTCATATTTACGAATGGTATGTGCTTAAAAGATGAATGTAGCTCTTCAGCTAGCAAGCACCAGGTGAATGAGGTACAAAGTTGCCACGAATTGAATCTGATAACGAGAGCTGTTCAACATTAGAAAACGAGCCATTTGCTACACAATCTGTGACAATGCAAAAAAACTCTGCCTTGATTAACTGATAATCTTGGAATTTTCAGCCATATCATATCTGTCTTGCAAGCAAAAAAGGAGATTTAAGTAATTAGATTACATTTCTTATCCACACTCGGTTTTGAATCAGTATAAAATCATAAAAGATAACACTTAAAGTCTAACTGAAAAAATTAATGTATGATCACGTATTCACATATTTTATTACATGACTGTCGTTTTATTCTCTGACAAGTTAAAGCTATAAAGCTAGACACATTTCAGTAAAATAAAATTCAAACTTATTAAGCAACTGTGCTGTTCAGTTTGGAGTGTGCAGATGAAAGTGGAATAGATATTTTCTAGAACAGGTGATTGATTCAAAAAATCAACGATTAACTCAGTATTAGACCAATGTATGACTCACTTCTAATCATTAACTTCAAAACAGTAGAATATCAGAAACTGCAATCATGTAAACATAAGCCTGGCAATGTACCAGCTACTTCCTGAAACAGTTCTGAAACGCACCTGCTCGCAATCAGTATAAACAAAAATAACTGCCAATTTGTCGAACGTGGGGATTTGAGTGCCATCCGCTCATTTTCTATTCAACACATTATATCTAAAATAATTCAAAACTGTGGCTTTTGAGAAGCTTCAAATAAATACAGCTTGCCTAGCAATGAGTCTCTGTCGCTTAATTCTTTGACAAGCCAAAGCTAACACTTTCAGGAGCAAGCAATACCATTCCTAACTAAAGACAATGCAGCATCATAACTGCAAAACTTTCTGTTTTCCTGTCAACATTTGCAACAATTCATTGTCCATATAGCTAGACACATTTCATGACAGATTATCGCTTAGTCAACAGCTGTGAAATATTTCTTCATCCAGGTGTGCGCATTTCAAACGTTGACCAACGAAACTTATCAGATGCAAAAACAATTAATGACAAAGCCGCAGTAAAATAAAATTCAAACTAATTAGTTCTATGCATCACGTATTCAGAGCAAACAAAATGGAACGAGGCAGAAAACTGCCCTGTAAAATATGCAAAGTATTTTTCTATCAGATGCCTAGACATCTAAAGCTTGATATTCATATTTACGAATGGTATGTGCTTAAAAGATGAATGTAGCTCTTCAGCTAGCAAGCACCAGGTGAATGAGGTACAAAGTTGCCACGAATTGAATCTGATAACGAGAGCTGTTCAACATTAGAAAACGAGCCATTTGCTACACAATCTGTGACAATGCAAAAAAACTCTGCCTTGATTAACTGATAATCTTGGAATTTTCAGCCATATCATATCTGTCTTGCAAGCAAAAAAGGAGATTTAAGTAATTAGATTACATTTCTTATCCACACTCGGTTTTGAATCAGTATAAAATCATAAAAGATAACACTTAAAGTCTAACTGAAAAAATTAATGTATGATCACGTATTCACATATTTTATTACATGACTGTCGTTTTATTCTCTGACAAGTTAAAGCTATAAAGCTAGACACATTTCAGTAAAATAAAATTCAAACTTATTAAGCAACTGTGCTGTTCAGTTTGGAGTGTGCAGATGAAAGTGGAATAGATATTTTCTAGAACAGGTGATTGATTCAAAAAATCAACGATTAACTCAGTATTAGACCAATGTATGACTCACTTCTAATCATTAACTTCAAAACAGTAGAATATCAGAAACTGCAATCATGTAAACATAAGCCTGGCAATGTACCAGCTACTTCCTGAAACAGTTCTGAAACGCACCTGCTCGCAATCAGTATAAACAAAAATAACTGCCAATTTGTCGAACGTGGGGATTTGAGTGCCATCCGCTCATTTTCTATTCAACACATTATATCTAAAATAATTCAAAACTGTGGCTTTTGAGAAGCTTCAAATAAATACAGCTTGCCTAGCAATGAGTCTCTGTCGCTTAATTCTTTGACAAGCCAAAGCTAACACTTTCAGGAGCAAGCATTCCTAACTAAAGACAATGCAGCATCATAACTGCAAAACTTTCTGTTTTCCTGTCAACATTTGCAACAATTCATTGTCCATATAGCTAGACACATTTCATGACAGATTATCGCTTAGTCAACAGCTGTGAAATATTTCTTCATCCAGGTGTGCGCATTTCAAACGTTGACCAACGAAACTTATCAGATGCAAAAACAATTAATGACAAAGCCGCAGTAAAATAAAATTCAAACTAATTAGTTCTATGCATCACGTATTCAGAGCAAACAAAATGGAACGAGGCAGAAAACTGCCCTGTAAAATATGCAAAGTATTTTTCTATCAGATGCCTAGACATCTAAAGCTTGATATTCATATTTACGAATGGTATGTGCTTAAAAGATGAATGTAGCTCTTCAGCTAGCAAGCACCAGGTGAATGAGGTACAAAGTTGCCACGAATTGAATCTGATAACGAGAGCTGTTCAACATTAGAAAACGAGCCATTTGCTACACAATCTGTGACAATGCAAAAAAACTCTGCCTTGATTAACTGATAATCTTGGAATTTTCAGCCATATCATATCTGTCTTGCAAGCAAAAAAGGAGATTTAAGTAATTAGATTACATTTCTTATCCACACTCGGTTTTGAATCAGTATAAAATCATAAAAGATAACACTTAAAGTCTAACTGAAAAAATTAATGTATAATCACGTATTCACATATTTTATTACATGACTGTCGTTTTATTCTCTGACAAGTTAAAGCTATAAAGCTAGACACATTTCAGTAAAATAAAATTCAAACTTATTAAGCAACTGTGCTGTTCAGTTTGGAGTGTGCAGATGAAAGTGGAATAGATATTTTCTAGAACAGGTGATTGATTTTAAAAAATCAACGATTAACTCAGTATTAGACCAATGTATGACTCACTTCAAATCATCAACTTCAAAACAGTAGAATATCAGAAACTGTAATCATGTAAACATATGCCTGGCAATGTACCAGCAACTTCCTGACACAGTTCTGAAACGCACCTGCTCGCAATCAGTATAAACAAAAATAACTGCCAATTTGTCGAATGTGGGGATTTCAGTGCCATCCGCTCGTTTTCTATTCAACACATGGGCGCCCGCACATAGGGGCAAGGGGGGCACTTGCCCATGGTTACATGGACAGAGTAGGACCCACCCGTTAATTTATTATCCTGGTCCTCCATTTGTGTGTATGGTTAAAGGTTTAACATTGGAACTCATACTTGTACTACATATGCTATTTAAATACATTATCATTTTAAAGCCATTCACATTCAATACAACTAAGATTTGTCCTGCAAAAATCATAATAGCAACAAACAAGGGTAACTTCCCTTGATGCAATACCTGCAAAAGCCAATAGACAAGATAAAAACAATAAACATAAGCAACATCATGATGTGCATTAAAAAATACAACAAAATTGTATAAAGGCGTCTTCAGCATGTTACATGAACCAAGGGATTGGACAGAAATTTCAATGAAGGAGTTCGAGGCAGCGTTTCTTTTTCTTCCTGAAGGCTAGCTGTTCATTGAAGACCTTCGTTCGAATCGTCTCCCACTGGTACTCTATTTCTGGATGTAGAGCCTTGAACTGAAGAATGGCCTTCTTTTCTGGAAATACATTGAAAAAAATAAATGTCAAATATATAAACAATGTAAATGCAATTCTTGATTACTGTAGTGTAGGTTATAATACATGTTTGTTCTCACAAGTGCTGAGATCCACTGATAATAATAATTATAATGGTCAAAATTAGGGGGTAATGCGTCATTACATTAAAACACCCAGTAAAGTGTAATTCTTGATTACTGTAGGTCAGCGGTTTGTTCTCACAAGTGCTGAGATCCACTGATAATAATAATAATTATAATGGTCAAAATTAGGGGGTAATGCGTCATTACATTAAAACACCCAGTAAAGTGTAATTCTTGATTACTGTAGGTCAGCGGTTTGTTCTCACAAGTGCTGAGATCCACTGATAATAATAATAATTATAATGGTGAAAATTAGGGGGTAATGCGTCATTACATTAAAACACCCAGTAAAGTGTAATTCTTGATTACTGTAGGTCAGCGGTTCCCAACCTGTGGCACGCGGGCCAAAAGTGGCCCGCCAAGCCTAAAAAATGGCCCGCCAGGCCTCAAAGTGGCCCTCATCTCTAAAACAATTAACGGAAATATATGAAAAATTGACAATTTTGACAGGATAGAACACATAATTATTTTCTTTTTAAATTTGAGCCTTGTGGGCCCCATAATGTCCTCCAACTAAGAAAAAGTGGCCCTCGTGTTCTCCAACATAGAAAAAGTGGCCCTTAAGTCAAAAAAGGTTGGGAACCAATGCTGTAGATTATAATACATGTATGTTCTGCCAAGTGTTGTGGCATGTAACTGCGACATGTAATTTAGGCAGTTATGCAGACAGCCAGGAAAAAAGATGCCTCTTGCACGGGAATAAGGAAACGGTAATATGTAAAAAACATAAAAACAGCAGCCACCTGACGGTCGAGATGAAGTCACACAATCCACAAAGTTAAATACCACTGTTAAAGGGCTATCCTAATTCGATCCTGTCGATGACATACAATGATAATGAAGAAATATGTTCTAGAATGTTAATAAATAAGTATTGACACACTCACGAGGAAGGCCATTTTCTCTGGCGAGGAAGTCACGGAAGTAAGTACGAACCACGTCTGTCTCTGTTGGCATCCATCTTGCTCTTTTCTTTGGAGCCTTCTCACTGAAAACGAATTTATCACAATCATATTATATAAAAAAAGGAGAAATATTTATTTAAAAAATCCACATATAAAGAAATCGATATAGGTCTGTATAAGTATAGCAAGATATATATACCGAAACAGATAGCTATATAAGAAATATATATAGGCTACATGTCTATTATTACATTTAGGTTGTTTTATGTTCTGACAAGTGCTTAATCCACGAATAATGCGGATACGCGTATCTGTAAAAGAAATATATATATATATATCCATGCAAATATCCAAATTTGATACTTATGCAAAGGCTTTTTATAGGTGTCATCACTCTTAAAATTAAAGATATTGTAAAATTTGAAATTGTCAAAAATTTTCACAAACATCAGGAAATTATTGAACACGTTTCAAGAGGCAGGTCAGAAGGCTAGTCTCTCGCACTATGCTATTGTTTCCACTAACATCATCACCTCCCCATTTCGTATGTAGGGCCTACAGACCATATATAGATAGACAATGGTAAAGTGTGACAATGCATGGCAATATTATAACCAATTTACTATTTCACAAGGGTTACTTATTCTGCAACATACATTGTCGATGAGCTGGGCGGTGGTGATCCACATTGCTCAGAGACGTTCATGGCTTCGACTACAAGCTGAGTGTCAGCAGGAACTGATGGCACGGAGGCAAGGCTATTAGGAACTGATGGCACGGAGGCAAGGCTAGCAGGAACTGATGGCACGGAGGCAAGGCTAGCAGGAACCGGTGGCACCGAGGCAAGGCTACCAGGAACCGGTGGCAGGGAGGCAAGAGGTGCAGACGACTCTGCAGACTGGGGCTGGTCGAATTGATGGAGCAATTCGCCAACGTACAACAGCTCTGCTTGTGCCTGCGGTACCTGATATACATTTTCATTGATGAACTCAGAATGTCCGATATGTTTTAAGAAATAAGACCTCCTGTTCTGCGGAACTTCTGCATGCGAGTACAGTGTGCTGATGTAGTGTCGCATTCTTGTTGCACTAATTTTCTTTCCGTCAATTTCTGCTTTCACACAAACTCTTTTTAGAGCATGCCATCCACTGATGTGGTCACTTGAAGCCTGCATACTCGGAAAGAGATACTCATTGTCTTTTCGTACGTTGCATTGATTTCTTATGGTTTTATCACTAAGGCGCACCAAGGCATCGACTGTGTCCATTGGTACCAAAACCGGAACAAAACCCATGCCCTTCCCGGTTAAATACATTAATTTTGATTTCTTAGCTAGTTCTTGCTGCAGCTCATTCATTCTCTCAACTTGAGCAGTTGGCACCCAGACATTGTTGACGCAATCCTCCCAAGCTGTTAACTTAAGACGAGCTACTTCCCCGCCGCGTCTAGCATTAAAGAGCGTTATTCGAGATGCTGCAATATCACGAAGCTCTCCATATTCCTCAGTTGTCCATATCATGAATGGATCTTGAGTCAAATTGGCCATTCTAGTGAGAGAGTGAAGCCTCAGTTTATCAATCTCCTCTTTCAAAGGCAGTTCTTCCGGTTTCCGTAGTCTAGTACATCTATTGGTGTTCAGTTGATACATCGCGTCTCCAAAGACAAGGTTATAATGAAGTTCGAGGACTTCTACAAACTTCCCTACTTCTGACGCGCTTGCATCGTCCTGTGCTACTAGGAAAGATCCCTTGACAATCTTACATGCCTTCTTGATCAAGTAGAATAATGCGACCTTCAGACCCGATTTCATAGAGTCATCTTTTCGGATAGTTGTTTCCTTTATTGCCCGCTCCAGGTAATCGAAGTTGTCTCTTTGAAACATATGTATGACACTACATTCTTCAGGGCTTACTTTTGCTTCCTTGAATTTCAAAAACAGATTTGCTAAGCGACGCATATCACTCATCACAGATCGCTTCACTTCCATCTTCTTATCTCTCTTTGCCTTCATCTTCTCGTATAATCTTTCACCGATTTTTAGGAGACACTTGTCAGTTTTACACACTTGTCCAGCTTCATCATTCAAGAATTTCGACAGTATTTTTGTAGTAAACTCTTCATTCAGATTCGCACCTGAAAAAACAACTTCCAGTGGAACTGCCTGTGGGACACTGCCACCCGCTGATGTGCACGTTTGTTTGTGTAGATAGAAATATGATTTACTGAAAATCCCCTTGCAAATGTCACACATCGTTCCATCTTTTCTATCACCACCTTTGCGTACTCGTCGCTCTGTCATCACTACTACTTCTTTGTGTCCAGCGTTTGTGATATTGTAGGTTATGATACCACTTCTTTTCATCTGTTTGAATAGATCTCGGCTTTCTTTACCGACGCAACTCATTGCTTTCTTTACATCTGGTTCGTTCTTGTGTATGTTTCTTATATGTCCCGTCAAACGCTGAAACAACTTCTGGCAATATGGACACGGCCTTCTGGGTGCTACAGCTCGCTTACGACGGAGCCCGCTGCAGTTGATGTCAGGAGACAAATTCTGAGACTCATTAGAAGACAGAAGAGGAGAGTCTTGGGTTTCGGTTCTACTGGGCTCATGTAATGACTGTATGAGACTGGTGACAGTTGCACGGATAGCTTTCGATCGGCCTCTCTCAGCTTCTGTTAATCAGCAAAACAAATTAGGGATTAACCATTGTGATATTTTTTTATCACTTTATGTTATAATATGTTCTGACAAGTGTTTGCATCAAGTAATAACAATGGTCAAAATAAGGGGGTAATGCATCATTACATTAAAACACCCAGTAAAGTGTAATTTTTGACTACTGTAGGTTACAATACATGTCAGTTCTCCCAGGTGTTGTGGCATGTAACTGCGACATATAATCTTGTAGGATCTAGGGGTTGTTATCGTAGACAGTGACAATGAAACAGAGTACGGCCTGAAATATTTTACATTCGACTTCAGATGAACAAATTGTAAAAGTACTTAGCACAACAGGAATTTCATTTGAATCATCGGATTCAGCATTGGCACTATCAGGAACATAGTCCTCGTCTGAATCGTCATTATCACTGCGAACATCTACAAAAGTAAAGACAGACAAGACATATTGCTATAGTGGAAATAAAATACTGATTTCAATATAAATAGTTCTCGGATAACGCACAAAATGCTACAAAATTCCAAACATTAATTGATGATAATGTCCTAGGTAGACTTGTAGAGCAAGACATTTACTGTTAAACTTTGCATTGTCAGCCAGACATTTACTAATCAATTCTTAATGATATCTAGAGCAAAACAAATAAGGCTTCTCTTGCTCTGACTCCAATATACAGTCGCATAATATAAATCAGTGCTTCTTAACCTTTTCAATGGTGCCGAAACCCAAGAAAAATCGACGACCACTAACCGAAACCTCCAATTTCAGCAAGTTCGAACCCACGGCCCTCCGATGCAGACGTAGAAGTACTCAGGGTGTCAGCATGGATGACCTCTGACGATGCAGATGTTGAAGTACTCATTGTGCCAGAGTGAATGACCTCTGATGATGCAGACGTTGAAGTACTCAGGGTGCCAGAGTGAATGACCTCTGATGATGCAGACGTTGAAGTACTAAGGGTGCCAGAGTGAATGACCTCTGACGATGCAGACGTTGAAGTACTCAGGGTGCCAGAGTGAATGACCTCTGACGATGCAGATGTTGAAGTACTCATGGTGCCAGAGTGAATGACCTCTGAGTGGTTGACCCTCACAAGTGTCGCAGAAGTGTTAAATGAAGAACTCAGGTTCCTTTTCGCCTTTTTCTTCTGTGCTGTTTCTTGCTGTGCCCACCCTCCACATCTCTTCCCTGTGTATTTAGTATCTCGCCTACGTTGAAGAGATTCTTCAGATTCTTTGACACCTTTTCCGTGTTCTGAAATATTAAAACATTCCATAAAGATTTGAAACAAGTTACATTGTTACAAAAGAAAGCTGTAAATTTGAAAAGAATCTTTCTATTTAACATATTTTGAAAATGAAACGTAAATAATATTGTAATTAATAGGTAAGAAGTGATTAACAAAATACAAATTATAAAACTATTTGATGAACTCCCTATAATTTATTTAAAATTATTGATTTTAATATCTATACAGATTGAAAAATTAAGGGTTATTTACATAAAAAATCACCAACCGAAACCTCCAATTTCAGCAAGTTCGAACCCACGGCCCTCCGATGCAGACGTTGAAGTACTCAGGGTGCCAGAGTGAATGACCTCTGACGATGCAGATGTTGAAGTACTCATTGTGCCAGAGTGAATGACCTCTGAAGATGCAGATGTTGAAGTACTCAGGGTGCCAGAGTGAATGACCTCTGACGATGCAGACGTTGAAGTACTAAGGGTGCCAGAGTGAATGACCTCTGATGATGCAGACGTTGAAGTACTCAGGGTGCCAGAGTGAATGACCTCTGATGATGCAGACGTTGAAGTACTAAGGGTGCCAGAGTGAATGACCTCTGACGATGCAGATGTTGAAGTACTCATGGTGCCAGAGTGAATGACCTCTGACGATGCAGATGTTGAAGTACTCATGGTGCCAGAGTGAATGACCTCTGAGTGGTTGACCCTCACAAGTGTCGCAGAAGTGTTAAATGAAGAACTCAGGTTCCTTTTCGCCTTTTTCTTCTGTGCTGTTTCTTGCTGTGCCCACCCTCCACATCTCTTCCCTGTGTATTTAGTATCTCGCCTACGTTGAAGAGATTCTTCAGATTCTTTGACACCTTTTCCGTGTTCTGAAATATTAAAACATTCCATAAAGATTTGAAACAAGTTACATTGTTACAAAAGAAAGCTGTAAATTTGAAAAGAATCTTTCTATTTAACATATTTTGAAAATGAAACGTAAATAATATTGTAATTAATAGGTAAGAAGTGATTAACAAAATACAAATTATAAAACTATTTGATGAACTCCCTATAATTTATTTAAAATTATTGATTTTAATATCTATACAGATTGAAAAATTAAGGGTTATTTACATAAAAAAACATTTATAATTATAAATTACCAAAAATTTACAAAATAATAAATGACTTAAAAATTTAAAACATTTATTAGTAGCTGTTCAACAAAACATCTGTACTCATTACTAAATATTTCAATTACCGTAAGCTGAATAGAACTTTTCCGGCTGAAAAGAAACAATACGCAGACAGTTAGCTGAAATATTTGCAAATAATATAACATCCACGGATAGATTAATCTGAGATGGTTATGCAAGTGATGTTCACGCTCTGTTCAATTTCACAACTCATTTTGGTGCTCCTGCACAGCTCATTCAAATGTTGGTAGATCTGTATCAGCCTCCTTGTGCTTGGTAATCATACAGCATATAATCATGCTTGTGTAATCATACAGCACGTTACTACACTTTTCGAACATTTGCTTTAACAAAAATAAAAGAATGCATTTTCTGCTGAAATTATAACAGAATGCACTTGGATGAGAATTCATGGAAAATACCCACATATTCAACTAGGCTATTCCAATAATTACCAAACAGCACGTTACTACAATTATTCTAGAGATGCTGCCGTCCTGCAAGCCCTCACTTCATTCACTAATGAAATATTACGAACTTAAACCTTAAATTATATACACTGAAGGAAATACAAACAATACCTTGGTGCCTAGTGACATCTCCAGCATCTGTCTACTTCTGCTGGCCATTTCACAATTCCACCAACTAGTCCAACTATTAAGGAATCTATACAGACAACAGCAAGCGAATGACATATCACATGGCTAGTTGCTACACTTCAACATTGTTTTAGGTAGCACTGAGGGTGCTCTTTAGTCCCTAAATACGGCTTTCACATACTTAGGGTCTAAGTATTTTATCTTGTATATGCTGGCTTTACCGACACACACCTTCAAAATTCAAATATTTGATGCCCAATAGCATTGCCCCTGCCGATTAGCATGTAGGCTCTATGTGTGCAAAAAGTATTATTCATATTCCTTATATTAATAGACAGGTTTTTTCCGCCTCTGCTGTGTAGCTTCTTTGGCCATCCAGTAATCATATGAAACCATCCATAATTATATATCTCTATATCTCAGGTGTTTAAAAAAATATTCATATTCATTATATTAATAGACAGGTTTTTTCCGCCTCTGCTGTGTAGCTTCTTTGGCCATCCAGTAATCATATGAAACCATCCATAATTATATATCTCTATATCTCAGGTGTTTACAAAAATATTCATATTCATTATATTAATAGACAGGTTTTTTCCGCCTCTGCTGTGTAGCTTCTTTGGCCATCTAGTAATCATATGAAACCATCCATAATTGTATATCTCTATATCTTAGGTGTTTAAAAAATATTCATATTCCTTGTATTAATAGACAAGTTTTTTCCGGCTCTGCTGTGTAGCTTCTTTGGCCATCCAGTAATCGTATGAAACCATCCATAATTATATATCTCTATATCGACAGGTTTTTTCCGCCTCTGCTGTGTAGCTTCTCTGGCCATCCAGTAATCGTATGAAACCATCCATAATTATATATCTCTATATCGACAGGTTTTTTCCGCCTCTGCTGTGTAGCTTCTCTGGCCATCCAGTAATCATATGAAACCATCCATAATTATATATCTCTATATCTCAGGTGTTTAGGGTTAGGTTTTAGGGTTAGGGTTAGATTCCTTCATTTTATGCATAGTAGTACGGCCCTGCAGATTAGCATGTAGGCTCTATATGTGCAAAAATATTTATATTCCATATGTTTGTAGACAGAATTATTCGGCCTATGCTGTGTAGCTTCTGTGGCCATTTAGTAGTTATATAAACACCTAAAACATCATATATCTCTATTGCTGTCTTATTTTAATTAATTCATTTTCTATCTCAATAGAAATTCTTTCATCAATCCGACTTCTATTTAGAAAGAATTCTTTTCGTCAATCCGACTTGCACTCGACTAATGCTGAAACCCATGCAATGGCGAATAATTTACGACGCTAAAATACACGTTGACCAAATTTTTCATCCATTTTTCATTGAAAATTATTGTTCATCAATCCAGCTTGAATTTCCGCAAAATGACTGCACTAAACCTAACCGCCACTCACGACGCCTAACCTGATCCCTATCCGACCCTCACGCGCTAAATCCCGCTTCTATTTCGCGAGGAAATATTTTTCATCAAATTTATTTTAAAAAAGGTACTTGCTACCGAGTCATTATAGAACGCTACCCAAGCGGTTCTCATATTCAACCTTGCAGCCTGGTTGCTAATGAAACTCAAAGTGGAGAAGATGCATGATTTTTCATTAGGATTCAAATCGATGATAGGCAATAAACAAAAATCAGCAGGGAGAGAATGATCACCAATGTGAATCATCTGCATGAAACCATTCCAGTTTGGTCTTGCATTACGTTCCTCTCTGAAAAGCCAACCCATTTGCCATATCAAGTCCAAATTTAAAGTAGGCGTTTGAGCGATGAATACAAATGAATACAACTTTCTGAATAACTAATTGCTAAAATATGAAAGTTTATAACAGTTACTTACTACGATAAAACGATAAACCTGGGACAACGTGACTAAGATGGCGGACTATAAAGCACGAGTTACTATGCGCGTGCGCGAAGGCCGGGTGTGCTATGTTATTATGTTTTCGGCAGAAACCAATTTATAGTCATAAAAATCAGCAGTTTGAGATGAATATCACAGTAAAATGCCCCAAAATAGGTTCAATTCATAGAAGAAAAAACTAAAACACTTATCAGAATTGCGATATACGAACATAAGTCCTAGTTTTCCAGTTGTCAGATGCTCAGAGTGGATTACGTTATAAAGGGTTTTTTCTCTCTCAAAAATAGTTATGTTTTTACAAGTCAACAGTTTGAGACGAATATCATAGTAAATTGCCGAAATATATGTTTAATTCATAGAAAAAAACCTTAAAACAGTTATCAGAGTTACGACATACGAACATAAGTCCATCTTCTATTTTTAAGAGACGGGAAAAGTGGATTACACTATAAGTGGTTTTTTCTAAATACCAAATAATAATAGGGGAAATTTTAATTCACAGCCAGAAATTATCTATGATACCCAAACGTTCAAATATAGTCCAGGGCTCTTCATTGGCCGACAGAGAAGCCATCTACCGAGTCCTAAGTACAACGCAACAGCGCTACTATTTTTTAAGATACGTCAAATGAAAGGTGTCCTCTTATTATTACACCATACAAAAAATTACGCTTTAAGCGGAAATTTTCACCACGCTTTTTACACTTTACCCCTGCTTCATGCTTATAATAATAATAATAATAATAATAATAATAATAATAATAATAATAATATCTTTTCTTTAATTAAACGCCTGCAAGACGCACTGCGCTTTACATTTACAGGTTATGCAGTAATCTTAATTAAACTTAACTACCAACTGAACAGACAGCTTTGTAATTACACGGCGCCAATGGCAGCCTACAAAGCAAATCCGCCCAACGGGGGCTCGAACTCACTACCTCTCGCACTCTTGGCCAGCGTGTTAACCACTACTCTACCGCCCCCCCCCTCCCGGTTGAAAACCGATCTGCCAAAATATTGCGTCTTAAATAGGCTTCTGATACATACGACACGCTATAGATATTAATTAACAGATAAAGCGCTATCATTTTAAAATCGGCCATGACGTCATTAATGTACTGGTTTCAATCATCAATATATCATCGATGGTCTGTTGATAATGATGGTTGTATGCAAATAAATGGCGTCGTATATTAACACACGCGTTAGCATTGCGATATAAAATTAAAAAAATTCAAGCTCGAGAAAAGGTAAGATTTTTGGATCGCGAATCCCGATAGTGTTTTTCGTGGGTGCTAAGAAGTTGTTTTGTAAATTAGTAGAAAAAATCGGTCGCGTGTATGAGTAGATTTTTTATTAACCTCCCGTTGCAACTTGTATTTTATAGTTTTAGATTATATTATGCATGTCTATATATGTTATATACAGGGTGGCCCAGCATAAATGTCCCGACTTTGCACGCGTATAACTTCGCCAAGTTTTAACATTTATTTATACTTAATGCATCAAATTAAAGGCATTTCACTCTAGTATTAGCTCTAAAAATGTCCAACTGATACTAGTTTAGGTTTTAATTATATGTCCGGAACAGCGCTGGCTACCATATTTTGCTGTCATTTGCGATGCAACCTGGCGCCGTTGACAGACGATGATCGCGTTTCGTTCTTAATTTTACGAACTGATAAGGGATTTAATTCGTTTGAAATGATTAACGAATTTTCTAGCAGAGGATGGAATAAACATTACCTTGAATTATCTGCTACGGAAACTTGATAAAATAGGACTTTCTACTCGCAAACCATGAGAATCGGTGCGCACGGCGCTCACATCCGCTAACATTGCTCGTGTGTCCGAGTAAATTTGCAGCCAAGACAATGACATGCAAATCTGCCAGGGAAATTTAGCACAAAACAGGCAGTCTTATAAGCACTGCATAACGTATTTGAAAAGATTACACAGGCCTAAAGTTAAAGTAATTCGTCGACGAGAAGTCCAACGAGCTCTCCAACTCTTACGCAAAGAAACGGCTGGCAGCGTCAAGCGTCTGAAGCAGCGCATGGCAGTGCACGGCTGTTGGCAAAATTGAAAGGACGTGGTTTTTTGATGAGAAGATGTTTATGGTAGGGACCCTACAAACAACCAAAATGATCGTGTATACGCGCGTTTTAGCAAAAAAAGATAGAAATTCCCTGGGAAACGGCGTCATATTGCGTCAGTAATGACAAAAATTGGTAGCTAGCGCTGTTCCAAGTACATAATTAAAACCTAAACTAGTATCAGTTCGACTTTTTTAGAGCTAATACTAGGGTGAAATACCTTTAATTTGATGCATTAATCATAAATAAATGTTTAAAATTGGCGAAGTCATACGCGTGCAAAGTTGGGACATTTATGCTGGGCCACCCTGTATATATGCTATGTATATATATATATATTATATATATATACAGGGTGGGCCAGCATAAATGTCCCGACTTTGCAGGCGTATAACTTCGCCAATTTTTAACATTTATTTATACTTTATGCATCAAATTAAAGGTATTTCACTCTAGTATTAACTCTAAAAAAGTCGAACTGATACTAGTCTCGGTTTTAATTATATACTTGGATCAGCGCTAGCTACCGTTTTTTGTCATTACTGACGCATTATGACGCCGTTTCCCGGGAAAATTCTATCGTTTTTTGCTAAAACGCGCGTAGACACGATCATTTTGAGTGTTTGTAGGGTCCTACCATGAGTATATTCTAATCGCAAAACCGCGTCCTTTCAATTTTGCCAACAGCCGTGCACTGCCATGCGCTGCTTCAGACGCTTGCACGCTGCCAGTCGTTTCTTTGCGTAAGAGCTGGAGAGTTCGTGGGACTTCTCGTCGACAAATTACTTTAACTTTAGGTCTATAATCTTTTCTAATACGCTATTCAGTGCTTCCAAGACGGCCTGTTTTGCGCTGAATTTGCATGCAGGGCCTGCCCTGGTCATTGTCTTGACTGCAAATGTACGCGGACACACGAGCAATGTTAGCGGATGTGAGCGCCGTGCGCTCCGATTCCCATGGTTTGCAAGTAGAAAGTCCTGTTTTATTAATTTTCCGTAGCAGATAATACAAGGTATTGTTTATTCCATCCTCTGTTAGAATATTCGTTAATCATTTCAAACGAATTAAATCCCTTACCAGTTCGTAAAATTAAGATCGAAACGCGATCATCGTCTGTCAACGGCGCCAGGTTGCGTCACAAATGACAGCAAAATATGGTAGCTAGCGCTGTTCCGGGCATATAATTAAAACCGAGACTAGTATCAGTTCGACCTTTTTAGAGATAATACTAGAGTGAAATACCTTTAATTTGATGCATAAAGTATAAATAAATGTTAAAAATTGGCGAAGTTATACGCCTGCAAAGTCGGGACATTTATGCTGGCCCACCCTGTATATATACTGTCTTCCAAATGCACCAACCCATATTGATTAAATGATGTAATGACTGACAGACTGACTGACAGAATTCAATTCATCCAGTCAGT